>JANRMT010062820.1:13343019-13360404 GCA_026402145.1 Polypterus bichir lapradei
TTTTTTTTTTCATCTTCTTGCTTTCTCTGATCTCGCATCAGTTTCTCAGTCACATCGAAATTTATTGCAGCAGCACAGTTACCAATTTCTTTCGCCACTTCAATGACTTTTAATTTAAAACCAGCTTCATATTTTCTTCTGATCAAACGCTCCATCGTAGATAAGGGATGCTCTTAAAAGGTGTGAGATACAAAAAAACATTAACCAGTGCAAATGTTGCTTCAGAATAGTTCAGTTATTACCGTGAGGTCACGTAGTCACAATACATAGAAAACAAAAGGCAATGTGCTCCATCGCTACTCTCTCAGGTGGGTATTAGCATATCATAATCTCTTGGACCAATAGCGTGAGTTTTCCGCATTCGACTTATGCAACCGACATTATAAAATACCATAAATTATATGGTAAAATCAAGCCCCATCTTATCCGGCGGGAGAACTTAAACGCAAGTATATACGTTAAAAAGAAACATTTTTCATATTTTAGTAACAATTGAAAAAATTTAGACATGAAGAGTAAAGACTGCAGTCCAAATATCAAATAAACACTTTCACAAAAAAAACAAACAGATTCTACCTGAACACAAGTTAGAGAACCACAGCAAAGTGTCTGAACAGTTATAAAAATGAGAGAGTTCAGCACTGGATTTTTAATAAATCTGTAAACCTTTATGAAAACATGCTTTCACTTTTACAGTATGAGATATTGAGTATAGACTGATGAAAAATGACAAATTTATCCATTTAAAATTATATTTGCAACTCAACAATGTATGCAGAAAGTGAAGGGGTCTGAATACTTTCACAGTAATTGTACTTTTTCTAAAGTGTCGTCATTATAGATTTTTGTTATCCCTTTTTAAAACCAAAGAAAGCATTTTTTTTAAAAGTCTTGTTATATAACAATAACTGATTAATGGATGTACCCATCTAGTCCCTATTCTGAAGTGATACCAAAGTGGCAAATAGCTTTGAAATATGTTATTAAGCTGCTGTAAAGGAATCGATATTTTGAGGCTTACTGGGTTTATTTTTGATTCATTAGTTATTTATTTGATTTAGTGGTTGAGTGATTGATAAATTGATTAATTTTTGAGAAAATCAGATACTTCAAGGACAAAGGGTAAAAAAAATTGGTTAGTTGAAGTGAAAAATACATTCAGCACCGACACTGGCAGAATAACTCTTTTTAGCAAGAGCTTGATAAGAGTATAACAAATGAAGTTTACTTTACCAACACTGAAATTAATCCAGATAAATAAAAAAAATGATAAATAAATAATTACTCTAAGCAATGTTCTCAAGGTAAAATTATATAACTATTATTTAAAACAAATAACATTGCAGAAAGGCAGTTCTTTAGCCCTTTATTATCGAAATGTAATCATTTTTGTCAAGTGGAGAAAGTTCCATGGGCTCCATTGATATAGCAGAGATTTCGTGGAAATGGGAGAAATCAGAATTTACAGCTGTGCTAGAGAGGAATAAATCCATGACAGCCAATTATTATGACAATCAAATTATTATAAACACCAATATTTTGTGCATATGTCAGTAAAGTGTAATTATATTGTGAGGCATACGCACTTCTGTTTCTGTACGCTCCTTTCTCTCTCTTTAAGACGTATAAATGTTACAATTAAGGCAAAGTGAAATCACTCTAATTATCATCCCTCAGGGGACCAAAATAACAGAAGACAGGCAGATGAAATTCTTTCAAAGAACTTTGCATGTCTAATTTACAGAACCATCAATGTACCATTACGTTTTTACGAATTTCAGTATTTGGCAGCTCTCCACGACTTCTAACTTTATCAGAATATGGGCATATGCCAAAAAGAAAAAAAAAAAGGTCTTATTAAATAAAACACAGCATTTAAACACAATTTCTCAATCCCTAACATCCATCAAGCTTAATTTTGCACTTTCCTGCTTGCCTGTATGCTGCTAAAAGCATTTACTTTTGGGTTATTTGAGGTAAAATTTTCTTTTGATTAAGCTACATTTAATTTCTACATAATCTGTGCAGTAGAGAATAACAGAAAAAAGGGCCACAGTTGTTCCCATAGTCCAGGCCTGGACCCGGTTTCCCTGTGTCCACATGAGCTTTTACCAGTTACTGCTGTTTTCGCTTGCATTCCATTAGGCTGGCTGATAACTGAAAATGATCTTTGCATTAATAATGGGGGGCATAGCAGTTAGCTCTGCTCCTCACAATTCTGGGGTCCCGACTTTAAGAATATATGAGTTGCAACAATTGAAACAGTAGAGTTTTGTTTCACCTAAGTTCTGGGAATTAATTCAGTGCAACAAATACAAAAAAAAAAAAAAGAAAAAACAGTATTGTGAAATTCCCCTAAAATAGCAAAATGAGGTTTTGAGGCTTATAAAGTTTTTAGGGTGGATAACTAGTAAAATTGCTTCCTAATGGGTACTCTGTAGTCAAAACTACTGTCTCTGTCCTCAGCCGTCATCCAATGGTAGCCAGATGTTCCATTGCTCCTCCAAGGGGGCTTCATAGTCCCTTATCTGCTTTGTGCACTGCCTGCCTACACATTCAGGCTATACATTCTGAACTTCCACTTCTCATTGGGGTTCAGAAGTAACACCGTCTGTGGTTACTTTAACCCAACTGTGTAAGCTGATCCATGTTAGAATCCTTCAAGAGGCTCGCTGGCAGTTACATACCTGGGACAATGCATTTTAGCAGAAGAGAAATTCTTGAAGGTACAGTTAATGCTCTTTAGCTGTGCCCTCCACTTGCTACGTTCTGCACCGTAATTAATTTTGCCAAGCTTTTGCACATGTTGAAAAAGGTTGCAAATGATTTGGACTTGCACACGTGGGTATGTAAACACACAAACGAATCCTCCATCCAGGCAACTTTCCTGAACTATGTATAGGTAATTCTTTCTGCACCTACTCTGGGCTCTTAAGTCACACACGATTCATTGTTTGCCAGCAACTAACCTGGTACTCTCTGTTTACAGTACCAGAGTGGCACCCAGGATGTCAGTGCCCCTAGCTTCAGATGTGTGTACTGCCTCGCTTGACCTCCAAAACTCTCACAACCATTAGAGTGCACTTCCTCCCAGGCTCAGATTCATGCACCTGTCCTGCCATTATTTTTTATAGGCATCTGGCACTGCAACATTTCAAAATGACAAGTTAAGTGTGTAGAACTACTTATAAAAAGAAAAGTAAGGCAATAAACAGATTTATTCTCTTAAAGCCCTGTGACCACCCTTGTCTGAAGTGGTTCCAGCCACCTGAGACCCTGAAGTGAATTAAGACGATTCAATAATAAATGTATGTTCCACAATGGGAAAGATGTGCAGCAGGTTAGGGTGATAAAGGATAAAGATGGAAACATATTCACAAGTGAGGAGAGTGTGTTGAGCAGATGGAAAGAGTACCTTGAGAGGCTGATGAATGAAGAGCATGAGAGAGAGAAGGTTGGATGATGTGGAGATTGTGAATTAGGAAGTGCAATGGATTAACAAAGAGGAAGTAAGGACAGCTATGAAGAGGATGAAAAATGGAAATGCCATTGATCCTGATGACATACCTGTGGAAGCATAGAGGTGTTTAGGAGAGATGGGAGTGGACTTTTTAACCAAATTGTTTAATGGAATTTGGGAAAGTGAGAGGATGCCTGAGGAGTGGAGAAGAAGTATACTGGTGCCAACATTTAAGAATAAGGGGGATGTGCAAAGCTGTAGTAACTACAGGGGGATAAAATTGATGAGCCACAGCTTGAAGTTATGGGAAAGAGTAGTGGAAGCTAGGTTAAGAAGGGAGGTGATGATTAGTGAGCAGCAGGATGGTTTCATGCCAAGAAGAGCACCACATATGCAGTGTTTGCTCTGAGGGTATTGATGGAGAAGTATAGAGAAGGCCAGAATGAGTTCCATTGTGACTTTGTGGACCTGGAGAAAGCAAATGACAGGGTGCCTGGAGAGGAGCTGTGGTATTGTATGAGGAAGTCGGGAGTGGCAGAGAAGTATATAAGAGTTGTACAGGATATGAACAAGGGAGTGTGACCATGGTGAGGTCTGCGGTAGGAGTGACGGATGCATTCAAGGTGGAGGTGGGATTACATCAGGGATCGGCACTGAGCCCTTTCTTATTTGCAAAGATGATGGACAGGTTGACAGACGAGATTAGACAGGAGTCCCCGTGGACTATAATGTTTGCTGATGACATTGTGGTCTGTAGCGATAGTAGAGAGCAGGTTGAGGAGACCCTGGAGAGGTGGAGATATGCTCTGGAGAGGAGAGGAATGAAGGTCAGTGGGAACAAAACAGAATAAATGTGTGTAAATGAGAGGGAGGTCAGTGGAATGGTGAGGATGCAAGGAGTAGAGTTGGTGAAGGTGGATGACTTTAAATCCTTGGAATCAACAGTACAGAGTAATGGGGATTGTGGAAGAGAGGTGAAAAAGAGAGTGCAAGCAGGGTGGAGTGGGTGGAGAAGAGTGTCAGGAGTGATTTGTGACAGACGGGTATCAGCAAGAGTGAAAGGGAAGGTCTACAGGATGGTAGTGAGACAAGCTATGTTATATGGGTTGGAGACGGTGGCACTGACCAGAAAGCAGGAGACAGAGCTGGAGGTGGCAGAGTTAAAGATGCTAAGATTTGCATTGGGTGTGATGAGGATGGACAGGATTAGAAATTAGTACATTAGAGGGTCAGCTCAAGTTGGATGGTTTGGAGACAAAGTTAGAGAGGCAAGATTGTGTTGGTTTGGACATGTGTAGAGAAGAGATGCTGAGTATATTCGGAGAAGGATATTAAGGATAGAGCTGCCAGGAAAAAGGAAAAGAGGAAGACCTAATAGAAGGCTTATGGATGTGGTGAGAGAGGACATTCAGGTGATGGGTGTAACAGAACAAGATGCAGAGGACAGAAAGATATGGAAGAAGATGATCCACTGTGGCAACCCCTAACGGGTGCAGCTGAAAGAAGAAGAAGAAGAATAGATATATGAAAAGCATATGCATAGATGTTGATGTGTTCTGAGGGGCTGGGCCCCTGCTTGGTACTTGTTCCCACCTCATGCAAAATGGTATTGCTATAGATTCCAAAACCCTGAACTTGTGTAGGTGTGTTAAAAAATTAAATGAACGAAAAAAGTATTGTGTAGTGGTGTCCAATTCCAGGCCTTGGGCACCCCTATGGCTGCAGATTTTTATCGCAACCAATTTCACAATCAGTGTATCGTCCGTATTTTTCATTAAACTTACTGCTCAGTTTTCTGGCCTTCTGAGGTCTCTAAAAAATATGTATTCTTTGCCAGAGCTGTCTCTTTTTCTGTGGTCTTTTTAATTTTCTTTTTTCTATAGGCATTTCTTTCCTTAATTTTATCCAAATGCTGATGACACGGATATAAACATTTTATGCTAAAAGGGAGCAATTACTTCACTACCATTTTTTCACTCGTCTGCTCATTAACCATCGTTCCTTACCAATGAGCAAACAAGAGAATGTGGCACTGAAGTAATTGCTCCCTTTAAACATTCAGAGTTTGGATTAAATTAAGGGAAAACAAGCTAAAGAAAGAGGTGAGTTTAAAAAATGGTAAACAAAACTTATGCATTTGAAGTGTTGCCAAAAAATATTTCCAAATTCTATAGAATGAGAGAATAAAAAAGAACAGCTTACTAAACAATGAGATCAATAAACATGCAGTTTATGTTCACCGTCATTCCAGGGCCGAGAAGTCACAGTGAAGTATTTAAATGGCTATCACCCAGTTGCTCTATCACCTACTCTCTCTCTCTATATATATATATATATATATATATATGAAGTTCTTAGAGAGACTAGTGCTCACACATCCTCCCAGATCTAACCCACACCTTGAGCAGCCAAACACATATGTAACGATGCTATTTGTGGACTTAGGCATAACATTTCATACCATAATCCCTCCAAAAACGTCTTATTAAATTGGGCAAGCTAAGTCTGGGCATGTCTCTCTGCTCCTGTGTCATAAACGTACTCGCCGACCTCAGATTTAGGAACCGCTCCTGTTCTACTTTCATCCTGAATAAGGGAAACCCACAGGGCTGTGTGTTGAGCCCAGTGTTCTTCAGTCATTATACCCATGAAAGTACCCAAATTCTTTCTTCCAATAACATAATTAAATTCACTTTTGACACCTCAATAGTGGTACTATTTTCAAACGGGGACGAAATTAGGCAGAACACCAGGCTGAGTGGTGTAAAGACAACAAAATGGTCCTCAACACCACCAAGACAGAGGAGATCATCTGAAGGCGTTTGTTCTGAATTGGTGGATGATTTGTTACTTTGTGTCAATTTCCAGTTTAGTTAGTTTGTGTTTCAAGCAGCAAAATTTCAAACATACTAAACATATCGGGAACTACCTTGTATGAACTTCTTTCATTGGTCAGAAACATTTTTTCTCAGGAAAAAGTATCATGGATGGTCGACAACTGTTGTGTTTGCACACTGCCACATTTTATATAACTATGTAGTTCATTTATTTTCCGTTCCATGAACAAAACTCCTATTACTGAACAACTGGAAGACTACTTGATAATTATGTGCTACGATTCATGGTATGAAAACAACCAAATGGAAGAGTGTACAAATAAAAATGAGCTCTGCTGATGGAATGCTTGAGTTTTATGACAGTAGGCATATCAAGTGAGGTTCATTTTACTGCATGACGTGGCATATTTACTCTGCATATGAGTGTAACTTAAATTTAATTTAAATCAGACATGTCTTCTGATTTAACTCTTTTGAATATTTGTTAATAATTATTTATTTTGGAATATTTGATTGACATTTACTACATATGTCAAAGTTAGAATGCCTGCAAATCTGCTTTGTGCACAAGAAGCAATCGCATTGTAAGGACTCTCTGCTGCACACATCACTTTAGTGCTATAAGATTAAGGGGTTTGATTGGCATTTTCCCAGGGCACTTCTGTTTGTTTCCCGCCACCTCTGCATGTTTTTTGATTAAACTGATCACAATTGAATTTACACTGTCTTTTAATTTTTTTTCTTGCATCTATGTATGGATTTATTTTTACCTTTTTATTGTTTTTAATGCTCAATGTTAACCCTTCACTCACTATGTTGTGAATGAAATTCCCTAATTACCAGTAGCAGACGCTTAACCAGGACTAACACTCGATGCACAATTTCACCCACAATGCACAGCAGTTAGACTGGTCTTATGTCAGATCACATCCATACCTCTTGTGAACCGCTCCAGGCTTTGCTTGGGGTTACATCGAGATCACCTTTCCCAAAGTGTGTCGGTATGGTTGTTTTGGTTTACAGCAGTCAAGTGCAGTCAAACCAACTGGGGTGAAATTGCATCAAAGTTAAAAAATAATAATAATAATAATAAATGCCTCTAGTTTTCAGAATAACTAAGCGAACAGACCATCTACCCTTTTGCATTAATGAAGAAGTATTGGAAAGCTTGCAGAAGCTTTAAGTTCCTTTGAGTTTACATAACAAAACAGTTGCAGTGATCTTTGAACCTCTCTAAACTGGTGAAAAAGGCTCAACAAATGCTTTACCTCCTTGAGAGACTGACAGGCCCAACTCCCTCAGCAACTGTTTATGAACTTCGACCACAGCACCATCAAGAGCATCCTCTCTGACTGCGTTCTTGTTATGAAGGTGGCTCAGCGGATGATTCAGACTGGCCTTTCAAATCTGGACCATATCTAAGCTATTCTTACTGAAAAAGAAGTCTAGTGGCATTAGCAGAAACAAAACACACCCTAAACCTTCCCTTTATAACCCACTACCATCTATGGGGCTATTCGATTCTGCACAAGCAGACTAAGAAATAGTGTTTTTTTTTTTAACAAAGCGGTAGCCTCCATCACCCCTTGTCCTACAATTGAAAGCAGATCTAAACTCCAACTTAGAGTGTTATTGTGCACATACACAATGGACTAATGAATCTGTTTGTCTATTATTTATTTCTAACTATTATTTTAACTAAACATAAATAAATAGAAAGATTCCTTAGCCCATTGATCCATTTCCATGTGTGACCCGGACTTTGCTGATGATCTGACCTTACTATTACATACCCATCGGTATACAGTATGCAGGAGAAGACTTGCCTGAGCAACTTTGCACAGCAAGTTGAACTAAAAAACAACCAAAACCAAGAATACGGCCATCACCATCAACATGGATAACCAAGAACCAATCACCCTAATCAGATGACGGATAGCTTCACATATCTGGGCAACATCGTTAGGCAGGATGGAGGAGCTGGATGTGACATTAAAATCAGGCTGAACAAGGCAAGAAACATTTTTAGATTACTCATTAACACCTGGAAGTCATCACAGTACATCACCCACACCAAAATGAAGTTTTACCAGAGCTGCAACCTGTTGACACACTTGTACAGGTCAGAATTCTGGAGAACAATAGAAAATGATGCCAATAAGTTGTCCACATTCCACAACAAGAGTTTCAGAACAATTTTACACATCTCCTGGTTGAGAACTATTGCAAATGATGAGATGCTTTCCCATCGCCAGCAACAGAGCATGGATATTATTCTGACAAAGAAGAGCTGGAGTTGGATTGGTCATGTCAACAGAAGTGCGAATACCATCACCAAGACTGTGATTCACTGGATGTTTGAAGGAAAATGTATGTGAGGAAGACCCAGAAGCACTTTGCACAGAACTATCGAAGCAGAGCGGAGAATCCTAAACTGCACCTGGGAAATTACCCGGAAGCTCGCCAAAGACAGATAACAGTGGAGGACTTTTGCTTCTGCTCTACATGCCAACCAGCATAACAGATAATACGAAGAGAAAGAAGAAGCTATTATTTCACTGCTTTTTCTTCTGTATGTATGAATTTAAGCTATTTATCTTTCATTTACTGCAGCTTCTATAAGAGATGTCAAACAAAATTTCATTATACACAAATATAATGACAATAAAAATCATTATATATCTAAAGATAAGAATGAGAAACTGCCTATGAAATTAGCTATAAAAATAAAACCATTCAACTATGGGGGTCACCTAGGACTGGAGTTGAATATCACAGCTATAGTGTATGCCCTGTGATAAGATGGCATCCTGCACAGAACTTCTTCGTGGGTTTTGTCAGATATGACAGGGATAAGCTTTACCTCCCCATGACTCTCAAATGGAAAATGATAGAGTTTGCCAGCACACCGCTGACATGAGTCTCATCTTTCCAACATTGCCAGCTCTTATCCTGCAGTTACTTTGAAATGGCAGGATGTGAATGAAGTGCTGTGTTTGGCATCTGTTGACACCACCTTGAAATGCTGTAGAATTATTTACTCTAAAACTAGTCCAGATTATGCCCAGTCTAGTACCTCTTTGAGTTATTTGAGTCATTTGGGTCAATTTGTCAAACTGAGGTTAACATTCACCTATAGATTAAAATTTCAATTATTGAACAACATTGCTTTCCTGTTTTATTTTAATTTAAAGCAATTAAAAACGATCATTAATGTATGTTTTCTCTTTTGCTGAAATTAAAGATAAACCATGTTGGGCAATCTTGTTCAGTACCATGTTGAACACTTTTACAAAGTGCTACCTTTAAAAGATGTTATACTAAACATCTCACATCTTGTCTCGTTTTCTGGTTGGAGTGGCAATGACAGCAGGCCAAGCAGTTCAGCTTAGAGTTCCACATCTCCAGCTACAGATTTTAACTCTTCCTGGGGAATTCTCAGTAATTTCCAAGCCAGCTGAAAAATATAATTACTCCTCTGTGTCCTGGGTCTGCCGCAGGGTCTCCATCTGTGATCTTGGAACGTCAATAGTCATAACCTAGATGAGCCAGGCGAATGAGGACACTCATATAGCATGGGGTAGGTGCATTAGTGACATAGAGCTTTTATTAAAAAAACAACAAAAACCAGTGTTCAAATAAATAGCGCAGTGCTCCAACTCCAATAATAAATTAATAATCCTTAACAGTGTGTGATGGTGGAGGTTAAAACAATGTCCAGTAAATAATTCTTTAAAAGCGAGGTTAAAATTCAAAGGCAGGAAGCTGCCCTTTAAAAACACCGGTGTGTTCCATTAAAACTGACGTCTCCTCTGCTTATCCCTCAGGGGACATCACACCAGAGCAGACACCCTGCCAACAGAGACAGCCAACTGCCTTTCACTGCACCAGACCTCATTCTTCCTAGGCTCGGGTTTCCATTGCCAGGCCCTCTGCAACCTTGGGGCACAGCGCTAAGCCTCCTCAACTCCCGCTACCTTACCGGACTTACGCCGTGTGTTGCACCAATGGGTTACTCCAACTTCCTGATCACTCAGCTGGAGTAGCCTTCTCCGTCCTCTGAGCATCGACCTTACACTCCTCTGAGGGGCTCTCCTCCCGGTGGTCTGCCTTCACTTCTGTTTTCTCTCTCACACTGGCTCTCTCCATCTTCTGTCTTCTCTCCATTCTTTAACCTCCCTTCTTTTTCTTTCTGCTGATCTTTCATTTTCCCCCTCTCTGCCATGCAGGCTCCTATTCTTTCACCAGCCTAACTGGACACAGGTGTGATGAGTCGCCTCCTCCATGGCACCACTTGATCCTCCTGCCTCTGCACATGTAAGCAGTGCAATCAGCCAGCACTTCAATTAACTGCAGACCGAAATGCACTCATGTACACCCACACCCAACTTGTGCTTGTGCTTTTTGGGGTGTGATAATTTCTTTAAATAACCACCAATGACACCACCCAGTGGGACATGCCTAGAGCAGCTCTACTGTAGGGTTAGCCATCCAGGGGCATACTTACAACATGCCCAAACCACCTCAACTGGCTCCTTTCACTCCAGAGGAGCATCCACTCTACTCTGAGGCTCTCCTGAATCACTGAGCTCCTCACTTTATCATGGAGTGTCAGTTCACCCATCCTGCAAAGCTGCCTCATTTCTCCTGCTTGTGTTCATGATCTCATTCTTTCAGTCATTATACCCACAGTTCATGACCATAGGTGTGGACAGGGATATAGACTGATGACAAACTGTGAGTTTTGTGTTTAGACTTCACCACCATGGACCGGTACAGGGCCTGCAAAACATCTGCCACCACTACAATTGGCTTGTCAATCTTACTTTCCCTTTTTTCACCACTTGTAAACAAGATCCCAAGATACTTGAACTCCTCCACTAAGGGAAGTTGTTCCGCCACCGACCTGGAGAGAGCAATCCACTCTTTTCCAAGAGAGAACCATGGCCTCAAACTTGAAATTGTTGGTCATACAACTATACTAAATAAAGAATGTATGAATAGAAAGATGGCACAATGGTAGCTACTTTATCACTCGAAAGTTCTGAGTTCAAATTCTGTGCCTGGGTTTTGCCCGTATGCAGTTTGCTTGTTCCTCAAGGTTGGTTTGGTTTTTATCCATGTCATCCAAACTCCCAAATACATTCCTGCTGGGTTAACTGGTGGCTGTAAAGAAAGCGAGTGTGTATGTGTGTAGACTGGTACACTTTCCAGGGCTGGTCCCAGTCCAGTGCCGACTGTTGTTGAGGAAGGACCCTATACTGAACTAGGAGGGGTTGGCAAACAGATGGATGCATAGAAGGATGGATACATTCTAAAATTAATCTGCCTCCACCTCACCGAAATTATATTTTAAAAGCTGGTTAACTTTACACTCTCAGGTGTTCAGGATATTTTCTTTATATGTTCTGGAATTATTCTTCTGTTTCCAACTCCCTGTCAACAATTGTTTCTTCTGACATTGCTTTCTCTCTCTATGCTTTTCTTCTTCTCAGGTTTTCCCCCTGACTCTTACTTTGCAGAGAATTCAATGTCTCTGCATCATTGCTGCAAAGTTAGTATTGTTCCATCACTAGGAATTTCTTACTTCGCTCTCTTTCAACTCATGGAAGTCTTTTTATAATCTGTTCATTTTTGAACTGTCTGTGTTGAGGATCAATGGGTTGTCTGTGTTATGCTAGCAAGGACTAACAAGAAGAAAAAAAAGTGACCATAGGACATGACGTACTCAAATATCAAGGGCCGTAACTGCGGAAAAAAGGCAAAACCAGAATGTTAGGGAAAAAAAAAGATAAGGAGTTCATATCCACAGCCAAAGTAAATTTGTTCATAAATGTTTGTGTTATCTGAAGTCTAAAAAGAGGATGCAATGTTACTTGTCAACCTCTTATCATGTTGCATCAAAATAACTAACAACACAAAAGGTATGAGTTTTATTCGACTGAAGAATAATTTCAACCAGCGTCACGGACATATTTATACAAAAAACTCCATATATGTCACATACGCAATAACTGTGGTCACATGACCCATTATTTGTGTTGCAAAAAAAGGTCATGACGTCCGAGCACAGGCCTCCTAGAAATTAGGAGATGCATCCTAACAATAAGTATGCAAAATGACAGTGCCGAACATTAAAGCAAAATGGTATTAGAAACACTACAAAATAAAATATCTCTAAAATAACTGAATTCAAAGCAAAAACACCGTAATAAGAATCTCAGACATCCAGTCATTTTCCAACCCGCTATATCCTAACACAGGGTCACATGGGTCTGCTAGAGCCAATCCCAGCCAGCACAGGGCACAAGGCAGGAACAAATCCCGGGCAGGGCACACACACACACCAAGCACACACCAGGGACAATTTAGGATCACCAATGCACCTAACCTGCATGCCTTTGGACTGTGGGAGGAAACCCACGCAGACACGGAGAAAACATGCAAACTCCACGCAGGGAGGGCTCGGGAAGTGAACCCGGGTCTCCTAACTGCGAGGCAGCAGCGCTACCACTGCGCCACCGATAATAAGAATCTTTCCTTGAAAATCTTAACTGGGTACTACAAATATGTTAAAATACTACAAACAAGTCCACAAAAATTGATATTGGATAATAATGATAATAACAATCTGCTCCAAACATTCAATAGTAAGATGATGGGTCATTGGTTGGTTGGTGGTCAGAGATGCTTACCCTTTCAGATCTCATACCAATCCCCGTTTTTCTCCTCCTTGACCAATCTAACCCTCAACTATCATTTTTATACTCTCTTTACAGCACTGGAGTGTGTTTCATACCATCCTGTAATGCAAGTAATGGGTCTTATGACATATATGGAATTTATGGTATTCATATGACCATGACGCTGGTCGAAGTTTATGTTCAGTTGGATAAAACTTGGACCTTTAGTGTAGTTAGTTGTTTTTTCAAGTGGGCCAAGTGCTAGGTTTGTTAAATTTTCATTCTATTTTTTTTTTTACTTTGATTTTATATTTACCCCAGTTCTTTTGCTTTCTCTCTCTGTTTCCGATTTCTTGGTTTTGCTTGTCATTGACTATGATTCTATTTCTCTTTATTATCTTCTGGTCTTATCATCACTCTTATGGGTGCCAGTGGGCGGAGCTTTTTTCCTTTTGGCTGTTTATTCAAATTGGTGAAAGTTACTACATTTTTCTTTTTTTAATGAAATTAATAAAAAGTTAACCACAACAACAACAACAACAACAAAACAACTGTGTGCAGGTTTATTAACATTACAATTTTTAGCACAGAATGTTGACGCTGATCTAGCTTTATCTAAATACGTTATGCATTTGTTCTTCGAATCTTTATGTAGAATATTTACATACAGTTTACTAATATGGAAACCACATACATTTCACTAATTAAAAAACGTAAAATATACTTTAGGATATTCTCATTTTGATACATAAATGCAGAAAATGGAAAGCAACATTTTACTTAACTATGTGAAATGACCTTGCTTTTAGAAATCTTTTGAAACATAAAACAGAGACCTCAAGAGCTCCCCAGACAAGGTAGAAATACAGGACTAGCCAAAAATAAAAACAGATCACATTAATCAAAGTAATTTGAAGAACGGCTGTGTTAATTTTGGAATAGCATTAAAATATGTGTTTCATCTTATTACAAAGCAGAAGTATTGAAAACTCTGATGACCTGAGATGTGAAGGGTCTGCTCAAGTATTTCTTGAAGCAGCTGTTGGTGAGCCCAGGCCTACCAGGATAATCAAGAGATATAAACTGGCATAATCCCTCCAGCATGTCCTGGGTTTGCTCCTCAGTCATCTCCCACTGAGCCATGTGATGTACACCTCCCTTGGGAGGTACCCAGTGGGCATACTGACTACATGCTCACACTACATCAGCTGAATATGCTTGATCCTGAGAAGCAGCACATCCACTCTAAGGTCCTCCCGTATTATTCAGTTCCTCACTTTATCATGAGAGTGACTCCAGTAACTCTCCAGGAATCTCATTTTAGGCACTTGTATTTGAGATCACATTTGTTCAGTCACTACCTATAGCTTTTGAACATAGGTGAAGTTGGGGATGTAGACTTTTTTTTATTAATTTTATTGCAATCCATACAAATCAGTCAGGTTTTTACAAAAAGAAAAATTGAGTTAAGAACAAATCGATCCCCACCCCTGAGAGAGAGAGCAAGCCAATGGGGGATGTAGACTTAATGGTGAATCAAAAGCTTCATCTAAGAACTTAACTCCCACTTGACAACCATGGTTCACTGCAAGATCTGTAACAGTAGTGCCATTGCACCAATTCATAGATTCATCCCATAATCACCATCTAACAAAACTACATCCAGCATTAAAATATCAAGAATTTATGTGCATTAAATATGATATTCTATGGATATATCTGTATCTGAAAATGTTGGTCTGTGTAAAGATTCAGCAGCCATACCATCTGCACTTCAGAACAGGTCATCCATCTGAAGATAAGCATGTTCGCGCCAGACAAGTACTTGGATGGGAGACCAGCCAGGAAAAGTTTGGGTTGTTGCTAAAAGAAATGTTGTTGAGGGCAACAGGGGGCTCTTACCCTGTGGTGTGAATGTGGATCGAATGCCCCAGTGCTGTGGTGTGGACAGTGTCTGGTGCTGTCCTTCAGATAAGATGTAAAATCAAAATTCTGACTCCCTGTGGTCATAAAAGTCCCCTGAGCATCCTTCGTAAAGAGTAGGGTGTATCCTGATGTCCTTTCTAAATGGCCCTCCATGGCCTAGTCATTCTGCCCCACTATCCATCCCCTGATTCAAATTGGCTAACTATCTCTCACCACTTCATCACCTAACAGCTGTGTGGTGAGGGTACTGGCACAAAAAATGGCTGCTGTCATGTCATCTATATGGATGCTGCACACTGGTGATGGTTGAAGAGGCTCCCACTGACATTGTAGAGCGCTTTGAGTAGTAAGAAAAGTGATATATAAATGTAAAGATTTATTATATTATTATTATTATTATTAAATGTGTCTGTGCTGTTATGTTGCATTTTCTTTTTAACATGAATGAAAAAGCTATGTGAGTGCAGTTCAAAGAACCTTCTTCCGGGAGGCAACTGTAGTTAGGTAGGATATTCCAGAATATATACGAGTATTTAAACCAGTGGCATGGTAGAATGAAGAGTGTTGTGACATAACAACCTCATTCAGCAAAAACGCATGAAAGTGAAAATCAGAGTTATTTGGGATTTCATAATTGTTAACATGGAGTTTTATCTACTGGAACTGTAGGAGAAGGACCTCATTAAATTGGGTGTGGGAATATGTTGAAGGCTGTGACAGTGTGACAGTGACAGTCCACCCTGGTTAAAGAGTTGTTCTACCAATTCAGGAATAAATGGTATAATGTTATGTCTGTTGAATTTGAAGTCTCCAATTTGATTACATTGCGACTGTGTTGTAGGTCGATTGTGTGTTATTTGTACATTTATCATTATGTATGTTTATGATGTTTTGTTAATTTAATTCACCTTATTGAATGTTACTATGATAAACCGCTTTAGAGTATATCTTTCCTGGGATAAACATTTGCTAGTGGCTCCGGTGCTATACAGGATATGATAGACTCCTTAACTGTTATAATTGGGCTTCTTCTCTGTGTCTTTCATGTAGTACCCATTGTTTAATTATCGTTTAAACATCTACCCACACACGAACGACGAGATGCGCAGGTATATGAACTCCTCCATGTACAGCAGCTCCTAAGGAAATGTAAAAGTCTTTATTGGTAGATGACCTTGGATTCTGAGGTGCTAATTCTCATCAGAGTTACGTCACACTCAGGTGGGAAGTATTCCAGTGCCTGCTGGAGATCACAGTCCATTGAAGACAAGTGGATAAGATTATTTGTAAACAGCAGAGACACAATTCTTATCTTCGACTAACTAGATATCCTACAAACTATGGCTGTCTCTTGAAATTCTGTCCATGAAACTCATAAACAGGAGAGGATGCAAGACACACTCTTAGCTATGTCCTACTGCTCACAATGAACTTAATGTCCAGTATGCAATCACAAATTTGACTCTTCAAATACAAGAACCGAATGGCACTCAGTAGAAATTCTTGAACTCTGTACTCCTGAGGCGTTTTCCATTGGTTACTTTGGGGTACTTAGTCATAAATTACATGTGGATGGGATCAGAAAATTCCCATGATCCTTCAGCTACCGGTGTAAGGGCAAGGACAATGTCCCAGTGTTCCATGCTTGGGACAGTCCTCCTAAATCTGAGGTTCAGTTATCAGATGGAGTCTCTGTTCCAGTGCCTCCGCATAGGCTTTCCCGGGGAGCCGGAGGAGTGTGATCCCTTGGTAACAGGAATAAACCCACTTGTCCCACTTTGGGGATTGCCATCGAGGCATTGTCCATGGCTTTCTCACAACAACTAG
The DNA here is from genome assembly GCA_026402145.1 of Polypterus bichir lapradei. Classification (NCBI taxonomy): domain Eukaryota; kingdom Metazoa; phylum Chordata; class Cladistia; order Polypteriformes; family Polypteridae; genus Polypterus; species Polypterus bichir. The sequence goes on from JANRMT010062820.1 coordinate 13,359,753, forward strand.
AGAACACTTTAATTGTTTATTTTGTAAATACTTCTATTTATTCTGTTTTTATTGGTGTCAGATGGGTAGTTCACAAAGACACCCAAGTTGGCATCTATTATACTTCGTTTAAAGGCCATTAATCTCTTTGTTGCGGCAATAACACTTTTCTAAACTGCTGCATGTTACACTTGACTTATCAGACTTGAAAGTTCAAAAATTATAATTTATTGTATTCTTCTTTGTATTATATCAATTATTTTTTTGAGACAGTTCATAATGTTATTGAATTGTATCAGGCATCCAATGCTCCTTTGATGTACAGTGGTGCCATGGTTTGCCATAATAATTCATTTTGGAAATATGATTGTAATTCAAAGCATTTGTCTATCAAAGTGAATTTCCCCATAAGAAATAATGGAAACTCAGATGATTCGTTCCACAACCAAAAATATTCATATAAAAATGATTCATACAAAATATAAAGTAAAAATACCTAAAACAGATTAACCTGCACATTACCTTTATAAAGAATCGTGGCTGGTGTGAGGAAGATGAGAGAGACAGAGGAAAGAGAGGAGGAGGAGGAGGAGGAGGAGGAGGAGGAGGAGGAGGAGGAGGAGGAGGGTTATTGTGTAGGATGACTTTCACTATAACTAATGGAATCCCTGCT
>JANRMT010062820.1:13367508-13385519 GCA_026402145.1 Polypterus bichir lapradei
ATAGATAGATAGATAGATAGATAGATAGATAGATAGATAGATAGATAGATAGATAGATAGATACTTGATTACACCAATACACTGCTTCAAGTAGCATGATGTCCCACCATGAAAGTCATGTATGGAAAAAAATGAATTATTTAACAACATTTAAACGGAGAGGTAAAGTCAAGAGTAGTATGCATTACTAGCGAGTCTAAGAGCGTCACCACTTTTTGTCTTTGTTCAAAATTGTGTACCAACTTCAAAAGATAATAATAATAATGCATTTTATTTATAGGGCACTTTACATTAGCAGTAAATCTCAAAGTGCTATATAAAAAGCTTAAACAAAGGCAAGGCAAGATAAAAACAGAGATAACAATAATTATAGTATTCTTGTTAATAAGCTTTCCTAAATAGAAAACTCTTTAGCTATTGTTTAAAACAGTCCACAGTCTGCTGTGTTCTTATGCTCTCTGATAGGGCATTCTAGAGCTGTGGAGCTTCGGATGCAAAGGTTCGGTCACCCATTGTATGAAGTTTGGTCACAGGGGGGCGAAGGCGGTAGGTATTTGCAAAACAGAGGTTTCTTCCAGTGGATTGTAGTATAAGGAGTTCCTTCAGATATTGTGGAGCATTTCTATGGATACACTGGTGAGTAAACAAACAGAGTTTATATTCAATATGGAGGTGGATAGGGAGCCACAAGATGGAGGAGGAGGGCTACAAAATAAGAGCTGTAAGTCAGCAACAACAAGGAAGATGGACAACACGGGATGCTGTGATCAACAGAACAGACACGTGGCCAGACATGTGGAGGACGCCCCAAGCAAGGCTGAGCTTTTTGAACAGGGCCACTTAAGACACCCTTCCATGTCCTTGGAACCTGCACCTCTGGTAAGGCTCAGAGGAGATCTGCCAACTTTGCGATTCACTGAATGTGAGTTTGCAATATCTCCTCTCTGGCTGTATGGCAGCATTACCACAGTATAGATGACCAGGTCCTGCACAGCTACTTCTTCTTCTTCTTCTTTCAGCTGCTCCCATTAGGGGTTGCCACAGCAGATCATCTTTTTCCATATCTTTCTGTCCTCTGCATCTTGTTCTGTCACACCCACCACCTGCATGTCCTCTCTCACCACATCCATAAACCTGCTCTTAAGTCTTCCTCTTTTCCTCTTGCCTGGCAGCTCTATCATTAACATCCTTCTCCCAATATACCTAGCATCTCTCCTCTGCACATGTCCAAACCAATGCAATCTCGCCTCTCAGACTTTGTCTCCCAATCATCCAACTTGAGCTGACCCTCTAATGTGCTCATTTCTAATCCTATCCATCCTCGTCACACCCAGTGCAAATCTTAACATCTTTAACTCTGCCACCTCCGGCTCTGTCCCCTGCTTTCTGGTCAGTGCCACCGTCTCCAACCCATATAACATAGCTGGTCTCACTACCGTCCTGTAGACCTTCCCTTTCACTCTTGCTGATACCCATCTGTCACAAATTACTCCTGGCAATAGCTAGCTGAAATCCTGGAGCCATATAGGTTGTAAGCAAACAAGGCCAGCCCAGTAACTTCAGAGCGGCTGATCCAGTTTGTCAGGCAAGGGTGCATCATTCAAAACAGCACCACAATGATGTGATCCCTCCAGTAACCTGAATGAGAGTGGACCATAAGGGCTGTCCTTGACTTTCAATTGAAGTTCCCACAAGAGATCATCCCAAACTCTTTATGGCCAGACATCATGCTCTGGTCCACCACTACTAGAACAATCATCATGGCTGAATTGACTGTTCCATGGGATGGAGGCCATTGAGAAAAAGAGGGAATAGTATGTAGAGCTGTTAGCTGTGTGCTCACAGACAAGGTGGAAGGCCTTCAACTTCCCAATAGAGTTAGATTACAGAGGCTTCTCTGTAAGATCCTCCCAGAGGATCCCTTGGGATCACAGGCTCAAAGCTGAGGAAGGCCCTCAAAGATCTGGCAGAGGAGGCAGAAAATGGGAGCCTTTGGCTGTGGCTCAGAAAAAGAAGATGAAGCATGGGGGAAGCAAGAGCTAGCTCCAGGGTTGGTAGGGAGATGTACCTACTGCTGCTCCACCAACTTGAGATGTTGCGGGATTAAAGGAGTGAAAACATCAGTTACGTGTGGCTTCCAGCTGATGAACCTGCAGCCAGCAAGGTGGGACAGGCAGAAAAGCCCAGTAGGTGGTCCCAATTGTGCTTTCATTTGTGTACCAGGAAAAACTACATGGTCAAAAAAAAAATAGAAAATCCAAAATAAGAGATCAAAGAGAGAAACACTGAAATCAGAAGCGCTAACTCAAAATTCAATATCAAAGTATGGAGCAAAAGTTTTATTTTAAAAATTTGCAAAAGAAAGCATGTAAGTTTGATCTTAGATAAACTAGAGCTGCAGGAAGTGACTTTTATATATTCACTTTACCATAGTATTGAGTGCTGTGAAATCCTCAAAATGGTGATACCCATTGAATAAACAAAATGGTGTTGAAAGTAGCATTAAAAATGATAAACTCCAATCAAAAAAGCAGATTTCAAAAATAGATTATGTGGGTAAGAAGACCCCAGAAAAGATGTAAAACTCATTTTAAAGCTTCAGGGTAGTCCAAGAAGAAGAGTAGATATGAATGTGAATTACAAAAAAATTCTACTGTTCAGGACTTTCTTCAGACTGATGAGGTTTAAAAAATGCCCCTGCAATACTAAACTTCTCCCTTCAGATCCTCATACACTTTTACAAACTCCACTTCCTGTCTTTCACATTTTAATGCTTGAAATTACTTTTGCAAGGATAGTTCAATTTACATTTATATTGGCACCAGTGCCACAGTAGACACAGCGGTTAGTAGGTGAGTTTCAATGTGTCAGAATTTTGTTTGTTGGTAGAAAAAATAAGATGACTGTTGTCACACCCGTGCACCTTGATGACAGCTTAAAGACTCTAGTGGTGGTAATTCCTCGCCAATCCACAGGGTGGAGCTGTATTCAAATGTCTTCTCTTCCTCATGCTACAGACCAGTTGACTGACAACCTCACCACCTCTGATGTCACTTCTGGTGTCCACACACCTGGACCGGCTGGAATTTAACCAAAAGTGTCACCATCTTGGATAGTCTGATCTGAGACTAGTGTCCTTAGTGATGTTCTTTGTTGCTGAAAAGCTGAATTTATTTTGCCTTTAAAATATAAGGGGTTATGGTGTTACCCCAAATCTTTATCTTTGTTTTGTCCTTTTTACATTATGTACTTCCTATCTTTCTTTAAACACAAATGAACCTACAAAATATTTGGTGTGTAGGCCTACACTTTAGACCAGTGTTTCTCAAATGCTGCTGTAAGAAGTGGCGAGGTGCACCACAAACATTATCGTCTCCTTCTCCACAATTCCAATAGGAGAAACTCCTGTTTACAAAATAAAAAAATATACAAAAATATCTCTGCCCACACTAAAATGGCATAAAATAAATATGACATAGCTTTTCGCACTTGGCATGTGCACATTGATGGAGATAGGAAGATGAAGTGTCTTTCACCTTAGACATATATTTTCGGGTTGTTATTTACAGGGAATGAGTTGTTATAATGATCCAATCAGGGAAAGACAACATAATAAGCACAAACCAATCAGAACGCGATTAAATTCTACATTTTTCAAAACTTTGTTTTCACTCATCTAGATGAGTTGGTGTTGTCTTAAACATATGGCTCTGAAGAGTTTTCAAAAGCCTCCATTTTTGGAGATTTAAAATGCAGAGGTAGCGTGGACAAAAGGCAAAAATGGGGACTAATGTCTGTGCTTTTTAAATGAAACCACAGCACCATGGTGGTAGCCTTAAGTCATTAGCTTTATGATGTAGAAACAGAATCAGTTAAAGCCACAGAGAAGACAGAATTCATGCAGGGGCCATAACCAGAAAGACCACAGTTAAACAACAAAGTTCAGGACATGTAGCCAGAATTGTGGTTGGAAAACAGAGTTATAAGTTGTGAACAGAAAAGGCTACATAGAACCAGGGCCAAGAAGCACAAGATTTATATTGTAATTGGGGGAAAAAAATAAACGTTGTAACCAGTAAATTCAAAAACTACCAGTATGAAATAATATGATTTTTTTTTTCTTTCACAAATCTAACTCTTGGATGATTAGATATGTGTGGCGACAGCTTTTGCGATAGTGATGTCCTGATGCTCGACACCTGAGGTTCGCCTCCTAAGCAACCAGTGTCCATTATGGTGGTGTTCATAAGGAAAACAAAATCATGCCACAGGAGAATGCAAATAATTTTTAATAGTATTAAAAACAAAAGAAAGGAAAAGATGAATATAACTGCTAGATTCACTGACCTATGTACGTAACTCCTAAACCATACTTGAATCATTTTTAAAGGCCAAGTTACAGTCGCAAACGATTACATTTCGAAGCCAGATTTTGACCATTAGAGTGCATTGTCTAAAAAAATGTATCAATCAGGTAAAAGGAATAAATAGAAAGTTACAGCTGCACTGCCAGAAGGATGGAACTTGACAGGCCACGAGACTTGTGAAAGGACCTGGAAATGAATAAGTAAACTAGTAATGTTCAAGGATCTGAAACAAAAAAGACTGTCATTAAAAAACAAAATGAAGTCGAAAAGAGAACTGCCAGAAGTCAAACCACATAGAAATAGCTAGTAATCACACAAATGTTTTTACTGAGAATCCAAAATCTTTGACACTGTATAGTAGGCGGCACAACATTATAAAGTGTCTAGCAGTTGACTTCATATGGGGCAACATTCGGTAACCATGACTCTAGCAACAATGCATCGTGTAGTGGCAACAAGCCACAAAATAGTGGCACCCGTGGGAAACAATATGGTAACACGGTCAAATAAAAAACATAATGTTAACAAAATTCCAAATTCAATGATAACTAAAACATCCAAAAAACACAATTATATCAAAGGAAAGATTTATTTCAAGTAGAAAAAAACATTAAGAATTTTTCCTGATTCGTAGCTCGAGTGATATCCTTTTTAGATTTAGAATTCCATGAGGAAGATAAGGTGGGCCCGTTGTCTTGTGTTCAGATTTGCATTTTGGGACTGAAGAAGAGACTGACATATACAGTCGACCCTTGATATACGACCGGCTTGACATGCGAACAACTTGATTTACGACCAAAATTTTTGTTTTGATTTACGACCAACATCTTGCGTACGACCCAAATGCGGTCACGTGTATCCGCTTGTGCGATCGTAAACAAACAGCCGAGAGCGTTCATAAGCGTCAGTTGAAGCCCAGATACATGTGTTTGTGGACGTAATTTCGGTCAGTGCAGTGATTTATCTATATATATAATTCACTAAGACCATGGCAAGCAAGACGCATAATTGCTAAGGAAGGAAGAGAAGGTAACGAAGTTAAAGAAAGCGATTGTTAAGGGATGTTAGCTAGCGGGCTGGCGCGGCACATGATGATGTCATCAGGCTGAGTCAGCACCGGCTTGCTTTGGAGTGTATTATTACAGCAGTTAACAACACAACCAGCTTTGAACTGAGTGCTCAACTACTGTCATTATTAACTTGGGAAACAGCGATCACAATTGAAACGAAGAAGGAAATTGTGCGGAAATATGAGAGTGGCGTTCGTGACCGATCTCGCTAATATGTACAGCATGTCGAAATCCACCATCTCGAAAATTTTACAAAGAAAAGATTTGCATAAAGGAGGCTCCTTCTAAACGATAACCACCTTCCATTTCATTCTCCTCCTCCTCTTCCCTTTCCTGCAGCCCAAAGATGTCAAATTAAATGGTGAGTACAGTATGAAATTGTTGTTTCTGGTAGGCTAGGCACTTTTTATAACTTTTTGGTTAGTACATTAGAAAAATTATTGGTGTTCTGGTAAATTATGCACATTATACAACTCTTTTTTATTATGTAAAGTCTAAGTAAGTGTTGCTGTGGGAGGTTCGGAGCGCATTATGGGTATTTCCATTATTTCTAATGGGAAAAATAGTCTTGACTTACAACCAACTTGAGTTACAACCAGCCCTCGCGAACAAATTGAATTCGTAAGTCAAGGGTCAACTGTACATACAAAAATAAGTGGAGCCACTACAGATAAATTGAGGATATTTAGATGTGAAAAACCACGTTATTACTAGTCATCCTCCTAGAACAGGTCCAATTTAACACTTTGCAGCAAGTCTCCACTCCTGGATCCATTTTTGACTATCATTAAATATTAACATGGATTAACCAAATGACTTTCATTAACCAAAAAGCTGCAGTCTATTCAGCTTCATTGACATACTCTAATTGAGCAAAAGCTCATTCTTCCAGCAAGTAATTCCAAGGAAATTACTTTTTAAAGATGCTTCCATTAGTCTAGATTCACTACACAGACAAATACAAATCCACTGAAGAAAATCTCTTGAGGAAAGAGTACAATAAGTGGTTACTAAGCACTTGCTCTTTATTTGTCTGAAGACACAAAATGGTTTTAGTTGCATCTAAAAATTTAGGTTTCATGTTTCAGCCACAACAGTAAAGCCATTGATTTGACTAGGGACACCACTTTATCCCAATGTGAGTGAGACTGAGTGAGTACTGTATGTGTAAGTTACTGCCATGCACTGAACTAATCTGCCATCCTGCACTGACTTTTTTATTGCTCAGATATTATTGGTGTAGTCTCAGGCCTTAAATAAAATAATTTAGTGACTGCTTAAAATTCATTGGTGTATGAAATTGTCTGACTGGTAGATACCATCATCAGTTAGGGCCTTGTGACAGTATGAGGTGAGACACAAAAATAACCGGACTGGGCTTGGGGCTTTCCTGGAAAATAGTCTGTCGGTCAGCTGGACATGAATCATAGGACTATATCTCCTCCTACACTCCCTCTCAATCTGCTGACCGGTTAGGTATATCCTGTGAATAGCCCAGCCAGTATTTACACAACAATCGCTACACGAGTTGCCGCGACAATGCCGTCTGAAAAAAAGTAAACGGCGAGACAAGGCAAGACAACACTCTTGCCCACAATGCCTTTTCCGTAAAGCAGTTTTTGACTGACAAAAACATTTCTGTCCTTGATCATTCTCTCTATTCGCCCGATTTAGCTCCCGGTGATTTTAGCTTGTTCCCGAAAATCAAAAGTGAACTGAAGGGAGGACATTTTTCTTCAGTGGATAAAGTGAAGACAGAAACAGCAAGCCTGTTGAAGAGCCTCAAGCAAAAAGACTTCCAGCACTGTCTCAATCAATGGAAGATACGTAAGGAGCAGAGTAGAGATCGGAAGGGGGAGTATATAGAAGGTGACAATGTTTAGAATGCTATAATTCATCAATGATTTATTTATTTTTTTTACCAATTAGGTTATTTTGTGTCTCACCTCGTACATGGCTTCTGATGGGGTTACCATGTACCTTATGAAGAGAGAAAGAGAAGCCCACACTGTGGAAGAGGGAGTGGGGTGTGCCCCAAGGGTTGGTGCTGGGCATTCTTCACTTCTCCCTATTCACCTCTTCATTAGGTCCTATCATCCACTCCCAGGGTTTCTCTTATAAGTGCTAAGCTGATGATACACAGCTGTACATGTTGTCCCTCCAGTGATTACACATAGTATCAGCTGGAATCTCTGCATGTCTCATTGATATTTCAACTTGGATGAAGGAACACCACCTCCATCTCAACCTGCTAAAGTCGGACCATCTTGTTATACCAACTCATCCATCTATTTATTATCCCATCTCTTTTCAGCTTGGTTCATTATTGCTTACACTTTCCAAACTGGTGCACAACATGATGACCAGATGCCCTTCAAGGACCACGTTGTTACGGTCTCTCAGTCTTGCAGATTCACTTACAGATTCACTCTGTACAGTATCCACAACATCTCATTGTATCTAACAAAGTATGCAGCACAACATCCAGTCCATGCTCTCATCTTGTCATGGCAGGACTACCACAAGTCTCGGCTGGTGGGAGCATCGACATGTTTTGTTTTAACCAGCTGAGATGGGCGCATGTCATTCCTCTCTCCAGGGGCGTCATGCATAACGCCGTGCAAAGATTTCACACTGTAACATGGTGTATGGACAAAAGCGGAAATGTGTTTACGCACAAAAAAAATCCAGATGCATAAATCTGTGCGAACACCAACTTCCACGTTCTTCCGCTACATAAATCCAGGTCAGCATGAAAAGTAAAGTACGTGTACGCGTCTGTTGTCCCGCCCCGTCTCTTCCCAGAATTACTCAGTCCATTTGAATATGCAAATCAATATAAATAGCCCTTAAGCTCAGCGTTCTGTGAAAAGACAATGGCAAAAACACGGGGGGGGAAATAGAAGAAATTCAGTGAATACTAAGTAGAGGCAAGGAAAAACGTACTATTTCTTGGTTTAAATAGTGGTATAAACAACAAAAGGAAGTTGATCGAGTGACATAGTGTGTCGGAGAAACTCGAAAGTTCAAGTTCACAAAGTCACACAGTGCCCGAAATAAAAAAGCAGTTGTCAGATATCAAAGTCTCCGTGAAAAAGCGAGTCATAGCCCACCGTCTGAGTGTCATATGAAAGCTTATTAGGGTACAGAGAAAAAAGAATAGGCACACAGTGGGAAAAAAAGCACGAAATGTCAACTTTAATCTCTAAATTTCCACTTTAATCACGTAGTTTATTTTGTCATTAGAGTAGAACACCATAAACTTCATCTTAAAATCATTTAATTTACTAGTTTCTCAAATCCCATTGTAACTAAAGTAGCACATTGAATGGTTTGTTTTGTATTTGATCTTCAATGTGCTCTATATGTGTGAATCACTACGTGCTTCCGGTCTTTCTCTTCCTCCGACAGAACACAGAATCCATTACATTCGTGATATTACAGCTCTTTGAATAATTAAAATACTGAGATGTATACTTGATATCATTTTCATGATGATAGGAGTTAAAGCAGCGTTTCTCATCCTTTAAGTATTTGAGACCCGAGTTTTCATAACAGTTTTAATCGCGCCAAGATTTTTTTGAAATGTAGATGCATATTTTATTATACTTGCTTAACTTTTATTAACATTTATCTAACTCTATATTTATTGTTCTAGTATCAGAATGTAGTTAAAGTTAATTTGTTTTGGTTTCAACAGATTTTTTTTCATATTTTTGATTCTTGTTTTCACATCTTCGCGCCCCCTTTTTGTTACTTCGCGCCTCCCGCCCCACAGGTTCAGAACCACTGAGTTAAAGCATGTTATTAAACATGGGAACATGGTGGTGCACTGATTGTTCATGTCTCATGCAGGATGCTTGCTGCGCCGTGCGTGACCTTCGATGAAATAATTTATTGCAGCAGTACTGTCTCTTTCAAACATACTAACCCCCAATTCCTGTCCTTACTTTTCTTTCTCCAAATACCCAATCGCCACACAATCAGCTTTGTAATAGAAGTTAAGCCATCTGTAGGCTTAGAACGTCGATTCTTTAAAACTTTTAAGGAACATTGAAACATTGAAATAATAGTTAAATGAGCAGCCCATCTCTATTTGAAACCCTGACTCCCTCAATGTGTTCAAGAAGAATTTTAAGAATCTCTAGTTTGGTGAATTTCTGTCCAACTAATAGTTGTGCCTAGCTTACATTTTGTTCTGAGCTCTTCGCTTGTGATGGTCAATGTTGTGCCCTACTCTATAACATTTGTTCCCAAATAGTCTGCAGACTGATACTACTTGATTATGTTGTCCTATTTTATAAGTTGCTTTGGATAAAAGTATCTGCTATGTAAATAAATGGAAATTGAATGAGAAGAAGCTGCGGTGGGCTGGCGCCCTGTCCGGGGTTTGTTTCCTGCCTTGTGCCCTGTGTTGGCTGGGATTGGCTCCAGCAGAGCCCTGTGACCCTGTAGTTAGGATATAGCGGGTTGGATAATGGATGGATGGATGGATGGATGGATGAGAAGAAGTGTAGATGCTGGTATAATTTAATGTTTGTTCAGGAAATGTTCAAAGGGAATGGAAATAAAAAGTGAAAGGCATTAAAGTGGTTTGGAAGTAAGGATCAGGGTGTTTTCATTGTCACATGTACAATATACAGTGAAATACTTAATTGTGTAATGTTCCTTGTAGACACAAGGCCCCAAAAACATCTCAATCATAAATCTAATATTGATAATAATCACAGTAAACATAACATTAGAGAATCACAGAAGATGTGGCACCTAATTCGCTTGGTTGATTACAGACAGTTTATCATATATGACAGTCGAGAAACCTTACTATCAGTGGGTACAAACTGTTCTTAAATGTCACAGTTTGGGTGTTAATAGTTCTATAGTGCCTGCCTGATGGGGGGGAGGGAGAAAATATCCATGCAGGGTGATTGGGGTCCTTTATGATTCATTTTGCCTTTCCCAGAAAGCACTTGGCAAATATGTCCTGCAGAGATGCTTTCTGTGTGCCAGTGATGATCTGCTGTTTTCACCGTCCTCTGAAATGCCGTGAGATTCTTAGCTGAACTTCTGCCACACCAGCACAATGCAGTCTATCAAGATGGACTCGAGTGAGGGCCTTCCTCAAACATCTGAGAAAGTTAAGCCATTGATGAGCCCTTTGGATGGCCACTGTAGTTAATGCATTCTGTTCACCTAAGATCATTGGTGCCTTTAGGAATTAAAAACTCATTTCTTTTTATGGCCTCACCCCTAATGTAAATGGGGGTGTGATTTACCTGCCTCTTCCTAAAGTTAATGATCATCTGCTTCGTCTTACTGAAATTCAGAGAGAGGTTATTGTTCTTGATTCTGACAGGAGCCAATCTCCTTTGGTTAACTGTCTCATAATTATCTGTGATCAAGCCTATGATGGTGGTCGGCAAACTTAATGATAATATTGGAGATAAATCTGGCCATACAGTTAAGGGCGAACAGATAGTACAGCAGGGGATTCAGTACACTGCCAAGTCCGATGCCAGTGTTCAGAATCAGCATAGAGGAGGTGAGCCTACAAATATATACATGTTGGTGCCTACCAGTTAGAAAGTTCAAGATCCAATTGCACAGGGAAGAACTGAGTCTCAATTCAAGGATCTTGGGGATCACTCTAATTTAATTACAGTGTTGAAGATCGAACTGTCTACAGCCTCTTTTTTTTTTCTTCTGCTCTTTTAATCCCAATGTTCCAAGGTGCTGTGTAGTGCAAGGGATACTGTGTCCTCTGTAGACCTGTTGTGTTTCTAAGCGAACTACAGGGGGTCCAAGCTGACTGGAATAACACTCTTAATGTGTCCCAGCACCAGTCATGGGATGCCACCCTTTCTAGTCAAATATGCTGTTCACTTATTGTAGTCAGAGTAAGTGCACTCTTAAAAATCCTGGTTCTTTAGTGGCATTTTATGATCCTTTACTGGGTTGTGTGCTTCCTAGTAGAATGATTGCTTGACAAAGCTCTATTTCATTATGGTAAGGGTTCTTTGAATATGAAGTTGGATGCCAGCAGGACACCAAAAGATTAAGAAATCCTGGAGTTAGACAATGTTATTGTATGCAGTAAAAGTCCTTTTAAAATCACAAGCGAATGGTATTTCACAAAACAGTTACCATCCGTTCATGGTTATTTACTACTAGCTGTGTAAGTGTGTGCTGTAAAAAGTCTGGGCTCCTAGAAACCATGGATTCTGACACTTCAATCAATCAATTGCATCAGTTGTGCATTAGAGGTTAAGCAAGGTTCTCTTTCCTCTGTGGTTTCGTTTTGCCGACGTGCTCACCTCGGTTGTCTCTCAGCGGCTAAGAAAGTTTCTCTCTCCTTGGAGGTTTCATTTTGCCGATGTGCTCTCCTCACTTGTATATTAGCAGCTAAGCTAGTTTCTCTCTTTATTCGGCGGTTTCATTTTGCCGACGTGCTCGCCTCGGTTGTCTCTCAGCGGCTAAGAAAGTTTCTCTCTCCTTGGAGGTTTCATTTTGCCGATGTGCTCTCCTCACTTGTGTATTAGCAGCTAAGCGAGTTTCTCTCTTTATTTGGCGGTTTCGTTTTGCCGACATGCTCGCCTCTGTTGTCTCTCAATGGCTAAGAAAGTTTCTCTCTCCTTGGAGGTTTCATTTTGCCGATGTGCTCTCCTCACTTGTGTATTAGCAGCTAAGCGAGTTTCCCACTTTTCTCGGCGGTTTCGTTTTGCCAATGTGCTTGCCTCACTTGTGAATTAGTGGCTTAAGCGAGTTTCTCTGTTCTCGGTAGTTTCACTTTGGCGACAGAGTCGCTTTCTTTGAGCTTCATGCTGTAGCCTCGCACTCCCGGGCCAGACAGACAGACAGACAGACACACACACACTTCCACGCGTAGATGTTTATATATAAGATGTGGAGCCTGTTATAGATCTAGATAAATAAAAGGTTCTTTCTGCAACCTTCATATAAAAAATGGTCTTTTGGGAACCAAAAATGGTTCCCCTATGGCATTGCTCTGAAGAACTGCACTGCAGCTTTATTTTTGAGAGTGTGGGGCACAAATATGTCCTCTTATGTTTGTTTTCACTCTTTTTCCATCCTTTCTGATAAAAGGCCTTATTTTTATAATTTCGTAAATCCTTTTGGGCTCTTTCTTTTGGGTTAGAGAGGCTATTTGTAACATTCCTTCCTTTGACAGATGCTTATTAAAGAGAACAATGGCTTTCTGACATCTGTCACAAATGTGAGAAAGCTAAATATCGGCCATAGCTCTCTTTAGAAATGATAATAAAACTGCAAATTAAGATGATAGAAAGACAGCAAATATATCAAAAGGGAATATTCAGGAATTAATTAAATTCGAAAAGAAAATCAGCATCAGTAACAGAAGTAGACCTTGAATTTTTTAATATTTGGCAAACCTTCAGCAAATGCCATTCTGCTTGTTTCATTGAAATACAACAATTGTTTTTAATTATACTTTTGGGATGTGTTGAATATTTAAATATTTTATATATTCAATTCATGCTTCTGTTGAATTTCTCATCCGTTATGCAAATCAAGATGGTAGGGAGCCAGAGCCTATTCTGGTAGAGAGTGCAAAAGCAAGAACAAGACCGGGATAGAAGGTGCAAAAAATACAAACACTTGCAACTTGACAAGAGTAAGCAGTAAGCCATCAACGCTCTCTAGTGTAATGGTGAAAGACATATCTGGCGTGCAATGACATCTGGAGTTAGAAGAGGGCAGAACCACTGGAGGAACCTCACCATATAGATATGAGACCTCAGAGGTAAAGTGGAATGACAGCTCACTAGCAAAACAGGACCATGTCCATTAGCGGCTACAGCATTCAAAAAAGAATTTGAAATTGATATCATATGGATGAGGACGGTTGAGTCATCAACCCAGTAGATCAGAACAAACGTTAACATGTTCTGTGAGTTTATTAGCCATTTCAAGCATGATTCATGAACCCACTTAATCTAGTTCAGGAGGCCTGGGCATGCCCCAGCAGCCAGAGCAAAGTGGGAACCAACCCTTAACTAGGTACCAGTCCATCACAGGATCTGTTCAAACACACACCCACAAGAGACAAATTCAGAATCCCCAACAAAATGAGCCTGTGGGATGAAAATTGAGTAGCAGGACAAAAGAACAAAAATCAAACAAAAACCACATACAAGACCCAGAGACAGACAGGCACTCCAGTCTCTAACAACTGGACACGGCCTCGGCCTTAAAAGTACTGTACTTTACCTACTGAGCCACCATGCTATCTGTTATGCACATAAACTGTTCATATACTTATTCAAATGGAAAGAATTAGAAACAAAATGCAGTACTAACTCAATACGAAAGGCAGTATCGTATTAGCAAGGACCAGAAAAAAAGATGTCTGTGAGAAAATGTGCCAGGTTCACTAACAAGAAAAGTGTTATCTTTCATCAACCCTAAATGAAACCCAAAAATCAAAGTCAAGAAAAATCAGAGCACACAGACTTTTGCCAGAGAAAACTAAATAGATGCACTCATAAGGCTTTTAAATTCAATCTGTAATCTCGGATGACCAGGTAGTGCATGGCACTGACCTTTTAAACCAGGAATCGCCAAGTCCGGTCCTGGAGGACCACCATGGCTGCAGATTTTCATTCTAATTTTTTTTTTTTAATGAGTGTCCTGTTTGTGCTGCTAATTAACTTCTTGTAAATTCATTTTAATTGAATTGCTTTTTTAAGATTTGCTCCCCTAAATTTCTTCATCATTCCTCTGAATTGCTTCATTTCTTTCCTTAAATGGCACCAAAACAGAAATAAAACGTGAATTGAGGGAGCCAACAGAAGACCAACTAAGCGAGGATGTCAAACTCCAATAGTTTCACTCCAACCAGCTGCTTAATGATGTACCAATTCTTGTCGTTAATTAAACTTGTTCTTTAATTTCGTGGCTTGTGGCTGCTGTCATGGTGCATTAGCAAATCCAATGCCACTTGCTATGGGTCTGAACACGTACCAAAATGACTAAAAAGGATCCTGCGCTATTACAATCTATTCAAATCTTCGACTCTTATTACTGAGATTTCAGGTTACTAATCACTTATGAGAAAATAAGAATCGGGAGATATCACGGTTAGGCCCACGTTAGACAAGAAACACTCGCAGATCAAACAAACGGAATAGCCTGAGAGGACAAACATCATGACCGGGTGAGAGAACAGCAGAACGCAGGACCTGACAGCTTTATAGGTAAAGTGTATCTAGCATTTCCATCTTTGAAACTTTGTGCCAAGCATTCAAATTGCAGCCTACTCCGCCTGTCTCTGCTTAAGGCACTGCTTTCAAAACCTGCAAAGTGTAACTGTACACAGCTGGACGTCTTCTAAATAATGGTGCCTTTTGTTGAGAGAAAGAGAAAACTATAAAAATGTCTTGACTTGGGAGGTCGCTGGGTATGTTTATTTCTTGTACACTTTTGAGAGAAACATCCTGCTGTTCCTTTACGTTGATTTTAGGCCCACTAAAAGCTTGTATCATAATATTTTATGATTTATAAATAGATTTTAGAAACACAGCTTGAGCAGTAAACACAACTGAACAACTAGCCAACAGAGGAGGTGGCACATTCTTCTTTTTTGTCACAACAGTGTTGCTTGTAATGTTGTTTATTCCATATGCGATTTTTTAGTCCCAAAGAAGCCACTTGGCTATAGCACTTGTGCAGAGATTGAAAGGTTTAAACAGCCACAAAACTAAGCATCATCTATACAAGTCTTAGATAATCAACAGTCATATCTTGCTCTAATGCAAGTCCCAAGAAGCCATCATATCACTATACTGTATATTTCAGAGTCATAACGTTCCAGGAGAATGTCAGCCTACACAGATTAACTACTGCTTGGCCTGAAAACCCATAACGTACACTGGATTTAGAAAACACAGACGTGGGCAAATTTGTTGGTACCTTTACAGCTTGTTGAAGAAGTGCTGTCTGCCTCCTGAAAAGTGATGACATGAAAAGCAATCGTCCCCTGTATACTGTACATGCAGAACTTTGATAGGTCATCAAGTAAAGCAAAGGAAGTGTGACAAAGAGATCAGCTATTGCTTATTCTACAGTGTGGCAGACGGCTGGGGATCCTGCCCACCCGGGACACCTGGAAGATGGAAGGACCGGGAGAGGGACAATACCTTCCCCCGGGACACGAGAGGGCAGCCGCCCTGGTTTGCATCAGGGGCCCAGGATCGGAGCTTAGAAGCTCAACCCTGTTGGGGCCCATGGCCACTGCCAGGGCGTGTCAGCATTTCTGCCACACCAGGAAGTGATGCCGGAACAGGAACCAGGTATACCCAGAGTGCTTCTGGGTGCCCATGCAGCACTTCCACCCAAGCAGGAAGTGCTGCAGGAAGATCATCATGGAGCACCTGGATCACATCCGGGTGCACTATAAATGGGACCACCTCACTCCATTCAGGGAGCCGGAGTTGGGAGGCAGAGGGCTGAGCTGGCGAGAGAGGAGTGGAAGGCGGCAGTAAAGAGAAGAGAAAAGGAAACGAGAAACAGAGGACTGAGCATTGTGGGTTTGAGTACTGTGTGGTGCTGTGTAAAAGGCAAAAGTAAAATAAACGTGTTTGTTTTTGGGACTTCTGAGTCTGTGTCTGTCTGTGTCAAGGCTGATCTTCCACAACAGATATATTCTAAAATGGCCTGGACACATGTGTTGGTACCTCTAGATGAGATCCTAATAATTGGAATGGAGTGATTTTTCAAAGTAGCTGTTCTTTTAAAATTAGTATCACATCTGTCTCTAATCGTGTAATTAATCATTCAACCTATTGAATGGGAGAAAAGCAGACACTCTGCTGTTTGGTGTCAATGTGTGTCCCACACCGAACGTGGACCAGAAAAAGCAAAGGAGAGAGTTGTCTGAGGAGATCAGAAAGAAAATGACAGACAAGTATGTTAAAGGCAACGGTTAAAAGACCACCTCCAAGAAGCTTGATATTCTTGTGACAACAGTTGCAAATATTATTAAGATGTTTAAGGTCCATGGGACTGTAGCCAGCCTGACTGGATGAGTCTGCAAGCAGAAAATCAATCCCAGAATGGTCAGAAGGATAGTGAGAATGATAGACAAAAAGCCAAGGACAACTTCCAAAGAGATACAAGCTGAACTCCAAGGCCAAAGTCCAGCAGTGTCTGATTGCACAGTTAGCCGCTTTTTGAGTGACAGTGGGCTCAATGCAAGACGATTCAGGAGGACTCCACTGTTGAAAAAAGCCAGAGTGGAATTTGCTAAAATGCATATTGACAAACCACAATGCTTTTGGGAGAATGTCTTTTGAACAGATGAGACAAAACTGGAGGTTTCCGCCAAGTCACATCAGCTCTATGTCCACAGATGAAGAAATGAAGCTTTCAAAGAAAAGAACACCAGGCCTACTGTGAAACACGGAGGAGTCTTGGTTATGTTTTGGGGTTGCTGTGTTTTGTTGGGCAGCAGGAAATAATGAAATCTAAAGACTATCAAGACATTCTGGAACCAAACATGTCTGAAAGCTCTATCTCAGTCTCAAGTCCTGGATCCTCCAACAGGATAATGAGCCAAAACACACAATGTAAAGCAACCAAGAATGGCTAAGCTATAAATTGATTAAAGTGACCAGCATTGACGCTGAGGTGGCTATCGAACACCAACACCTTTACATCTTCTAAAGAAACCTTGAATATCTCCATGTGTTCTTACTAACTTCTATAGGTGCACAGCAGAGTCCATTCTCGCTGGCAGCACAGCCTCTTGGTGAGGGACCTTCTTGGCTCCAGACAGTAAAACACTAAAGAGGGCGGTGAAGGTGACGCTCAGCATTACTAGCAACCAGCCACCTTCGTTCCAGGACATAAAGTATATGGCGCAAGCTGCCTTAGAAAGACGAACACTGTAACTGATAACCTCAGCCATTCTACACAGTCACTTTTTTTACTCCTCCCTTATCGGCTAACAGTACAATTGACAATCACATCACTAAGTCGATCCATAAGTCCTAAGGTTACCAAACACCTAGTCATAATAAAATTACTGCGCAGTCAGTTAGCAAGCTAGAATTAGGAACTCCTGTACAGCTGCTTATCCATGCAGTTACCTATTCAACCAATCATGTGGCAGCAGTGCAAGCGTTATGCAGGTACACGTCAGGAGGTTCAGTTAATGTTCACATCAAACGCCAGAATGAGGAGAAAATGTGATCTCAGTGATTTTAACCTGGTGTGGGTTCAAGTCCATCACTGGGCAAACCCACACCTACTAACACCAAGCTAATTCCAGGAAGCAATTAACTTAATATGCACATTGTTTTGTGCCTGGGAAACAAATTTACCCCACAGATATGTGAAAAAATTCAAACTCCATAGAGGTATGGTGACCAAAGCTGGGATTTGAACCCAACCTGTGGATCTATAAAACAGCAAAGCTAACCAATGCACAATCAAACCGTGATAAAACGTTTATTACAAAAAAAAATTACATTACAGCACAAGAGCATGATAGATAGATAGATAGATAGATAGATAGATAGATAGATAGATAGAT
>JANRMT010062820.1:13385529-13396116 GCA_026402145.1 Polypterus bichir lapradei
GATAGATAGATAGATAGATAGATAGATAGATAGATAGATAGATAGATAGATAGATAGATAGATAGATCCTGAACACATAGCAGAATGAATAAAAAGGAAGATAATTAAAAAAGATCTTCTGACTAGGCTGCCACAGTCACAGTGAGGCTGTATGCAGTTATATTGCTACTGGTTGATCAAATGTTTAACATCTAACTATAAACTCAATTTTGTAAACAATTTATGGTATTGCATTGTTTCTAACTTCTCAAAAAAAATCCAATGCCACTCAAAGTAAAGGCCATATATAAATATCTTGGCAAAACTAAGTTATTTATTTTAAGCTTCAAACTTTTTCTATTCACGAAACACACATTTTTGGCAGCTTATGCTGAAGAGTTTCATTAGTATGTGAACAGCGACAACCTATACTGGGCAAACACACTGCAGAGTGAAACCAAACACCCATCACCATTATTACCTGGGGTGAAAAAAGGTGAATTACAACCCAGCCTGGAATGCCAATGTAAAAAGCACAATAAGAGATGTGTAGACGTCTAATGTGCAGCAGGCTGCTAATGACTCAAATCTCCCATCTTTATGTGAAATTCCCAGAGGTATGTCACATTATATGGACAGATCTGACTTCCGAAGTATCTAAATTACACAAACCTTGCGGGATTTAACCCCTACATCAGGAGTTCCCAAGTTCACACCTGGGGTACCACTGTGGCTGTGGGTTTTCATTTCCAACCAGTTTAACAATTAAATGGTTCAGCCTTACTTCTAAATGAGCATATTGTTTAATAGTCTTTTTCTTCTCTTATTTTGCATTCAGAAATTTGTACTAGTATATTTGCTTGTAAACAAAATTCAGAAATTTGATTTTTTGCCATATCTTTAAATGTTAACTTTCATTTACCACATTCTTTTTAATTCACCTTTTCTTGTGGAGTTTATTCCCTTATTTGTATCCAAATACTAACAGTTAGTGATGAGCAATAGAGACGTGGGTGCAAATGGAACTGGATGTTAAAACAGAGCCATTACTTCAATGTTACAAGTTAAGTTCGGCTCTGTGAACCACTTTAACGGCAGGTGCTCACCCAAACCACCTTCTGCTTTCAGTTGGACTCCTGCCATTACTAAACCTCCATCTCTTTAAGAACTGTGGCATCTTTTGACACCTCCAGGATGTCAATGACTCTACCTAATGTCAACCTAATGACTCTACAGAAATTGGTGTCTTTTCAGTTAAATTTCTTTCAATGTTGACATTAACCATGGTAATGTTTTTTCTTTCTTTCACTATATATACAGTATATATATTGTCACATGAGTGCAACTGTAGATCATCCTGCAGGCCCCTCTCTAAGCAACACTCTTTAAGCATAAGGGTGAGTCACGTACTCTAGGGCATTGGTGGAAATTAAGCGGAAGTGTATTTAAAACTGAAGCCAGGAGGCACTTCTTTATGCAAAGAGTTGTGGGACCCTGGAACAAACTACTGAAACTTGGAGCTGAAGCAGAAACCTCGACAACCTTTAAGAAGAATCTGGATGAGATATTGGGACAGCTTAGGTATTAGTTAAACAAACGGGCTTGATGGACTGAATGGTCTCCTCTCGTTTGTCAGATGTCTTATCTTCTTCTTCTGTTCTAAGGTATGTAGTACCACATTGGGCGAAGAAAGAGTGCTGTCACTAACCACGTCCTCTCCTCTTCCTCCAGCAATACCAAGAAGATACCTCCTGAGGGCACCTGACTCCACTTCTTCAGGTTTTTCTGTGATATATTGAAAGATGGAAGAAGGAGATGTGACTCTGAGAGGAGAGCACGTCACAGATCCTGTAACTTGATGTAGCCTGAACTTCAACCTGAACTAAGCCCGACTGCGGCTATTTAGCCGTTATTATTTTGTTGCCTTTGCACCTGTATTTTCATTATGATATTGAACAAGGATAATCAATTTGGCACCTCAGCGTTCCTTTGCTTGGGTTCTGCAATTTTTCACTCGCCCACAAAATATGCACACATTATAGGAATGCATATGTATATAATACTGCTGTGGGCTGGCGCCCTGCCCGGGGTTTGTTTCCTGCCTTACGGCCTGTGTTGGCTGGGATTGGCTCCAGCAGACCCCTGTGACCCTGTAGTTAAGATATAGCGGGTTGGATAATGGATGGATAGATGGATATGTATATATTTGTACAAAAGGCATTTCAATGATTGTTTTGTTGCTGCCTCTTGTTCTAGAAAAAAGCTACAGGAATTCATTAATGATTTTGCTAGTTTCCATCCATCTCTCAAGTTTACGGTCGACATTTCCAGCACAGCTCTACCCTTTTTAGATATCAGACTTACTATCAGCTTTCCAAGACTTAAAACCTCCATCTGTTTCGAGCCAATAGACTAACATGATCACCATCTCTACAGTTCCTTCCAACTCTTAACTCTTTCACAGTTCCTTAGACTCAACCGCTCGTGCAGTGAGGATGACTTCTAAGATGAAGCACTTGGAATGAGGAGTTTCATCATTGATAGAGGATACCCTTCTCGTGTTGTGGACAAGGACCTAAATCACGCCAGAAGCCGACCTCGTAACATTCATTGTTAAGTGAACCCTGGTCCTCCCATTCCACCCTATCACTTTTTCTCTGCCACATGTCATTAAACAAATTTTCCCCATTTTGCAGACTGATCCTTCCACAGGAACCTTTATTTCTAATCCTCCCTCAATCTTCTTCTGTCGACAACCTAACCTACGCAAACTACTCATCCACAGCTCATTTCACAGGGGAGAGCCACATTCCCCACTTAGGCACTTTGAGCCGTAACAGGAGCTGCCATGTCACTTGCAAATACTTCACCAATAACACCCTTGGATCTGGTCCCTCGGGTAAATTCAACATTAAACAACAGGCTGGTTGCCATTCTAAAAAACGTATTTTCTGCATTTCTTGTAGGAAGTGTCCTGTCCAGCCATCTTCATAGGCAGGGCCATCTTAACAGCATTATAGGCCCCTGGGCAAAGCAGTGCACTGGGGTCCCTACCTACACAACCACTCACAGGAATAAAAATGTAAATGGTCGATAAAACCTTCTTATATAATACTCTACCGTGGCTGTCCATTTAACTGGTCAGGATTTTAAATCACCTGTAGCTTGCAAACCGTTTGAAATACTGACCTGATATTTGGTACACATATACTACATAACGTCTACTATCGGGGTGATGATTGACGTCCAAGGTTATTCCTCTTTTTATTTTATTTTATTGTAGAATCAACTGTCTGCAGTGGCCAACAGGGCTGCCATGCAGTGCATGCGTACGGGCGCCGTTCTCATCCCTACCACCTTCGCTGTCACTTCCCCTACCTCTTCATATCTGAAATCATTCTTGAGGCAGATTTAAGACTTAAGTGCCAGCTTAAGTGAAAAATTAAGGAAAACGTACAAAGTAATTGCAACACAAACACTGACTTAATCGGTTTTAATGGAAAAAGATGCCGATGATAGAGAGAAGAAGATGGCTGCTAGGGTGGAGAAGAGAAGAGCTGCTCAGGAAGCAGCAAGCGCATCAAGCTCTGAGCAAACAAATGCTAAACGTACAGAGAAAGAGCATGAAAACTAGGAATGCTCAAGTCAAGTGTATTCACTGCAAGTTATCATGTAGTGTGCCATTATTGGGTAAACATATATTTATTGTATTGGTACTTCCAACAAAATCAGTGTTTAAACATTGAAAAATATGCAAAGATTAACCAACACAAACATCTGAACAATGAGCCTTGAAAAACACAAAAATATCAATTGGTAAACCATACAGACGGCAATGGCACAGTATGAAATTACTATCCATCCATTATCCTAACTACATGGTCACGGGGGTCTGCCGGTGCCAATCCCAGCCAGCACAGGGCGCAAGGCAGGAAACAAACCCCGGGCAAGGCGCCAGCCCACCGCAGGAAATTACTATGAATTATTTATTATTAATTAAGTGTTCAACACAAGCATTTGTGAATTTTTTTTTTGCAGAGAATTGAGCAGAAGTAACGTTAGCATATACACTTTTACGTTATGTAGTGCGTGAGATCTGTACGCAGACAGGCACGTGAGGTTGCAGAGGTGACCATGATACTAAATCAGAGGCAAATGCCAATATCCACTTGTAACACAATAACATATACTTATAGTTTAGTATAGCATAGTATTTCTTTATTAACAGCAAGTCACAACATACATAGATTGGCGTGGGGCCCCCCAGCATGCCCATGCATTAAGATGGCCCTGTTCATAGGTGAAACAGGAAGGCCACTAGCAGACCGGTTCATACTTTAAAATAAAGGCCTTACATAGCCTGTGGTAGAACATTTCAAGTCTCTTGATCATAGTCACACTGTTTGTGTTCTGTCACAGAGCTTCAAAGACACTTGTCAAAGAAAAACAGAAGAAGCTCAGCTCATTTTCCGCCTGAGGTCACATATTTCCTCAGGTCTTAATTGCTGACTAACATTCTAATGTATCCTTTCATCTTGGCTAATGGCAGATTTTTCTTTTACTTTCTCCTTTCATCTGCCACGGCTTTGTTCCCCCCTTCCCCTCCTATACATGTTGCCTACTTTTCCTTTTCAGTTGCACACCAAATGAAGGCTATAGAGCTGAAACATTGTCTTTAACATTCTTTTCATTTCAGTATGGAAATAACCTTTAACCTTTGCCGTTCTCATAATATTTGTTTTGCTGGTTAGCATGACGGACTCATAAGTGTAAGTGTACTTTTAAAGATTAAATGGAATTGAGTTTTTACAAAATTACTTCTAAAACACAATGCCCCCCCAATTCATTTGACTACATTTGCACTGTTTAGAAATCATCAGAAATTGCTGTGGGGGAATTCAAGTAAAGTAAATACAACAGGTACGGGTCTGACATGTAATCAGTTGACAGCACACAAGTCATCAGCATTTCATGTTCATAGAGAATAGGGCTCTGCTTTTAGGTTTAGTGAGAAAATAGAAACAGGTATGGCAGCATCTTTCGAGGAGAGCATGGCATTCCTGACAACCTCCATCCAACAGGTATATCAAATGTGGACGATCCGCCTCAACACAGACAGGCAGACACCAATGTTCAACTCACCACGCGTCTATTTACAATTATTTACAGAAATCAGTCCCGCACACAATCCAGTGACCCTGCACCAAACACCCTCAAGTCTGGGCCTCTTAAAAGTCTTGTCCTCCTTCACAGCCTCCTCTCCTCTCCTCCGAGCTTCGTCCTCTGCCACCCGACTCCAGCTCATGAGTGGTGGTTGCTGGCCCCTTTTATCGGGCACCCGGAAGTGCTCCAGGTGCTTGATTGCCGATATCAGGCTGCACTTCCGGGGGTGGCAAAACTAATGCACAGAAGGGTCCAGCAGCTCCTGCTGCAGCACCCTCTAGTGGCGCATGCGGAACCCAACAGGGCTGTGGAGAACTCCATCCTCCATGGAGCCCTGCAGGAGGCTGAGGCACCGCTCCAACCCAGGGGGGCGGCCATCTAGCGTCCAGGGGAAGGTACTGCACTGTCCAGGGCTGCTCCCCCTGAATATACAGTGAAGTGGCATCCCGGCCAGGTCCGCCACACAAATAAAGACTTTACATGAAATTCTACCATGAAATTTCACCTTTAAAAAAAAAGTGTGCTTTTGTGCAAAAAAACGCAAAGGAAAACTTGAGCTACAAACATAATAATGGGTTTTGCCACAGCTGAGTAACTGGCTAGACACGCCAGCAGGATTCAACAGATTTTTTTTTTGAGCTTTTTATCTGAGCTAAGCCAAGTGCTGGCAGGGCCACAGCTGCTTCCAGGCACGCGATCGTGTCTCAACGAGACCCAGAAACCGACGGGCACACAATTCTTCCTGACTGAAGTGTATTACTTTTCTGAAGTAAAAAAAAAAAATATGTCAGGAAGAATAAAGCCTGAAGGCACATATATTTTAAAGGCAAAAAAAATGAAAAATAAAAACAAGTTATAGACAGGAGAGTGGGACAAAAACCGCTTTGCAGCTCCAAGCACCGGAGTTCAAATTTCGCACATTCTCCCCTTGTGTGTGTGGACTTTCACCAGGTACGCTTGGCAGTTACTGGCAAGTCTAAGTTGGTCAAGTGTGAGTGAGTCTGATCTGCCATTATCTGATTTCACGTCCAACGTTCATTCCTACCTTACGTGTGATCCACTGGGAAAGGCACCAGGCCCTTTGAACCCTGCATTCAATTAAGCAGTTATGAGAATCTTTTGTTAACCAGAGTAACCAGAGGGAAAACTCTAATAGTGTCTAAAAATGATACCAACAAATACAAAATGTACAAAACAATGTATTTATTAAAGAAAAGGAGCAAGAAGGAGAGATTAGTACAGACAGAAAACACACCAGTACTAATAAATACATCTAAAACTAGAATGTTCCTGCATCTCGGGGCATGGGGGTCTTCCTGTTTAGGTCTTAAACCCTATCTGTCCTCACAGTACTGTGACAAAAGTAGCACATTCTCCTTTCACCTTCTCGTTGTCTTATAATCTCAGTCTCTCACTCTCCCTCATGCTATTCTTTACTTAGCCATTCGCTCCACAGGTAGGGAGAGGCCCTTAAAAAATACACAGGGGGTTTTCGAGGCAACCCCCAGGACTATGTCTGGGTCAAGAGGACCCATTGGAGTCCTTGGGGTCGACTTTGCTCTGGTTGTTGTCCTAGATTTCCCCGTATCCCTGCGGCTTCAAGTCATTCTTAGTGAGCCCAGCACTCTTGGTGGCTCCCAAGTGTTCTGACTCTCATAATTATACCGGGGGTCTGAATATTCCCCACCTTGCTGCCACTAATTAAGGTTTTGGGGATTTTTGTTTTAATGCTCATTTTCCCTTGCCACTCTCATAACTCTTGTACCTTTCATCCGGTTGCTGACCGCTCTGCTTGCCTAAATTCTAGCCAATAAGTTTCTTTTTATTTCTTGTGTCCTACGTGTGAGTTTTAAATGTCCTGTACTGCCATATTCTTCTTGCACATCCCCTTTGCACCTTGCCATTCTTAACAATTTGCCAATTCACATGTCTATACAGGTAGTCACCAGGTTACGGACATCCGACCTACAACTTACGAACGGGGCCGCAGCTGTGACGCATGCGCCTCAGTAACTGCCGCTCCATCATCTTCAACCTGGGGACGCTGCAAGCGGTGACTGGACGGAGGCTGGAGGGGGCGATTTCGCTACTTGTGCATTGTAGTGTCCCTCGGGCGGCTCCTGGCGGCAAGCGGTTTCACTGCCTGCCCACCACACACAGCTGCCCCGTTCGTTCTCGGTGGGCGGCTGGTGATGCTACAAGCGGTGACCCGGTTGTGGATGAATGGATGCCATTGAGGGTGAACAGGGTGGCGGGTGTTAGCATTGTAGTGTGCCTCGGATGGCTGCCTGTTGAATGGGGGCAGTGGTGGGCGATTCACTACCCACCTTTTGCTGCACCGTGTTCGTTCTCGGTGTGCGGACGCTGCAAGCAGTATACTGTAGTGGAGATGACTGTGTGGTAGGCGGGTGATGAACCACCACTCGCCGCCCCAATTCATTCTCAATAGCAAGCCTGCTTGTACTGTTACGCACATAGCAGGAAGTTGTCTCTTGTTAGTAAATCAGACGTGCTGACAACGGGGGCCTTCCTGCTGTGATAGCGTGGACAGTGTTGTGCAGAAGAGCTCATCTTAATCTTTTGTCTTCACCCTTCAAGAATGTCTCTGAAACACAAATCTGATGCAAGTGCTGGTGATAGAGTAAAGAAGAGAAAAACCATCACCATTGAAAATAAAGTAGAAATAATAAAAAGGTCAGAGAGAGGTGAAACTCCATCATTCATTGGCAGAAAACTTGGTTACAGTCGGTCAACAATAGCATTTATTAAAATAATGTACCTGTTCCAAATTACATACAAATTCAACTTAAGTACAAACCTACAGTCCCTATCTCTTACGTAACCTGGGGACTTCCTGTATTATAAAAACACATGAGCAAGGGAAGTGTTTCATGGAACTCTAGTGAAGGAAAACACTGGGGGTTGGGGGGGGCAATTTTACACAGCCATTAACTTGTCATCCATTTCCGTTCCTAGAGTGAAGAAGAAGTTCCCTGGTGTACCACCTGCAACCGGGTAGTAAAATTTTTTAAACGATGAGGGAATTGGGAGAAGTTGCAAGGTCAAAAACATGAAATAAATAAACACGGCTCAGGATGTAAATCAAAGATCGAAATCAAGATACAGGGCAGGATTACGTAGTAAAAAAGGGGACACAAAATCAGAGCCAAATCGAGCAGATGTTAAACAAACTCCAAGAACAGAAGAAGAATAATTTGTAATCAGAATATGCTAATAAGAATGATTATTTAAGTTCTTTTCGTTTTTTAACAGGAATCTGAAATGTCAGACAAATGATGGAATTCAGCACCCTTTACTTTCTGCACACTTTACTGAGTTGTAAATTTAATTTTAAATGGATATGATCATAGAAATCTCTCATTCATAGAAGAGAAAGAGAGGAAGAGGGGCCAGGTAAACTGCTTTACTGTATATAGTGTGTGGACCACCAGGGCGCATACAGCCACCCTAACCCCGACACAGACAGGCAGGACACAAATTGTCACACAGCACACTGTTACCTATAGGTGGGGAAGTGCTTTCCTCACTCCCCACATGAGCACAATGTCTACAAGACAAAAGCACAGTCCTTTTCCTTTCTCTTTCTTTCTTTCTTTCTTTCTTTCTTTCTTTCTTTCTTTCTTTCTTTCTTTCTTTCTTTTCTCCACCTCCACTCCTCCTGGCAAGTTTTGCCCACTTCCTCCCGACTTTGGCTCCTCGAATGGAGCAAGACGGCTCTCCCCCTGGTGACCCCCACAGAACCCAAAAGGGCTGTACCAAACTCCAAGTCGCAGCGTGCCCTGCTGGAACCCGTGGTGCCATAGCTGCCCAGGAGAGCTGCCCTTTAACGTCCCAGGGTTAGGGTAGTGCCTCACAGGTGCTCTCTCCCCCCGGTCCTTCTATCCACAAGTGATACGGTGGTCCTGGCCTGTATTTGTGTTTAAACCCTGAGTGTGGATGGGTTTTTCTCAAAGAACTCCACATTTCCTCCTCCAACTTAAAAACACGCAGCTTGGTTAATTGGTGACTCAGAACTTTTTACTCAGTTTGAATAAATAAGTATATATGTGTGAGTATGCCATTTGAAGCTGTTCGGGGTTGGGTTCCACCTTGTACCTTTCTATCAGAAATGTTGTTGTATATTTTATTTTGTATCAAGTATCAGTCTCTTAAAAAAAGTGACAGAACTCACATGAATATAATGTCAGTAATTACATTAAAACATTGTTGATTCTTTACCACTACTCTCCTAATTATGATAGACAGGCAAGAAACAAGACATGATAAATGGCCAAAGCAATGTATGAATTTGTGGGCAAGCATCAGAAAAAAAACTGAGGAAAGAGAACAAATAAATGTCAGACTTGTGGAGAACACACCAGGATCTTAACAAGTAAGAACTCAGGAGGCTTAAGACCAAGGATTAAATATTGTATAATAAATACTGAGTAAACAGACTAAAATCTTTTTAATTCCTCCATATTCAAGACCCAGAATTGCCACCATCAGCCACCATTCCCCATTGGTGAATCACCGCTGGCAGACATCACTTGGTGGGGAGGAGGGTGTCCCCTCTTGAAATACGCAGTGACCCATTGGAAGACACTCCGCAAACTGTTCATGACCCTTTCCCATTAAGTACTACTGTGAATCATGACTCAGTGAATGAAGCATGCGATGCAAAATGGGTTGAGAAACCTATTTTAAGAACCTTTCAGTTAGAGCTTTGTGGCATTGCATAGTATGAAAGGCACCGTACAAAATAATGGCCAATTCATAAGGCAGTGTGGCTTCTCTTCTGGACGTCAATCTCTAAGGCAGCAGGTGTTCAGGTCATGTGAGCTCTGAGGAAGTTGCTTTATCTGTCAGTGCCCAGGCTGTGGGTATACGGGCCTACAGTTACAATAATTTCTAAGAGCCTGAACTTTGGAAAGACACAATATAAAGTAGTAAAATCCACACAGAACAACTTGCATAGGGAAAGTATTGATAAATGCTAACTTATTAGTAATTAAGTATAATTTCAATCATTTTAACCTTTCTAATCTGTAATATTCACTCAGAGTACATCCCTCAAAGGATAACAAATGTAGACTGCTAAATCCTTCATTTGAAACAGTGTGCTTAAGATGCCTCTCAGGGAGCCTTCATCATAACTCGGCGTGCAGGTTATAGCAAGAATAATAATAGACTAATAATTCCCTTAGAGGCTGGCACAAAAGCAGGCACCTTATTATCATCTCCAGATGATTTATTTTCAATTACATTTATCACTCCACTGCTCTTTTTCAAACAACAAAGGGAAAATGACTGAAATGGCCATCCCCAATAATCTTCTTAAAAATACTGCATATACTGAACACTCAAACTGAGATTCAGGTGCAGGCGGTGTGTATCAATAGATAGATAGATAGATAGATAGATAGATAGATAGATAGATAGATA
>JANRMT010062820.1:13396126-13412525 GCA_026402145.1 Polypterus bichir lapradei
ATAGATAGATAGATAGATAGATAGATAGATAGATAGATAGATAGATAGATAGATAGATAGATATTGTTACAGAAGGCAAGATCAGGCTGCCAAGGAGGAATTATAATGGAAGGACAATAGGAGATTTTCTCCCAGAGATGTGAATTCCATCTGTACACTAGGTGGCAGCATCCCCCATTTTATGCATCCACAAGGGAGAATGGGAATTGTAGTCCCAATGGTCAGCCTTGTTGGAGTACTTGGATACCACCAGGGGGAGCTCTTCTAGGGATTGTAGGGGATGGACTGGTATCCCATCTGGCATTGAGGGTTGGCTGGGAAGCCGTTACAGAAGTACAATTTGGTTGGATGCAGATCTCAGCCGGGATGGTTCCTGTTCTGTTTCCCAGTTGGGGTGAAGAAATAATGGATGGACTGGGGGACATGGCATATAAAGAACAGTCAAACCCCAGTATTTTAAGTGGCAGTGTTCTCCTGGGCCGCCCCAGTTTGGACACCCACAGAGCTAGTTGCGATGTGTTTAGTCCAACTAGACAGCTCTGTTGGGCACTTTGTGGGTTGCCAGGCGGCACTGCTGGAACAGGACATCATTGTTCTAGGGAGCTTTAACCTAGGATAGAAGTGCGTTCTGGTTGTAATCTTATGGCACCAGAAGCACTCCCAGTTCAAGTCCAAAAGAGGCCACCTAAAATAAATTATCTAAAATATACAAAAGGCAGTCATTTTTTGATTATATGGAATTATTTGTACATGAATATTTACTGGATATTTTTATATACAATCACACTGAATAATTAGAATACAGAATTCTCAGAAATTTGAATGTATAATATAATTAAGCACTTGTTTTACTATGTGATTCTGTACCTTATAAGACGTTATCATTTTTAAAGTATATTGTAATCTCACCACCAATATGGTTCAAGCACTGATATGCATAGAGTCTTAGATAATTAAAACACAGCTATGTACAGAGATGCACTGAGTCTTATATGTATCCACTCTACCAATGTAAAAATTACACCCTGAAAAGCGATGCTAGAGACTGGGTTGGAGGATTATCAATAAGGAGGGGTGGCTGAAAAGCATACCGGACAAAATGCCAAACAAGTGTTGGCTATTAACATAATGAATAATGAACATGAATGGGCACAAGCTTATAAGGTTTCTAAACTCGTTTAGGACTCACCCCATGGGACGGCACGCTGAAGAGCATCCCGAAGACAGCTTATCAGTTGCTGGGGTAACCACAGGCTCCCAGTGCTGTAGCGGCTCACAGGAAAAGCAAATCTGAGCTGACCACTGTCGAGCTATAAGTGCCTGTCATAGATGGGTGATGCTAGGAATATTATAAATTCAGGGAGCAGGATTACTTGGCCACGACCCTGCCTGATTGCAGTGTCTGTGTATAGGAGAGTGGTAGATCCTGCTGCAATAAATAACCGTGCTCTTCCTGTTTCAAGTGGAATAAAGCTGGTTTTGCTAAAGTACTGAGACTCAGGATCGTGTTTTAGGGTGCAAGACAGGGACTCATACGTCACAAGCTAATTCAGTGGGCATGACTGAAGGGCAATAACACAAAGGTGACAAAATGCCTTTAGATGTTGCCCATTAGCCATAGCAGGTGTATCAAAGTTTCTTATCTGTGTTGAGGCACATCATGAGAAACATCCCCCATGATGATGGCATATTTGCACGTTAAACGTACCTAAAACAACATGATTCAGCAACGGAGTCAGTTATACAAATGATAAAATTCACTCTGACGCACAAAGTGTTCTCATTTGGACAAGACCTCTACTTGCAACAAATGGGGACTGCAATGGGCTGTCGGTTCGTACCTCACTATTTATGGCAAAATTAGGAACTTTATGTGAATGTGCATCTAGAAACCAATGTTGTACCTCTGTTACATAGATGACATCTTCATAATCTGGACTGCCAGTGAGAAGGACCTCCTCCATTTTCACAATGAATATAATTTTTTCAACCCCAACATAAAGCTGAAGCTGAATTACTCAAAAACAGAAGTCAGCTTTCTTGACACCATCGTTCAACTGAAAGATAACACCCTTGTGACATCAAATTTTTCACAAACTAACAGACAGATGGATATAACTGAGAAGTGATAGCTTCCACCCCAAACACATAAGGCACTCCGTCATTTTCAACCAAGCAATATGTTAGAAATGTATTTGCTCAGACCCGACAGACCTTGATATACAACTGCAGGAGCTCAGATGAGACTTCATTAGTCAAGGATATACTCCCAAAACAACAGAATCTCAAATAAGAGTAGCTACTGCCATACCCAGGAACAACCTTATAAATATAAAACAACCTTATAAATATAAAAAACAGAGACAACAAGAACCACATTCCCCATGTTGTCAACTACAACACACATCTTGAAGTACTTTGAAAAGTTATAAAAGAACTTTAGCCAAACTAAATAATGATGACACGATGAGAGATGTATTCCCAGAAACTCCCCTCCTGAGATACAGACAACTAACAAACCTGCAGCAACTAACTGACTGAAGCTCCCTGAGTGAACCAGCAGATGATGGTACATCTCCCTGTCTACAGGAAGGATGTAAAACACATGCTCACATTTATAGTACAGATCGTGTAGTTACACCACACTACTGACACGAACATCGTATAAAGGGATCATTTTCCTGCAGGTCATCTAATGTGGTCTGCTTAATTCTGTGTATGAAATGTCCCAACACTGCACACTAACTGGGAGAAACTGGACAAACACCCCGCCAAAGAATGAATTTATACAAGTTCCACATCAAGCATGGTAATAGGGATGATCCTGTAAGAGCTCACTTTAGCAGCCATGGACACTGTGAGAAGGACTTTAAAATCCCAGTGCTTATGGGCAACTTCAGAACACAACAAGAGAGGAACGAATGGGAAGTTAAAGTGATGCTAAAATTTAATACATTACAACATGGTTTTAATAAGAGATAAGAGTTTTATGACCAGATATGAGGACTATTTACATCTCTCTGACTGACCAAAACAATCTGATTACAGATCTGCATTGTAAGGAAAACTAATCAAAATCTTCAAAAGACTTTGGTGGATAGTAGTCTTATCAAAAGGCCTTATCTGTGCATTGTTCTCTTCTTCTGCTAAATGAATCTTAGGCTGGAGAGGTCTTTTAATTTTTGACATTGACGATGACCCACTTTAATTTTTTCTTCTTTCCTAGTGTCTGTCTACACACAGGGAACTCCAGTTTCTGTACTACAACTTCCCTGAAGAAGGGGCCTGAGCTGCATCGAAAGCCTGCATATTGTAATCTGTTTCATTAAACAATAAAAGGTGTCATTTTACTTCACATCTCATTACCTATGTTAAGGTATGTATAAAAATGTCTTTGTGCTCAGGAACACTGGTCTTCTCTGCAGAGGGATAATATTATTATTATTATTAATATTAATAATAATAATAATAATAATAATAATAATAATAACAACAAGATGAAGAAAAAGAAGAAGAGTTAACATCTAAACCGAATCCCGAAGGCGTCTGGACTCTGTATGATTTCCTGGCTTTGGATATTGTCTTGGGATTTTATTCTATGACAACTACCGAGTGTCATACATTGTCAATTACTGAACAAAATACCTTTAATGGCATCTTACCATTATTGCATGAGAAAGAAGCCATTTCAACTCAACAGTTTTTTGTTACATCTGAACAGAAGGCCACACAATGGTAAGCATCACTGACAGCACTGATATTAAACTAATGTCATCTGATGGATAATTAAGAGACTCGAAATTCATCACCATAATAATGCATGATATGCATAAATACTAAAGACTAGTAGTGTATTTTTGTCAAGTATATACTCATGTTGGCATTAAACGTGTAGAAATGCTAAAGTAAAACTTTGGAATATAACTTGGGGATTTCAATTTACTTAGAGTAGTAAAACACGGATAAAGATGTGCTAACAAACTGCCAGCAGCCATCTTAATGCTCTTATTGGCCAACCCACAACAAATGCTTTCTCTCTCTGTCTCTCAACACTGATCTCTTTGCTTCAGCCGTGCGTTTCATTACTCTCCTTCAGCTGCATTGTTGGACATATTCAGGATGAATGTGG
This sequence comes from Polypterus bichir lapradei, assembly GCA_026402145.1. Taxonomy (NCBI): domain Eukaryota; kingdom Metazoa; phylum Chordata; class Cladistia; order Polypteriformes; family Polypteridae; genus Polypterus; species Polypterus bichir. The sequence continues at coordinate 13,400,256 of JANRMT010062820.1, forward strand.
CTGCTTGTTTTCTTCTATGGTTCACTGTTTCTCTGGAGAGAACAGACAAACATGTCATATTCTGTGTCTTGAATAGACTTGATGACCCTCTCCATTCCTCCACCTGACATTCATTCACATGTTCAGGAAGATCAGTGCTATATGAACTGTAAGATATATGCAATTATGAATTAGGCCTCTCCATTCATATACATACACAATAGTTGCATTATCTTTGTCTGGGAAATATGGCAAGACCACTGGAATAAGTCTAGTGCCGTTCGTTAATTGAATGTGTCAGTACTCATTACTACTGTATGTAACTAACCACTATAAGTGCATTTCTAGATGCAGCTTTTGTAGTTTTTTTTTTACCAAGGGCCAATATTATTGGTAGGCAGTGTGGTGTACTGGTTAAGGCTTTGGACTTCAAATCCTGAGGTTGTGGGGGGGTTCTCCCGTAATGTTTTAAATGCCATGATCTAAGAGGAGGGAGGCAGTTTTCAGTGCTGTAACTGGGGACTTAATGTTGGAGTGGAACAGACAAACAATATGAGAGTCGGTACACATCTAAGAGTGTTGGTAGACAGCAGCTAAAAAAGAGCTTGCTAGCCATTGAGCCTTGCCAAACTTTCTCAATCCATTTTAAAATGTGATTGTGTCTCTTTCTTCCTGTCCAGGACACTGGACCATCTTCAGTTGTCTGTCCAACCTGTTGGCTATTGGGTCTACTGGTGTGGCCCTTCAATCATTTCTGCTGTGTCCTTCATTTAAATAAAGGACGTGCGCAGCAGAGTAAACAGAGTGTATGGTTACCATTATGTTAAAAAATGTCAAGAAGTTAAAAAAACATGTAAGATAAATTTCAATTAAATCCATCCAAGCATTTTTGAGATTTTGGGGTATTTTGTTTTAGTATTGTATGTTTTTTTTTTTAGGTCTTAAATATTTATACATCTAAATCTTCTTTTCTAGTGGATACCACCTTGCCAGATTTCAGCCTTTTAACTAAACAGGAAGTAATGATTTGCTGATGAGTCAGTGAACGTGTTAGCCAGTCAGTTAACAATTATATATAGTCACACAGTCACACGTGTTTTGTTTTGGAGAAAGTTGAAGGGCTCTAACGATGGTAATTCTCCTCTAGAACAGGGTTGATGCTGTTGCTTGATGCCTTTGGATGAAAGACTGACACGAATTCCACCTCTGACATCACTTCTGATATAAGTACCTTGTACCCCACATCACCCCAGTCTGATCTTGGACTCCTCTCTACAAAGACATCCATCCATCCATCCATTATCCAACCCGCTATATGCTAACTACAGGCAGGAAACAAACCCCGGGCAGGGCGCCAGCCCACCAAAGCTACAAAGACATATCACTTGTTTATTGATTTTCTTCTTTTCTCCAGAGAATATAAAAGGATCATGAATGTGCCCCAATCCTGACCTGTCCTTGTATTATTCTTACAATATACAGATTTGTGCTGATGTGAACATGGCGCAACATCAAGTGAGCCCAGAATTCAGCAAGTACTTCCATCTGCTTCCCTAGACTAGGTGGGTCCCCCGTATTAATTTTTTAGGAAACGGTTAAATATTTAATACAGTTGACATATTGTGCGCTGGTATCCGGAAGGTTGCCGGTTCAAATCCCCGTTACTGCCAAAAGAGATCCTACTCTGCTGGGCCCTTCAGCAAGGCCCTTAACTTGCAATTGCTTCAGGGGTGCTGTACAATGGCTGACCCTGTGCTTTGACCCCCAGGGATATGTGAAAACTAACACATTCCTAATACAAGAAATTGTATAACATGAAATAAAGAACAAAAAAAATATATATATTGCAGGATATAGAATTTATAATCATTGCCCTCTTTTTTCTAGCAATTTTATATATATATATAAGGCTAAGGAATAAGACAGGTAATGCGTGTTTTAAATGGAGAATATTTTCACCACTGTGGTTTAGTTAAGTAGTTGGAATCAAGTGTCATATGATGATTGATGATTTTGTGCAGCCAGATATTCCCATAACATTCATTATGACCATTTTTTCATGAGTGAATGATGGTAGAGAGTTATATATAATGCATAGATTTGTTTTTCTTCTTGGTATTCCCATCTATTTGATTTTTGCAGCAATTTTGAAGTACGACGACTTTGCAGATGGAGCTCTCTCTTTGCTTTGGTTTGACGCCCAGGAATTACTTGCACAGGACGTCAGTGGTACCCCGTTGTGTTATACTGTAGATCATCATCAGTGCTGAAAATGGACTCTTTCCAGAAAAGGATGTCTTAAGTTGTTTACACTGCTTTGTAAGGGTCTCGCTTTCTCTGAGGAAAATGTAGACTAGAGGTGATGTAGAAAAGTTCATATCGTGTAGCAAGATTTTTCATTTGATTGACTGCAAAATGGAGGACAGCTCTCTGCGATGACTTTTGTAATGAAGTACTCAGAATGAGGAGTTTCTTAATTTTTAGAAGATATCCTTCTCATAATATCATCAGGGCACTCAAATAATGTAAGAGCATACCTCAGAAAATCCACCCTAAAAGGTACACAAGTAAAGACAACTGCTCTATGCTGGTCCTTACCTTCTTCTTTACCTTTCCTTTTCCTCTGCTGGTCCTCTCTCTTTCCCCTAACTGGTGATCCAAAAGGGGGCATTTTCTATGGCAAAATGTTTTACCAGAATGACTGCCAAATGGAATGACAAAGTGCAAAAACATCGTCTCTAACATCTGTAATGAAGCATTCAGAATGAGAACTTTCTTCATCAATACTGAATACCTCTCTCATGTTGTGGGCAGAGCCCTCAATGTAGCCAGAAGTCAGCCTTAGATCATCCATCCTAAAAGGTACGTTAGTAAAGAATCCCGCACTTTGCGGGTCCTCCCTTTCCATCCTAACACACTTTCTCTTCCTCAAATAAAAATGTCCACATGTTGCTGAGCGATCCTCCCATGGGAATGTTTTTCCCCAATTGCTCCTTAATCTTCTCCTGTTGACCTCCTAACCTATGGCAATGTGTTGTCTGCAGCTCACTTCACAAAACAGAACCACATTCCTCACAAAACCCTTTCAGTTGTAAAATTGTCATGAACAAAACCATTATATTTGGCCTCCATCCAGTCCAAAAAAACTTTTTTACTGCATTTCTTGTAAAACTGTGCAACCATCTACATAGGTGAAAGAGGAAATCATTTCAGGAAAAGCGTTCGAGCTGTTACGATTAAATAACTTACAAAGCCTATTTCATGTCCCTTGATCATAGCCACACTGATCTCTCAGTTTTTGTTCTTTCACAGAATTACAAAGAAACCTTTTAAAGAAAAACAGAAGAAGCTAAGCTCATTCTCAGCCTCGGATCATATATTTCTCCAGAACTTACTTATTTATCTCTTCCTTCATCTTGTCAAAGGGTAACTTTTTTCATAGCCCCTTGCCTTCCACTAGTTTCATATCCCCTGACTTTATTCCCTCCTTCCCCTGCTGTATATCTAGTCTGTTTTTCTATTTTAGTCACATACTTGATGAAAACTTTACTTTGTAATGTCTCTTAAGAAGCTGTTACATTATAAGACTTAGTCATATCCTTCATTTACATTATCTTAGTGAGTCCTGGTGGGTTCTTTTGACCTCCAGTCATGTACTTTGACATCACAGCAACTCATTCAGTCCAATTTGTAACTTACCCCAACAAAATCTACCAGGATTAATTGGTCTTGAATTGTAGGGGTGGACTGGTGTGAGAGGTTATACCCAATAAGTGCTAAACCAGTCATTGCACACAACGTGGCTGCAAAGAAAAAAGCTAAATGGGTGTTTTACATAGCACATATAGATGATAGGCTTCTCAATCCCATAGTTCATGTCTATTGTAATATGACAGAATGGTAAAATTGACAAAGATGGACAGAGACTGCAGGTGAACTCACCATAACTAGAAAACATTTGTGCAGGTAATGGCACAATCAAGCAGCATGTTAATTGGCTGTCAAAATGTGATTGGTACGCTTTGGAAATTTATAAATGGGCTGAGAAGTCACGGGGCAGTCATGGAGTCTGTCAACCCTTGCAATTTCTAGTCATGTTATGAGACATCCTCAAGGCCACAAGAGTAGGCAAGTACATTTATTAATTTGGACATGCTCTCTGACTAGAAATTATGTAATGTGTTGATTCTTTTATTTCCCTTTGCTAATGCATGCCTTACACAGCCTTTCGCTAGCTCACAAGCTCATCTTTATTTCATCTTCTCACACAGAACAAAGAAACAAAAGAATGTAAATGGTTTCACAAATGAGAACAGACCATTCAGTATCAAGCACATTCAGTTATCTAAAAGCTAAATTGCCAAAAACTGGTTTAAGTCTCCACAAAGGCTTCTGCTTACGAATGAAGATGTTTAATTCCCTTAATTCATGATTCTTTGACTCTGGTCCTGGAGTGCCAATGTGGCTGCAGGTTTTCATGATAATCCCTTTTCTTAATTAGAAATCAGTTTTTGTTGCTAATTAACTCCTTTTCTCTTCATTTTGTTTGATTTGTTTTTTAAGATTCTGTCCTCTGAGTTGGTTCATTTTTTTCCTTAAATGGCACCAAAAGAGAAATGAGATATGAAGTGGGACTAGAGATGTCTAGCTGAGACAGGGCCTCAAACACCAACCCATTTCTTAATTATAAGTGGGTTCTTGTTGTTAATTAAAACAGTTGTTTAATTCCATAGCCTGCTGGTGTTCTCATTCTGCCACAGCAGAAAACTGTTTACTTTCTTTCTTTCACCATCTACTAAGACCTTCATCTCTCTTTCTTTTCAGATATTGTATGATGGACAGAAGTTGCTGGTCAGGTGTTGGCTTGTTTTGTATGTCATTTTTGTTTTGGCAGCTAATTAAGAGAAAATAAATAATTAAAGGGTCTGAATCTTAAATAGTAAGTCAGATAGATAGATAGATAGATAGATAGATAGATAGATAGATAGATAGATAGATAGATAGATACTTTATTAATCCCAAGGGGAAATTCACATACTCCAGCAGCAGCATACTGATACAAAAAAAATAAATATTAAAGAGTAATAAAAATACTAATAAACAATAATAATAAGTAGATTGAAAAAAATGTAGCCAAACAAGTGGTACCGGACCAGAGTTGGAGACCAGTACCTTAACCTGTCAGAGAAGGACATGCCTGTTAGTGACAGCATGCCTTTCGTTTAAGAGAATACATTTAATATTACTTCTTGGCTGTGTGAGATGAACATTTTGTATAAAAAATAATAAGCAATCAATTAAGGTAAATGTACAGGTATATGCTTTGACCCTCTTCTATTCACCTGGAGTAGTGGCGTGGCTATAAGTGGCCCCTACATGCTAGTCTGCCAGACACCCTCTTCTCTCCTTTTGATAATGTCTTACAGCCCATCATGGAGTCAGTGAGTACAGTGCAATGTAGTGGGGTTTTACTCTTTATTTACAACACCAGGGGTTTTATTTATAAAACTTTGCGTGGATCTAAGCGTAAAAATGTGTGTACACCAAAAACGGTAACATCCATACGACAACAATAACAGAAAAAAAACAGATTTAGAAAACTGTGTATGCACTGTTGTACACAAATTTAAATTTATAAATCACAGTTAATTTGTAAATGTGAATCTATGAATCAAACCCGGCCTAGTTGCCACTCTGAAGCAACTATACAGGTGCCGGTCATAAAATTTGAATATCATGACAAAGTTGATTTATTTCAGTAATTCCGTTCAAAAAGTGAAACTTGTATATTAGATTCATTCATTACACACAGACTGATGTATTTCAAATGTTTATTTCTTTTAATTTTGATGATAATAACTGAAACTAATGAAAGTCCCAAATTCAGTATCTCAGAAAATTAGAATATCAATTAAGACCAATGCAAAAAAAGGATTTTTAGAAATGTTGGCCAACTGAAAGGTATGAACATGAAACTCAATATTTAGTTGGAGCTCCTTTGGCCTGGATTACTGCAGCAATGCGGCGTGGCATGGAGTCGATCAGTCTGTGGCACTGCTCAGGTGTAATGAGAGCCCATGTTGCTCTGATAGTGGCCTTCAGCTCTTCTGAATTGTTGGGTCTGGCATATTGCATCTTCCTCGTCAAAATACCCCATAGATTTTCTATGGGGTTAAGGTCAGGCGAGTTTGCTGGCCAATCAAGAACAGGGATACCATGGTCCTTAAACCAGGTACTGGTAGTTTTGGCACTTTGTGCAGGTGCCAGGTCCTGTTGGAAAATGAAATCTGCATCTCCATAAAGTTCGTTAGCAGCAGGAAGCATGAAGTGCTGTAAAACTTCCTGGTAGACGGCTGGTTGACCTTGGACCTCAGAAAACACAATGGATCAACACCAGCAGATGACATGGCACCCCAAACCATCACTGACTGTGGAAACTTTACACTGGACCTCAAGCAACGTGGATTCTGTGCCTCTCCTCTCTTCCTCCAGACTCTGGGACCTTGATTTCCAAAGGAAATGCAAAATTTACTTTTAATCGGAGAACATAACTTTGGACCACTCAGCAGCAGTCCAGACGAGACGCTTCTGACGCTGTCTCTTGTTCAAGAGTGGCTTGACACAAGGAATGCAACAGCTGAAACCCATGTCTTGCATACGTCTGTGCATGGTGGTTCTTGAAGCACTGACTCCAGCTGCAGTCCACTCTTTGTGAATCTCCCCCACAGTTTTGAATGGGTTTTGTTTCATAATCCTCTCCAGGGTCCGGTTATCCCTATTGCTTATACACTTTTTTCTACCACATCTTGTCCTTCCCTACGCCTTTCTATCAATGTGCTTGGACAAAGACCTCTGTGAACAGCCAGCCTCTTTAACAATGACCTTTGTGTCTTGCCCTCCTTGTGCAAGGTGTCAATGGTCGTCTTTTGGACAACTGTCAAGTCAGCAGTCTTCCCCATGATTGTGTAGCCTACAGAACTAGACTGAGAGACCATTTAAAGGCTTTTGCAGGTGTTTTGAGTTAATTAGCTGATTAGAGTGTGGCACCAGGTGTCTTCAATATTGAACATTTTCACAATATTCTAATTTTCCGAGATACTGAATTTGGGACTTTCATTAGTTGTCAGTTATAATCATCAAAATTAAAAGAAATAAACATTTGAAATACATCAGTCTGTGTGTAATGAATGAATCTAATATACAAGTTTCACTTTTTGAATGAAATTACTGAAATAAATCAACTTTGTCATGATATTCAAATTTTATGACCGGCACCTGTATATGGACCCTGCTAATCAACCCTACAGTCATATGAAAAAGGTTGGGAACCCCTCTAAGCCTGCATAATGATTGACTCTACTTTCAACAAAAAAGATAACAGTGGTATGTCTTTCTTCTCCTAAGAACATCTGAGTACTGTGGTGTTTTCTGAACAAAGATTTTTAGTGAAACAGTATTTAGTTGTATGAAATTAAATCAAATGTGAAAAACTGGCTGTGCAAAAATATGGGTCCCCTTTTAATTTTTCTGATTTGAATGCCTGTCACTGCTCAATACTGATTACTTGCAACATCAAATTGGTTGGATTAGCTCATTAAGCCTTGAACTTCATACACAGGTGTGTCAAATCATGAGAAAAAGTATTTAAGGTGGTCAATTGCAAGTTGTGCTTCCCTTTGACTCTCCTCCGAAGAGTGACAGACAGCATGGGATCCTCAAAGCAACTCTCAAAAGATCTGAAAACAAAGCAGTCTCATGGTTTAGGGGAAGGCTACAAAAAGCCATCTCAGAGGTTTAAACTGTCAGTTTCAACTGTAAGGAATGTAATCAGGAAATGGAAGGCCACAGGCACAGTTGCTGTTAAACCAACCCAGGTCTGGCAGGCCAAGAAAAATACAGGAGCGGCATATGTGCAGGATTATGAGAATGGTTACAGACAACCCACAGATCACCACCAAAGACCTGTAAGAACATCTCGCTGCAGATGGTGCATCTGTACATTGTTCTACAATTCAACAGAATTTACACAAAGAACATCTGTGTGGCAGGGTGATGAGAAAGAATCCCTTTATGCACTCATGCCACAAACAGAGTTGCTTGTTGTATGCAAATGCTCCTTTAGACAAGCCAGATTCATTTTGAAACAAAGTGCTTTGGACTGATGAGACAAAAATGGAGTTATTTGGTCATAACAAAAAGCGCTTTGCATGGCAGAAGAAGAACACCGCATTCCAAGAAAAACACCTGCTACCTACTGTCAAATTTGGTGGCGGGTCCATCATGCTGTGGGGCTTTGTGGCTAGTTCAGGGACTGGGGCCCTTGTTAAAGTCGAGGGTCGGATGAATTCAACCCAATATCAACAAATTCTTCAGGATAATGTTCAAGCATCAGTCACAAAGTTGAAGTTACGCAGGGGTTGGATATTCCAAAAAGACAATGACCCAAAACACAGTTCGAAATCTACAAAGGCATTCATGCAGAAGGAGAAGTACAATGTTCTGGAATGGCCATCACAGTTCCCTGACTTGAATATCATAGAAAATCTATGGGATGATTTGAAGCAGGCTGTCCATGCTCGGCAGCCATCAAATTGAACTGAACTGGAGAGATTTTGTATGGAAGAATGGTCAACAATACCTCCAATCCAGAATCCAGACACTCATCAAAGGCTATAGGAGGACAGCGTCTAGAGGCTGTTATATTTGCAAAGTATTGATGTAATATCTCTGTTGGGGTGCCCAAATTTATGCACCTGTCTAGTTTTGTTATGATGCATACTGCATATTTTCTGTTAATCCAATAAACTTAATGTCACTGCTGAAATACTACTGTTTCCATAAGGCACGTCATATATTAAAAGGAAGTTGCTACTTTGAAAGCTCAACCAATGATAAACAAAAATCCACAGAATTAAGAGGGATTCCCAAACTTTTTCAAAGGACTGTATACATATGTTAAAAACAGACTTATCTGTAAGGTGAAGAGAGGCAAAAGCTTCGAACAGTGCGAGTTAGAAGTTCTCGTCTTCAAGGTAGAGGCACAATAAGAACCTTTATTTTGTCACCTAACCATTGGTATCGCCAACAAGCACAAATGTACTGAATGAAAACATGTTACGAATTTGATGCGCTTGGCCAGCCACAACATGTCCGAGAAAAACAAAAGGTCTGATCTCTGGTGAAGAAGCAGATTGCATATCACCAGCATAGTGTGAGCGGAATGGGGGGAACAAAAAGCACATCTACACCGCAAATGGCATCTGCAACTGGATATACCATATTATGCAACAAACTGCCAGAGCAGACCTGACAAGATGACTTGCACAATAATAGAATGTCACTGCTTATTCTAGTTAATAAAAGCAGCTTCATTCTCACTAGGTGCCCTTATTGAAATATTAGTGCAGTCAATATTGCTGAATACATTAAGTACATCAATATGAAATGGAAACTGAATGTAATGCATCACCAGTCGGTTTATAACTTCCAGCACTAGTTGGTATGACAGAGTTGAAGCTTGGCAGAAATATTTGCAACCTGTCAGCCAGTTCCCCCTGGTAGGTGCCAGCTGCCAGCAAGACAACTGTTGCTAAAAAATGGATATGAACAGATGCAGCCCGATTTTGGGCTGTCTGTCTTTCTAATGCCAGGCCCAATTCATCACATAGTTCCGAGAGAATGGCTCATGGGAAGCTAAACCTGCTCATAAGCCAGTCATCAAACTGGACAATAAAATCCTAAAAGCTTGTTCCTTTCATAAATTACCATTTGCAATGCCAAATAAGCCATGTCATGTCAAACCATCAGGCTATGGAAAGGCCATAGGGCAAGAGATTTAGAGCTTTCTGTAGTGACAGGGAGTGAATCAGACCTGTGTTTTTACTTAATGCAATTATTGACAACAAGGGATTGCATTGGTTTCTAATCCTGAGAAATGAGACAATGCCGATATAACTAAAAAACCAAGAGCTTCAGTGCAAATACGAAGCATTGCCCCATTAAAGGCAACTACAATAGAGTCTACACATCATATTCATCACTTTTGAGGTTTAATACATTTGTCATGTCAAATGCTCAGTGATATGAATTATAATATCAGTTAAGATTCGTCATTTAGCTTGATAGGCTGCATTTCCTTACTTTATCAAGGGTGTCATCATTTCCCTCTTTCTCCAAAATGTTGCCAATGTATGGGCCAGAGTTGCTGTAAATATATGTACATTCTCCGATTAAGTTTTCTTTTATACCCTCTTTTAAGTTTCATTTTGGGCCTCTTTTTGCACGTACATAAGTTTTACAAGTCTGACCCCAGGACTTTAAACATACAAAGTTTGTTTCTTTAGCAAAAGTACTTCTGAGTTTAAACAGGGACACTCCTTTAAGCCATGACATGTTATAGAATAAGGCGGTGTTAGGCTAGATTTATTTAAGTAAGAATAAGAAGGTGTTATGAGTTAACTATTTCTTCGCACTTAGCACAGTTTTTGATAGCAAGAGATTATGAATATCTGGAGGGAGTGCATGTTATGCTACTATAAAATGTTTACTTGCCTCAGATAATGATGATTTTCATCCATAGACTCTGGAATGTGTACGGACAAAAAGAGGCCCAAAAAGTGTGTAAGCATCTTTCCATGCAAAAGTCGAAATTTATAAAAGAAAACTTGATGGGAAAACTTTTGTTCGATGGAACATGGTAAAGATTACCTGCTTGAATCCATCCAAGTATTCATAATCTCTTGTTGCCCAAAACTGTTGAGTAAAATTAAAGTGCTAAGAAATAGCTACCTCATAACGCCTTCTTATGCTTACTTAAATAAATCTAACCCAACACCACCTTAGTCTATCACATGTCACGGCTGATCAACAAATAGAAGGAATGTCCCTGCTTAAACTCAGAAGCAATTTTGCTAAAGAAATAAACTTCATATCTTTAAAGTCCTGGGGTCAGACTTCTAAAACTCATGTTTGCACAAAAATTGGCCCGAAATGTGTGTAAGCAACTTTCCATAAGAAAGACAAAATGTATAAAAGAAAACTCACTCAATGAAAGATTACGGTCCGTGTACTTTTTGGTATTTGAAATTTCATTTTAGACGCAAAAATGAAAAAATGAAAATGAAAGGAATTTTCAGATCTTGATTTGTGATTAAAGAATACAATGAGGGAAAATAAGGTATTTTTTAATTCTATGGTAATAAATAGCAGTCATAAACTTAAAATTGCACATACTTTTCTGGATTTATTTGTGATTCAAATAATGAAAGTGTAATAGCTCAAAAACAACAAAATAGGCGCATTTTCGTTGTCTGAAGCCGGAAGTACTTCTTCTTCTGCACGATTTTTGACGACATGTGCGAACAGTCCTCCTCACAGCACCATTACGTTGTTTTTTGGAATAGTAAAAGAGTGACACTCAGGGACGAGGACATGACTGCAGAAAAACTGAGTCACATCTTTCAGGTAAAAACACAAGCTTTGCAAACGTTGCTTCATTGATGTAGCAGTTCTTTTATGAACATTATTGTTGTTACTTACTGCAAAATAAATAAAGGGTGTTTTATTGTTCATGTTTTTTGCATTTTTCTTTTCTGATGTGCAAAAAGAACAAAGTAATTATTTTGCTGGGTCTGATGAGGTGGATCCTGTCTTTTTTAAATTGGCCGCTTCTATTATCGCTGCTCCCATCACAGATATATTTAATTTATCTATATGTACAGGGCAAATTCCTCGTGCTTGGAAGTCAGCGTTAGTGTTCCCTCTCTTTAAGGGTGGTGACCGGTCAGATCCCAACTGTTACAGGCCTATTTCTGTCTTGCCATGTATCTCCAAGGTTTTGGAAAAACTCGTAAATGGTCAACTTACTGATTATTTGGAAGCACACAACATCTTATCACCTGTTCAATCAGGATTTAGAACTGGGTTTGGGTGTATAACAGCTACTCTTAAAGTTTTAAATGATATCTATTCTGCTTTGGACTCTAAATTGTACTGTGCTGCTATTTTCATTGACTTGGCCAAGGCCTTTGACTCTGTCAATCATAAGTGTCTTATTGATAGGCTTCATGACACAGGTATCTCTGACAAATCCTTGTCTTGGTTTTCCAATTATCTTACTGATAGAGTGCAGTCCGTGAAATCTGAACTACTCCTTTCCCAGCCTCTCCCAGTCACCAATGGTGTCCCGCAGGGATCAATACTTGGACCTACACTTTTTTCTATTTATATTAATACTGTTGCTAATTCGGTTACAGATTCATCTATCCACCTTTACGCTGATGACACAATTCT
>JANRMT010062820.1:13415899-13467698 GCA_026402145.1 Polypterus bichir lapradei
AAACTACCTGAGACTGAGGTTTGGGGTCATAGGCAGGGTCTCAAAAGTCTAAAACACCCTAAGGCCACCAAGTTAGAGTTCCTTCTCTTCAGGTCTGTCATACCCTAGGAGTTCATCATCTCAAAAAGATCTTAACCAAAGGCTGTGGTCATGTAGTAAGTGGTACCAAGGGGCCAGTAGAACAATAAGAGAGGAGGACATGGAGAGGTTGTGGGCTCAAAAAAAAAAAAAAAAGGACATCCAGGCCAAAAAAAACAAAGTTTCGCACAAAACAAAGCAGCCCAGTCCCTCTGTCATGCTGAAAGCGTGATAAAAGCCAACAGTCACCCCGTACATTGTGCTTAACTCTTACTGCTCCTTGTCAGCCATGTCATATGCCCATGTGCCATGAGAACAACCCAAACCCAATAATGTGGCAGAAAAAGCTTGCCTTGGCAGTTCTTGCTCTTATATAACTTTCTGTTGAGCTTGCAGTGTATGATTTGACAGTCGGTCGACCTGTGCAATGTGCTTCACTGTCAGCAGAGGGCATCGTACATGGTTCTTTTCCTATAAGCAATGCCCGTTTCACTTGTTGTCCTGTCTGCCAAGCCACATGGCCATGCCACCATTTAGCACATTCCATTTTCACATAGGTGATATTGGTACTTCTGAACTTTTTTTTTTTTCAATAAAATCAAATGATCATTAACAAACTGTGAATTGTGTTTACTCAGGTTGTTGTTTGTATTATTCTAAATGTGTTTGGAAATCAGAAACAATTAAGTGTTAAGATTAGACAAAATCACGACGGGGCAAATACTTTTCTATAGCACTGTAAGTATCCCACAAAAACATCAAAAATGCTGAAACACTAAAAATAAATAAAAATAACCAACAATCACAGAATACTTCACTCCACAGTAAAAGGTGGAGAGTTGATTTTGAGCTAACATCTGATAATTAGTTCTCTATGTGGTGATCCACTAAAAGCAAAGTCGAATTTTTCATTAGAAGGATTTGAATGTTCATTTTAGTGAAGCTGTGTACTGCATACAATCTGTTCGGGCAACGCATGTTATAAAAGAGTTTAGAAATGTCGGAGAATGGAACGCAGAGGGCGTTAACGGACATAGCAAACGCAACAGCTTCCCACATGCAACACATGTCTCATGTCTCTTGTATGCAAAGCAATTGCACTGCCTGTACTGTGCTGTACGTCCTATCATTATCTTAACATCAACCATCCCTGCTTACAAATAAAAAGCATATGCTTCACTTCACGTGCAGCGGCGGCAGCACCCAGCCTTGCATTTCAGGTGTCTCTGGAGTATTGTAGCGTTTTCATTCTGTATTTAGTCAAAACAGGTACACAACAGTACCCCATAAACCTTTATGAAGTACTGTATATAAAATGGTGTTCACACAATGTCCTATTTCACAGAATGTATCGTGGACCTTAAGTGGCGCATACCTGTAAAAAGAAGGTCTTCAAATTACTACTTTTCACATGAAGGAGTTTTTGGCTTAATTATTAAGTTTGTGTAGTTGTGGTTTATTTATTAGGCCAACAGAAAAAGACTTCTGTGACAACACCTGCCAGCGTTACACGTGGTGCCTTGTTTTGACTCATTATTTAGCATAATGGGAAGAGGTACTGTAAGTAGCCAGTAATGTTTAATGGCACCATCAGTCGTGGTACTACTGGGACCCTGAAGCTTGCACTGTTATGGGGGTCTCTTGGCCCCTGTATATTTAGCATAAAATTAGAAACAACTTTAGGGAACCTTTTTTTTTATATATGATTAGCCAACCCCCGCGGCTTCACCCGCATAGAAGTGAAATAGGACAGTGAGGAGGGACCCCACCCAGCTCTCTACTCCTGACCTCACTCTTCCTCCTACCTCCTTCCTACCTCCTTCCTCCTAGCCTCTGTCTCGGATTAGCGTGAATATATCGCTCCTGCAAGCGAACTATGATTCTTAGCGCAGTGAGAGAAGTTGCAAAATCAACTGGAATGTTCAAGCAAATTATAGAAAAAAAAGATCTAAATCCGTTAAGTAGTTCTCTCGTTTGCTATCTAAGCGGAGTTAAGGTTGTGCCCCGAGGCAGACGCGTGAGTAAGGAGGGCCCCGCAGCCCGATGAGTCTCTCTAGGATTCACGCTAATAAATCGGTACTGCAAGCAAACTATGATACTTAGCGCGATAAGAAAGTCGCAAAATCAACAGAATGTTCAAGCAAATTATAGAAAAAAACCCAATCTAAATCCATTAAGTAGTTCTCTCGTGAGGTTACGCCCCAAGGCAGATGCATGAGTGAGGAAGGCCCCGCCCCGCTCCCCGGAGCCTGATGAGTCTCTCTTGATTTGCGTTAATAAATAGGTGCCGCAAACAAACTATGATACTTAGCTAGATAAGATAGTCGGAAAATCAACAGAATGTTCAAGCAAATTATAGAAAAAAACCCGATCTAAATCCGTTAAGTAGTTCTCTGGTGAAATGCAGACATTGATCAAGTAGTGAAATGAAACCAAACCAGATAAATGGCATTGTGCATGCATAATAATTCATAGTAAAGAGCCATTATTATAATGTGCAGTGGTGTGACAAACATATCACACCTCAAATGTTAAAATTATGATATAGAGACTCTATTTTAGCACTTAATTCTTCTGTGGGCCCTCTGGTTGGGCTGCTGTATGCCTACAGTTTGAGAAGCACTGCTCAATGGCATTGCTCTGAAGAACCACTTTAGCAGCTTAATTTTTAAGAGTATAGGAGTTCTAATTCTTGCAAAGATCAGTCAAGGTTTAGGGGTGAAGTTCTCTCACCTCCTGGACTGCCTTGAATACTCTTGACCTTGTTAAGTGACTCCAGGCCTTGGCCTAGAACAAACTCTGGAATGTGGTTTGAGGGCCAACTCAGATAGTACTATGAGTTTAAAACAGGGGGTTGATATTAGACAATAAGTCACCAACAGGCAGAGAGAGAAAGAGTGAGGCGATAGTTAAATGGGAGAGTCTGAACGTATAATGGGTAAAAAAGGGAAGGTGGGTACCATCCACCCTGGCAGACAACCTGTGAAAATAGGCTCAGTGTGGCAACAAACTGTTTAAAATTTCAGGTGTGCGCTGGTTTGTGTTCTTCTTACAATCGTTCCTTCTTGTTCGTCTGGCTAATAAAATCATTATGTGTGATAACTTTGTATTTTATTGCAGGTTGGAAAGATGCCTAGAGGCTCCTGCTCTCACTGTTACAGTGTAATGTTCAAATACCTAAGAAGTGTTGAGCAGCCAGCTGGACCTGAACCCCCTGAGATTTACTTATTTTTCCAAATTTATGACTACCTAGAGTTTTTGTTTTTCCTCCTCCTTCTGGCCTTTAGCACACTCTGTAACTGTATAATTTACTAAATGTGTGTCCTGTTATATTTATCTTGAATATCTATGCAGCATGCTGGGCCAATCCTGTGGTGAAGACCGCTACATAAAAACAAGCTGTTGTAACAGAAGGCCTGGTGGGGATTACAGCTGCAGGCAATATGTTGAAGTGCAGGACAGGAGTTGTGCTTTATGATTCCCTGGTTTTAGATGCACAGTGTAAGAAGACCACCAACTGAGGACACTCTGCTTCAATATAATGCAGGATGCCCGAGTGTTAGCTACTCCTGGGTCATAAATATGGGTAAAAGATAATAGGAGATCACTGCAATTTGAACGTCCATCAAGCTAATGGGTGGTTTCCTAATTCCCACTATGGAGAAATGTCCTGGTGGCGGCCTGATCTTCCAAGTAAGATGAATGATTTAGGATTTCTGGTTTACCCGGGGCTGCTAGGAGGAGTTTTAAGTGGACGACTCAGACATTCCCAAAACCATTCAAGAACCCAGGGATTGTTTACAGTATTGGCCTGCTACAGGAATTGTTTTTTTTACCAGATCTACTGTAAATGCCCCCTTCCAACCAAATCGACCAAGAGTGTGAAGTGAGGATGAAGAGTTTGAAAAGCCACTTGGCTAGTGGGGAAGTAGAGATGCCATAGGTAGAGTAAATGGTTTGAAATGTTTGAGAGAAGATATCTTCATTGCATTGAAGGTGGGTAGGTGTTTTAGGCACCCCTTCTCTCACTGAGAAGTTCAAGGCCTGTTTAGTTAGGCCCAGTGGGGCAGATGAGTGTTTTTCATCTTTTAATTTTAATATTTGGTACCCTATCAGTCTATTCCCCTTCATTCAATCAGAACACATAGGCATCGGTGTCCCACTGTAGCCGTTATGGCTACAACTAGTGGAGTGGAAAGAATATCATCATGCTAGTGCTCCAAGTGGAATTGTTCAGGCAAGCAACATGATCAAATAGGGAAAGTCGACTGTGGGCAATAGTGGCTACAATGGACTCTAACCCCACATGGGCAGTAACCTCTTAAATCTGAAGATTCAAACTGGTGGATAAGGAGAATGTGGCATCACAAGTAAAAAGACAGAAGTCTTTGTATCTTGAGAGATATCTGAACCATACAGCAGTAAAGTTAATACAGGTTAGATAGACTCTGACCTTGGTGTTGACTTGGTCTGTCTACTGCTGTCAGAACATCTGAAAAAAACACATGACAATAGCAGCAAGATGAATTCTATGCACAACATCAGAAGAGCACTGTACAATACCCACATAATTATACTCTGACAGCCTCAACCTTCTGGTCCTGATTGCAAATTTCAGCTCATGAGTTCTGCAAAGACTCATGAAGTCCAGAGTTGGATGCCTCCTATCTCAGCTGGTTGAGAAATCTCTGGAGGTTTAATATGGAGGCATCTATGAATGCACCAGCATAGTGGATATCTGAAAAATGTTCTGGCATATGGATCCTTTCAAGGATCCTGTCCATGGACCTGGAAAAGAGTATAGATGCTAGAACTGAGCTACGTCTAACCCAAAATGAGGTTGCAAGGCTCTAATAGATGGTGCCATTTACTCTCATTTTGGCAGTTGTGCCTTGATGCAGTTCCTTGATAGGGTTATGTAGAAGCATTGGAGTGCCAATGAAACCATGGATTCTGGCATTTCAATCAATCAATCAATCGCATCAGTTGTGCTTTACCAGCTAAGTGAGGATCTCTTTCCTCGGGGGTTTCGTTTTGCCGAAGTGCTCACCTCTGTTGTCTATCAGCGGCTAAGCGAGTTTCTCTTCTCACGCCGGTGTCACTTTGGTGACGGAGTCGCTTTCTTTGAGCTTCATGCTGTAGCCTCGCACTTCTGGGCCGGACATACAGGCACACACACTTCCATGCGGAGACGTTTATATATAAGATGCACCTTTTGGGGTGTGCCTTGGCCACCTTGGCATTCTCTTGGTTTCAGAATCCATCAAGAGCACCCCTCCAGGCCACCATTATGTAAAGAGAATAGAATTTTCTTTGTCAGTTTTTAAGTTACCCATTGGGTTATGTGAATCATTTGGTTTATGATTACCACAGAATAAAATGTTTAAAGTTTGGTGCCAATGGAAGCTTTCTATTGCTTTCAATTAACAGTCAGATGCAGTCAGTATGGTCTGAACAGCATGAAGTATTTCAGAGATAATATAAAGAACTGGATAGGGAAATAAACATCGCAAATGAAAGTTTATGCCAAAATATTGGGAAAGCTTGTGCCAAAATATTGAACAGCATGTAACATACAAAGCATTGTTAAAGGAACTGAAAATAGATTAATGTACCCCAACTGTGGACATCAAAAGCACAAAGCATAGCAGGTACGTAAAATACACAGATTTAAAGATTATGTGGTTTTCTCTTTCTTCCATGTCTCCATCACACAAAAAAGGGCAAATTAATCTCTGCATCTTCTTTAAACTTTCTCATGCTGTGTGTCAATGCCTTGCAGAGTCTAATAATGGTTATAAAGTTGAGAATTTCTATTCTAATTATCTTTTTAAAATATGTGTGTTATTTTGTTTTGCTTTGGAGATATTTCAGGTGTTAAGACAATATGTGTCCCCTCTGCCAGCTGCTGAGTGGCTTCTTTCATAAACAGGTGTACATCACGTGAAGCCCCACTGTCCTCTGCTGGGCCAAATTAATCAAAGATGGTGTGATAGTCAGACATTGCATGGTACCCACCAACTGTCACCTCCTGAGCTGCCCCTATTAGAGATCTCTAACTGGGAAACATTATGTGCGGTAAACCACCTCAGTCATAAACACCGTTAACAGGTGGGAGTTGTGGGTAAGTGTGACGATGTGGGTTCAACTCCATGCTCCCATCGCTGTTCGGGAGCCCTTGAACCCAACACCGTCGATAATGTCACCGAAATGAGCTAGACAGTAGAGGCATCAACATAGCAAGGGGATGATGTAGAAGGTGCAAAGTGCTTTTATTAAAATAGTCAACAAAAACCAAAAGGTTCAATTAAAGTGCAGTGCTTTTAAGAGTTCAATAAATAATCCAACAAAAGAAAAACGTGGAGGTAAAAACAATAGAAAAAACAATCCGTTAAAATCAATGGGGTTCAAATGACGCTGGAAGCAGGCTTCTAAAAACCAATGACAAGCCTGGTGCTTTTCTATGCTAGCGTCTCACCTGCTTTTCCCAGCTAGGCTCTGCAGCAGGCGAGACGCTCTCTGCAGCTGCCCTTTTCCATATCACAACCACACGGGTTTGGAGACCTCCCGATCCCTGGCTTCGGTCTGGCACTCATCCCAGTCCTGAGACTTGGTTCACATCCAACGGCCAGGACGCTCACGTTGGGTAATCAACCAGCAAGCCTCCCGACTCCGACTGCCTTTCCGGCCTTCCGCGGCCAGTCGCCTTTCCCTGGTCACTCCCGCTACCTGATCGCTCAGCGGGAGCAACTTCAACTTCAACACCTGGTTGTCGGCCTAACACCCAGGATTCCTCGCAGCTGCCCACAAGCACTCTTTTGCTCGCTCGCCCACACGCTTCGTGTGTCTCTCTCTCTCACGTCTGCACCGACTTGCTCGCTCTCTCGCTCCCTGTAACCTCCGTCTTTTTCGTTTCCTTTTTTCTCCTCCTTTCTGATCTCTCGCGCTTCTTTTATATTGCGAGGGGCCATAGCAGCTGCAGCACATTAGCCATGGGAACAATCACGGATGTGGGGAGTTTCCCACCTGTGCACTAGGTGAGAAACGCCCACACCGCAGATCACCCCGTGGCTTGCTATGGCCACCACGCCCCCTCACTATGCCGCCGCGAGTGCGGTGATTATTTATTTAAAAAAACGACCTTTGCTCAGCGAGCTGTGGACCCATAACACCACAGTAAGCCCAACTTCAACTTTTTGGGTGGTCTCTATTATAGATATCACACCAGTTCCTGCCTTATGTAGCTACTTCTTTTACTATTTCACCATCATGAGGTTGCTGGGTTCAAGCCCACCTGGGGAATAACTTATGGAATGTATGGAATACGTCTGCTATGATATAACTTGTGATTGACACAGATGGACTGACCCCTCTACTGGGATGAAAGGTCTTGCCTTACTTGGCCAGGACACCGCTGTTATGTGTGGACAGCTGAGATGGATGGGCCCCACCCCCCCCCCCCAGTTAGTATGTGTGTTACTCCCTGAATCAGGTGAATTGTGGGAATAATGGATGGACACAGGGAGACTGCTTCTTATAAGCAAATATTCCCCCAGTATGCTACGTGGCAGTGCACCTCTAGCATGCCACCAGTTTATGGAAAGACAGCTGTGTTGGCTTCATAGCCAGCCACCAAGGGGCACTGTGGGAAGAGGTCTCCCATGTTTCATAGCTCTTCCGTCTGGCCCAGAAGTACGTCCTGCTTCAATGCTCAGGCACCTAAACTAGCCCCGGGTCCGACAAAACAGGAGCAGCTTTGTCTCACTTTTAAGGAGTGAAGAAGGAAAAGAAAGGCAAGAGAAAACAATTGATTTGTATTGTGAATTGTGGAAAAAGAAGCCTAGTTGAAGGTATTTCTTTATAATAGAAGTGTTCATTTGAACCCAGGACTACTGTTTATGGGTGTGTTATGCCCACCTACAGCTCACAAATTATACATACAACTTTATTAGCAAAATTTTATCATTAACACAATAGCCAAGTGACATAGAGATGAACTTTTAAACAATTGTTTGGTGTAATTTGCTTTCATATTTTTAATATATTAGGATATTTACATTTGTAGTGAAAATGTATGCATATAGAAAATCTTTCACTAGCCAGAAGAAAAACCTTTGATGTACCAGAGAATGGATAAGATCTTGCTATGGCTATTCTATAAAACACCACATCTAAACCAGGAGAAACTATGAGATAGGAGCCTGCTGTGAGTCTGCAAGGGCAAAACAACAAGTTGGATTGAGCCCAAGGTCTACAGTAGAACACTGAGTTGGTAAACATAAATTGTGCCAAGCCAGGATTGGAGGATTGGTGAAAGGACATGAGACCTTAATGCGAAAAAGCAGCAGGCCCCTGCACTACGATGTCCCATTGTTCCAGGACATGCACCAGGAAAGTAGACGACCGGCATCAATTTAGAGCTAATACAGAAGCTTAATGTTTCTAACTCCATCGATTATGTCCAGAGACTGCGCCGGATCTGGAGCCTATCAGCTTACTATGAAGTAAATACTTATATAGGGTCATTGGGTGCCTGGACTCTTAGTAAAAAAAAAAAAAAAAAGTAGCTATCCATCCAGGTTGCACTGGTATGATTTGTCACACTTATTTTACTTTGCCTGTGGTGGGCTGTCACACTGCCTGGGGTTTGTTTCCTGCCTTGCACCCTGTGTTGGCTAGGATTGGCTCCAGCAGACCCCCGTGACCCTGTAGTTAGGATATAGCGGGCTGGATAATGGATGGATTTTACTTTGCTTCTGCTTTAGACACATTAAGAATCTTAAGTTAGAGAATGTTAATCTATAATGCATGAATATAAGTGTGAGCTTTCTCTCCCGATTGTTTTGCTGCTCTATCTAGTTGACTGATGTCATGAGTATAAGAGAAATGGGGAAGTATTGAACCACAATAGCTGTCATCCCCGATGTCAGCCATATGTGAAGCTGATGTTTGCAGCTAAATCTTTGTGACAGGCTTGTGAGTGTAAACATAAGAGGGCTATAGTGGAAATTTGGGACACTCTCCTCTGGTCCACATAATAAAGAATCTGGAAGTGAGAGTAGGGCTACTCTAGGATCCTTTCAGAATAAAGCACCAAAGATGACTGCAACCAAATAGTATATAGCAAATAGTCACAGTCAGGGAGTTTAGCTGCTGTTTAACCAAGCATTAAAATGGACGAGACACAGCATCTATGTACCAAATGTTGTGGTGCCAGCATCTCAGAAACATCTACTATTCTGCCATTTTCATGAATTATAAATAATATGTAGAGTTTACAGACTGGGCGGCATGGTGGCGCAGTGGTAGCCTTGCTGCCTCACAGTAAGGAGACCCGGGTTCACTTCCTGGGTCCTACTTGCGTGGAGTCTGCGTTGGTTTCCTCCAGGTGCTCCGGTTTCCTCCCACAATCCAAAGACAGGTTAGGTGCACTGGTGATCCAAAATTGTCCCTAGTGGGAGCTTGGTGTGTGTGTGTGTGTGTGTGTGTGTGTGTGTGTGTGTGTACCCTGCGGTGGGCTGGCGCCCTGCCCGGGGTTTATTCCTGCCTTGTGCCCTGTGTTAGCTGGGATTGGCTCCAGCAGACCACCATGACCCTGTGTTAGGATATACAGAGAATGGGCCAATCAACAGAACAACACCCAGTGAGTGACAGTCCTGTGGATGAATACGAGAGATTAGTGGAGAATGACCTGACTCCATCCAGTTAACAGAGAGTCACAAACATTCCAAGAACAGCTCTTCATGGAAGTTGTCTATGAAGAACGTGTCAGACCATAAAGCGAAAGAGAACACCAGGCTCCATATCTATCAACTAAGACAAAAGATAAAGTTAGCATGGCCTTTGAGCGTATATCAGAAAGATTAAGATGCATTGAAAGGCCAAGAGTGACAATATGTAGTCCTGGGATTACATGGCACCTTACCTGAGCTACTACTAATTTAATTCATCTTAAAATCTGTACATACTGTACAAGATCTTTTAACCATAAACTCTTCTCAACATTATTTTTTGAGCTGTTACACTCATCTGCACCGTATTTTGAGTGGACTTTATTTACAAGAACTGCTAAGAAAATGACAGTGTCATGAAAACTGAAGGAGAATGTTCAAATGAAGATTTACTCAAAATTATTCATGACGTAACAGGCCAACATAACATGACTTCTTTTTCTTCCTTCCTTACTAATGTTTAGGACACACTGATTGGCACCACTCTCTCCCAGACCCTTCATACTGGGTCCAATTCCTGTGCTCATAACATCTTATTCCCTCGACTCTGTAGGTTTTCCTCCCACATGATGAAGACACACGTGTTAAATTGATTTCCGATGCTAAACTGACCCCAAGTGAATGCGTTTTTATGCTATTCCAGTGGTGGACTGGTTCCTTTTTTATAGTTGTTTCCTACCATATGCTCAGTGCTGCTAGGAGAGGCTCCATCTCTAAAAACAATGGATTGGACTGAGAATGTTTTAAGAATGTCATGTTCTCTTTGAATACAAGTGTTTCATTAATTAAAAAATAAAGAAACATAACAAAATTAAATGAAAGAATGTTACTCTTTCTATACTTCACTTTCCACCCTTAAGAATCACTACCCACTATGCCAGACTAAAGAGATGTACAAGTTCCTGTGGTCAATGATATTTAGTAAATTTTGGAAAGTAAATGTTTATGTTATTGAATGTTGCTAATCTGGTTTGAGTTAACATATGTTTTTCTTTTTGATTGGATGCAAATTGCTTTTGCTCAGCAAAGAATTTAGAGTCTAAAGCACTCATTTGGCCTTGCTGCCCAACATCTGGACACACCAAACAATTACTCATTAGACAAGGAGCAACATATGGGGGGTCCTGAGGTTATTAAATCAGTTGGATTCCAGCCATCTGTCCATTTTCTCATTAGAAGTTCATGGGGAGTCTTGTTGGAGACAAGGTAAGAATTGGCCCAGAACGAGACACACAAACACTGCAGAGATCTTACACACCAACATTTGGCCAATTCAGAGCTGCAAATGAAGCTCACTTGCACATAGAAATGAAATGTTCTGGGCATCATGCCCAAGTCTTTGGAGATATAAGGTAGTAGGAAAAGTTGGTCTACTGGGGCACTGCAGGAATAGAAACTATATTTGAATTATTTCTGCACTTTTTGAATGAAGTACAGTGAAGTCAAGTGAAGCTAAGAACAGCAAGCAATGATGAGTGAAACAAGTTTCGATTCACATACACTCGCAAAAATGATACTAAAATTTTGCAGATAGTTTCGCAATTGTACTGTAGAATGAAAAACTCACTAAAGTGTTTTCAAAGTTTTTATTGGGTTGATAACGAGGAATGCTGCTCCCTAAGACCTCGTTCACACATCCGTGTTTTTCTGTTTTCTTTTCTGCAGCTTCACAAAGCATACTGTTATTTTTTTAATGTCTCTTTTGTTCATTCTAATTCTTTAATTTATGTTGATCATGTGCATCATTCTTTACTTTTGATTTTATCTATGTATGTGAACAGCATTTTTTTATGTTATGTTTCATGTTTTTTGTGGGTGGCCCCCCAAAAGTCAGAGACACTTGCCCTCCGCTCTGTAAAACTGGAGGTTCTCCCGCAGTTCTTGGTGGTTTGTTGTTACTGCACTCTGGAGTTGGTGAGTTCTTGTGTCTTTTGTGCGTTTCTGGATTTTTGACTGTCTTGCTCTTTTTAAGACCTCTCTTTCTGCATATCGTATTGGGACTTTGTTTATATTGGATTGCCTCATTGTTTAGGCGGTTCCTCTTTGCAGTTTGTGCACCACAAAATTCCATCCTTCTTACAACCATTTTTGTGGAAATTTATATAATTTAGAATATAAAGATTCTGTGTTTGCCCTTATATCCAGCTGGGGTTTGATCTTATACCCTCCTCTAGTGGTCATTTTTGGAAGTGTTTTTGGAGAACTGTTGGACTCTTTACTACTTGAACACATACAAATCGACACCACACCAGTAAAATCAATTTATTTTATGCCTCTCGTTCACATCATAATGATGGGACAAAGTCTCCAATGATAATCGTGAGAGGAGGATTGAACAAGAGACCCATGCAGGACCAAAATGTAGTGAAGACAGGCTCAGGTCAAAACCAGATTGATTAACAATACATTAGAATAAAGAAAAAGTCAGAGTCAGGAGCAAAAGAGTTCAGAAGCTGAAAATGGAACCGAGCCAAACCATTAATTTACTTGAAAAATAAGCTAGAATTTTTGTTATCTACGTGAGGGATAAAGTTGCATTGAGCCATTGCCATATTTATAGTGGAAGTTCTACTGACATCACCGATACATTTATTGTGGACACAAGATGCATCTTTATGCATGACGTAAATTAAAGACAATCAATACAAAATAAAAATTAAGTGTTGCCAAAATAAATAAAAACATTTCAAAATACCAAAATACCTAGTTTCTACCTAATTAAACAAATACAAACTGACACATCAACAGCCCATTATTACTATAGTCGGCATGAAGGAGTGCAGTGAGTTCTTAAAAATGTGGCATCCTGCATATTTTCCAAATGAAGATAAACTACAACAAACCATGGTGCACATGACTGTACTTTCTCCACAAAAAAATCCGCTACATGGAAATTCACTTCGACCAAAACTTTTCTCCCACTGTTAGCTAAAAATCGCCTTAACCTAGTTGAGGATATGCACAGTTCTAGTGATTCTTCATTTTTTTCCACTAGATATCTTTATTTTTAGATAGATATATTTATATTTAACTACTAAATAGCAGGCAGACGCTTGCAAAATTAATGCAACAAGACATTTCCAGACAGGAATTAAATGTCCTTCTACTTATGTGAATGGTACACATTTCGCAAGAAGCCAAACACATTTTATTTCATGATTTTTCTTGCAAAGTGAATCCCAGAGTTTCACTAAGAATTCAATTCACACATCACTATCAATTCTGTATTGTGACTGCTGCCTCTGGGGGATGTGGCGGCCCTTCAGAAACCCCCTCTTAAACAGTTTTTCAATGGAAAAGAAATACACTCTCTCAGTACCTCTTTGTGGGTTCAGCTGCCGGCTTACTGGCTTGCCGTGCAAGAGTTACGAACATTTAAAAGATCGAGCCACGGCCATCCTGAGATCTCTCACTCTCACTCTCCAGACTCCTTCCGCTCCAGCCGCTGCTGCCGGCCTGCTGGATCCCCTTGATGAAGAAGACTTTGTGTTCTTTAGAGTGGGAGTTGGGGCCGAATCGTCACGTTTGACAGCTGTTCCTTGTGTGGTCGCTTCACCTCTGTAAGAGACTTGTGTTTGTAACTGGAAGAACAGCAATAAAGTTTCTATTCTTTGAACTCTCCTATGCAACTTTGTGACCCAAGCTTGACAATATATATAAAATCCAACGTCTTTCTGTCTGTCCGCTTTTCATACGAGAACTACTTAACGGATTTAGATCGGGTTTTTTTCTATAATTTGCTTGAACATTCTGGACGATTTTGCAACTTCTCTCATTGCACTAAGGATCATAGTTCGCTTGCAGGAGCGATATATTCATGCTAATCCGAGACAGAGGCTGTGGGCTGAGGGGAGTCGGAAGCATGACGTCAGAAGTTGGGAGCCGGGAAGAGCCCTCCTTACTGCCCTGTTTCACTACTACTCGGGGCTAGGCTAATCAAGGAATATAATATTTCATTTAAAAACCCTAACTTCATGTTTTTCAGAACTAACACTCAAAGACACAGCAGTACGGTATAGCATTTATGGAAGCGCTCAATCATAATTTAAAGTTGCTAATCAACCTTAAGCTGATGTGATCCATTGCGTGCCTTCTAGCTGTAAGGTATGTCGACTACAGTTGCTGACCCTGTAATCAGGCCATGTCAATTTACACGACTGAAACATGAAACTGAAACGAAGGGTTAATGGTTTCAGCAAGTTCAGCCGGAGTCTCTGCCTTATTTTCTTTTTTCTCGTCTATTGCAGTACAATATGAGACACCAGATGGACAAGCTTCTTTTTTTGTTTGAGAGTTCCAAAAACTGCATTCCTTATTTCCTTTCACTGCATTCTATTCATTGTACTTCTGTTTGATTGGTGATCAGCCATGTTCCAAAAATCAAACCTGTTACATTTTATCACAGCACGTGGTGGTCTAGTTGGAGTGAGTCGCTGAGTGTGTCACATTACGCGACTAACCCTTTTAAGAGGGAGCAAACCGGTTACTGCCTCCAACTCGCTAAGATTATGTAAATGACTGAAAATCACTGGAAAAGTGGTCTAATGTGACATGTCTTCAAAATGTCAAACACAAGTGAAATATATGGAGAAATTCTAAAGAGACATGCAGTCAGACGTGAACATGCAAACAGATTGACTGGGCTGGTTAATCAAACCCAAGTCTCTGGAGCTGTGAGAGCGTAGTGCTCAGCAATTCTCCATTATGCTGCCTTTTTTATTTTTAACAAAGCAGAAAATTTGTCCAAAAATTGTTCTTTCCCAGTTAAGCTGAGGAATGCACATGTTGCATGTATTTCCTTGTGACATTTTATAAATGGAAAACTGGTGTCCTTTAAGCTAATTATGCTGCATCTGCCATATTATGTTGCTATAATAATCGTGATAATATTGTAAAAATATGGAAATATCATACCACTGCAAAAGAAGTTCTCAACTTCTGTAGAGTATTAGTGCGTTTTGAGTTAATACTGTTTGACAATGTTTTGTTCCACCCATAGGAAAATTTTACTGCTCCTTTACATTTACATTTACTTAATTGGCTGACACCTTTATTCAAGGCAACTTACAACATTTATGATACAATTGTTGTTGTACAGTTGTTTTGGTTTTCCAATTGGAGCACAGGCAGGTCAAGTGACTTCTCTGGGTCACACAGTGGTGTCAGTAGTGGGATTTGAACCCACATGCTCAGGGTGTGATGTCCAAAGCCTTAGCCACTACACCACACTGCTCAAATGTTGATCTTTGACGGCTCATGAGACTTCACAGAGATCCGCATTTATGTTTCATTTAAGAATTAACTTTGTCAGAGACATAAGACACATCCAAGTTGAAAGAAGTCAAAATTAAGAATTGGGTATATTTTGTGAGATCTCTTTTAAGTCTTCACATTTTTTTTTTTTTACGTATCACTGGTCAACAAGCATTTTGCTACTGGGATTCTTTCACCTGTACTTTAACAAATTTCACTTGCTGACTCCAAATCTGAAAACTGTTTTCATCCAGCACGTCCCATTTTGTAGGTTTTGGACAACTAGGGTGACTGGACAGTAAAGGTGATGCATTTCAGCATTTAAGAAATAAGTTTGATCTCGAGAAAATTGAAGCCAAAATTAAGGAAAGTGTTTTTGTTGGCCCTGAAATCCGTGAAGTGATGCTTGACGATGAGTTCAAACGGAAACTAAAGCCAACTGAATCAGCACCCTCGTTCATGCAGGTTATCCAGAATTTTCTTGACTGTCACAGAGCAGAGGATTATGCTGAGCTTGTGGAGAACTTGCTGAAAGTATGTTAGCTTACGGAAGCCAGAATGTCAAATGAAGACGCATTTTTTTCCACCGAATCTGGGCGATGTCAGAGATGAGCATGGGGAAAGATTTCATCAAGACACAAAGGTGATGGAAAACGGATATCAGGGAAAATTTACTCCGAGCATGATGGGTGACTACTGTTGGTTCTTGCAAAGAGAAACAGATGTGCAGTACAAGCGCAAAAGCAATTGCCTCAGACAATTTTGAGCATACTGACCTCACTTTTATCCATCCATCCATCTATTATCCAACCCGCTATATCCTAACTATAGGGTCACAGGGGGTCTGCCGGAGCCAATCTCAGCCAACACAGGGCGCAAGGCAGGAAACAAACCCCGGGCAGGGCGCCAGCCCACCGCAGCTCACTTTTATATTGAGGTAAATTGATATAAACATGATTTAAAGTGTCTCTGGTATCGTCTTTTGGTTTGTTTTCAGAATAAAATTCAAACAATTTTGGTGGGGCAGAGTTCAAACTCTAGATATTGTGTTGATATATTATATTGATATTCAAAAGTGTCAAAATGGAAATGATGTTTATCTTAAAAATCTGATGTGTTAGCTTAATTCTGATTTCATATATGAAATCAGTGTAAAAAAACTTAATAGAGAACTGCTCTGAAGTTCCCAGTAGCAAACAAAAAATATTTTTTTGTAGACCAGTGATTGGACTAATGCCTTTTTCTAAGGTGTTTCACAACATTTCATATATGATTGGTTATACTTTATTTCTTTTATTTTTCCAATTGGAGCACAGGCAGATAAACCGAGTTGCTTGTGGTCACACAGTGGTGTCAGAAGTGGGATTTTAACCCACAACCTTAGGATTTAAAATCCAAAGTCTTAACCACTGTGCCATGTTGCCTGCCTTCTCTTCCAGACTGACTATGATCTAACTGGAGCACAGCAAAATAAATTAGAGGGACTAATAGTATTATTCAGAAGCAAGGGCTACAGTTTTGTAATTATAGTAAAGCATTTTCTAATTACCACCCATATACTGTATTATTGAGCACACAACACAAACGTCACACTGCTTGAAAGATTAAGATCAAAGAGTCCACTGTTTGACGTTGCTGAGATCTCATCTGAAACTCAAGAGGAGATACTGGTAAGAATCCCCAGGTGTTTTGTCTCAGGGGAAAAAAATCTGAGAAGCAGGAGAAAAAAGACACTGACTCCATTTTATTTCTTTCTGATTTCATTATTGTTAAGGAGAAAAGTATATTAAGAAGATCTCTTTTTGGATTTTTCATTCCTATGGGCAAGAACATTATACCTTAAGCGTTAAATGCTGTGGTCTGTGTTGTGATCAATGTAATGGACACTGCTCTGTTGGGTTTCCTTTACACACCACACTACAAATCGGAAAACTGGATGATTATGGCACTACTAAAGTTCAAGAGGAGGCGTCAGTGTTGATGTCCGCTCCAGCAACAACATGTTGGTCTTTTCAGCCATAAATGCCACATTTAGATGAGGACAGAGCAATACCTGTAATCCACTGTGTCAAGCTGTGAGAAGACGTGTCATATTGGGCCTGTGACATTTTACACTTGACATGGTGCAGTGCTGCAAACTGCACAGAACTCTGAGTACATCTTCCTTATGATACAAAATGATAAATGTACACTTTATGCTTCTAATCATTATTTTATTTGTTAGCGAGTAATAGTTGAGGGTAGAAACATATTGTAAACAGTCAGCCTATAGTTCTGAACGTTAACAACGTAAGCAGGTCAATCTGAGTGGACAAGGGCACCTCCTTCTTGTGAGTCTCGATTTTTCCATTTGTCGTATTGTCGGTGCCCATATAACAAAGCAACAGTCTAATTTACTGTAAGTGTCTTTGCATATAATGGAGCACCGGGAAATCAGCCACACAAAGAAACGCTCCATTCATTTCCAAAAAGTCAATTCAACAACAATTTATTTCAGATGTTTTCTTGCTTTGCTTAATGGTTAAGCTATTATTACTGACAGTCACTTTGTGAAGGCAAACAAAACATTTTCACCTTTACCTCCTGCAGTGCTCTCAGTCGGTTTACTCAGACTTCTCTTTCTTTCTTTCTCTTTCTTTCTTTCTCTTTCTTTCTTTCTCATTTCCACATATTTAACTGTTAATACACAGAAACAGCTTCATTTGGTTATGATAAAGTCACTTGTGTGACATAAAATGGGACTTCAGGTGACTGGATGTGTAAATCTCAGCTCCAGTACCCCCAAAATTTAAAAGGGTTACTGGTCAATTAGAATACACCCAGAAAATGGCAGTTAAGCTGGTAGAGACAAAGAATGAGAGACAGCGCGGAAGATAAGGAATTATTTTTATGACGGGTAGGAACAACACCTTTTTGATTTCTTATTGTGGATATCTCTGGATGTTGATAACATAATTTTACTATGGATGTTAATAAAACACTTTGCTAGTTGTTGGTTAGTTGATGCTGGCTGTAGCCGGAGGTGAAGAAAAGTCAATAATTAATATATGGTTGGACAACACCCACTTTTGAAACAGATTGATCCTGTTACAAGAATACCAAGTACTTACTGTAGACATAAATACATATTAATTAAAGCCAGATCCTCAACAGCATGCAGAAGTAATAAGATAAAATAGCTGGTAAAGTAAAAAGAGTTTTCAAGAAAAATACACCAGTACTTAGAAGTTTCCTGTTAAGTAAAACTATTACTAGAAAACTAGAACATAAAGCACTTAAACAACACGTGTTCACAGTTTACAGTTCAAATCCATATTCTCTTACAAAGGGCTAACTAGAATATTAGAACATTACAAAAGATACGATGAGAACATCGTTTTTTTTCCAACCGGTTTCTCCATCAGTCAGTCATTAATTGACCTCAGTGTTTAATTAGCTCACCTGTTTCTAGGTGCGTTGGCTCATAATGCATGAAGCACCTAATGCGAAAGCCCACGTCTGTCTGTCTGTCTGTCATGAAACAGCTCAAGCCCCCAGTGGAACAATTTTGTTTAGATGTGGCACATTTGTTCTTCAAAGAAAGTCGTCAACACAGTTCAGTTTTCTTTGTGATATCTCAAACAGATCGCGCTGTACAAAAATTTTTAATTTCAAAATCTCCCTTTGAAAAGCAGCACTTTTATGAACTCGTTCGTCTTAAAAATTAAAAATGCTATGTGTAACTTCAGCTAGGAATGAGTTTACTGTTTCAATTTTACCTTGAAAGTGATTGCTTCAACTTGTGTATTTTTGTATAGCTTCTGCTGTTACTCGTCTAACAGCCACACGGATGCCCAACGCACTCAAGTCAAACACTGGGCGGAACGCAAATGCAAACAGCTCACGCAGAAGCGCCCTTCTCCTTCTCCTAAAGCTTTATGTAAATTAACTAATCAAATACCAAAAAAAGTATCTTCTCTGGAAATAAATGGAAGGGGAAAGCAATTATGTAAGCGTATATTAGACTGAATTGACTGAACAAAATTATTATTGTAAAGAACTGACGTCATTAACCAGAGCTATGGGGACCACTCATATTCCATAACTCCTAGTTGTTAGAAACCGAGGCTGGACTGGGCTAGAACAAGTGAGGAAACAACAAGTTTGAGGTGGAAAGTGCACAGTGTCTATTCATTACAAGGTAACAAACAGTGTAAAAAGTGAGGGGTATTAATAATTCTTTAATAAATAATAGTTCAATGAAACAGTGCAGTGAAGAAAATCAAAGCAAACCCAATGAAGAGTTAGAACTGAGAAATAAAATTAGAGTACAAATCTCCCTCCACACGGTCTCATTCTCCATTGTCTCCCCTGCTCTGTACTCAAGGTACTGTCAACAGGCCAGAGACAGTAGCCAACCCGTTCACCTTTGGCTCTCTGTCCCAGTCACCTCACTCAGTCACTACTGCGTTCCCCCAAGCTTGGCTCTCTCGTTCCATGCCACCTCCATTAGTAACCTGTAGAAAGCTCTGTGAGCCCTCAGTCGCTCAGAACCCTCTGACTCATCGGAGTTGATCAAAGAGCAATGGCCCCAGCAGTGATCCTTGAGGAACACCACATGTAAAATCACTTAATTCTGAAAAAGTTTATCACACCATAATCCTTAGCTTCTTGTATTTGGGCCATCTTTGTACCTACATATGGACCATACCCTGAATTCCCACTTCTTTTCGCTTGATCACTAACCTTTCATGTGATACCTTACAAAAAACCTCCTGATAGTAAAGATAAATAATATTATATGCGTATTATCTCTGATTGTATAACAAACGACTAATATTGCCATGCTGGAATTTATAAGGAAGTCTATGTGAAGTGAAATGGTGACCCCTCCTGCGAGGTGGTCTCTAGCAACCATTCAGTGCTTTCTAGTGACTCATTAACTTCCTACTGCAATTATAAGAATGAAAATGAAGCTTTCAAAATATTAAAGTCCCACAAAGAGATTACTTCTTAACATACTGTTGCAAAGAAACAAGTTAAGTAAGTCACTATAAATTCTCATGGCATACAATAGCAAATCGCCCACAATCTTTTTACTGATCCAGACGTTCTCCTCAATGGCAGCACCACCTTTTGACTTATTTTGGTCTACAACTTCACCAGGGTGTACAGCCAAGTATATTCTGTAACTCTAAAAAAAAGGCAGAGTTTACTGATTGTACTAAAATTCTGTATTATTTAAAGAGAACTTGTCATTCGAAGGGTATCAGTACAAAAAGATATGATTTCACATGTAAAACAGAACAATAATAAAGTGGTTGACATACAAATAAACCTAGAAATTATCAGAGGCTCGTCATGACGGGTCAGCTTTCAGCAGAACAATAATCTGCATTACAGCCAAGCATCTTGAGAATGGGAAAGGCCCTTTATAAATAAATTGAATTATTGTTATTAAGACAATGCTGGAATGGCTTCGGTACAAGTGTCTGACTGTCCTTGAATGGATCGACCAAAGTCCTGACTTTAACCCCTTAGAACATCTTTGGGGAGACCTGAAGATGGCCATTTTGTGGACACGTCACATTTTATTAAAAATAAAAAACTGAAATATCCAATTGACACAAGCATTCTGATCCTTTACTCAGTACTTCATTGAAGCCCCTCTGTCAGTGAATATGTTGCAACAACCTTCACACACTCCCAACTAACAGAGCTTGAGAACTTCTGCCAGGAATAATGGAATAAACTGCCAAAATCCAGGTGTAAAAATTTACCCAAGAAGACTTGAAGCTGTAACTGCTGCCAAAGGGGCTTCTAACAAAGTACTGAGTTAAGGGTCTGAATGCATATATGAATGAGAGATTTGTAAAGTTTTTGAAAACATTTTGTCATTATGAGTTATAGAGTCTAGACCAGGGGTCTCCAACTCCAGTCCTGGAGAGCTACTGTGGCTGCAGGTTTTCATTCTAACCCTTTTCTTAATTAGTGACCAGATTTTTCTGCTAATTAACTCTTTGCTTTAATTTTAATTGATGCACAACTTAAGACTCAGGCCCCTTTATTATTTCTTTTTTCCTTAATTAGCAACCAAACAATATTAAGACACAAAATGAACTAACACATAAAAAAACAACCTGCATCCATCGCACAATAACTGAAAATAAAGAAAGGTGAAGGCTTCAGTAATGTTGATCTGCTCAGGTCCACAAAACATTTTGACAGCGCTCTTAAAAAAGAAAATCAACAGTTTTGGAAATGTCTGCCATGGCAGAATGAGCGCCATGGAATTAAATAGCGGGTTTAATTAGCAACGAGAATTGGCTTCAAGTTAAGAAACTGAATGAAGTGAAGTTGGTTGGAGTTTGAGGTCCCAGCTTAGTTGGCCATCTGTTGGCTCACTTAACATCAAATTTATGTTTAGGTGCCGTTTAAGGAAAAAATAATCAATTCAGTGGTCAGAGTCTCAAAAAAAGTCAATTAAAATAAAGGGAAATAGTTAATTAGCAGCAAAAACTGGCCACTAATTAAGAAAAGAGTTACAATGAAATCATGCAGCCACAGTAGCTCTCCAGGACTGGAGTTGGAGACTCCTGGTTTAGACTGATGGGCAAAAATGAAAAATGTAATGGTAAATGTACAACACAATAAAGTTTGCAGAAACTGAAGGGGTCTGAATATTGCATTGTGATGGAAACCCGGGCGTCAGTGAGCCCAAACCCCCAAACGCCAACACACAGTGAGTCCCAGGTTCAAATAAAGGTTGCTTTATTCACCTTCCAACGAGTAACAAAAGCACCAAACAGGCTCTTCTTTCTCCTCAATTCACACTGACCCGGGTTCGCTTCCAGGGTCCTCCCTGCTTGGAGTTTGCATATTCTCCCTGTGTCTGTGTGGGTTTCCTCCCCGTGCTCCGGTTTCCTCCCACAGTCCAAAGACATGCAGGTTAGGTGCATTGGCGATCTTAAATTGTCCCTATTGTGTGCCCTGCGGTGTGCTGGCACCCTGCCTGGGGGTTTGTTCCTGCCTTGCTCCCTGTGCTGGCTGGGATTGGCTCCAGCAGACCCTGTGACCCTGTGTTAGGATATAGTGGGTTGGATAATGACTGACTGACTGACTGACTATTTACAATACACATAGCTTTATACAAATACAATCCTAATTTTATAATTACATATTCTTAACAAACAAAAAAAAATTAAAATTAAATAAAAAAATATACACATAAGCGTCTTCTCCCCTATACCTATTAAATAACAAATTAAATCAATTACAAATTATTAATACAAAATAAATGAAATGAAAATCGGGAAAAACTTAGAGAGAACTGAAACCACAACCTACCCCCATAGCGTCCACCGCGCTTCTGGCGTTAGAGCCAAAAAACGTGGTGCATGCAGGTTGTGAGATGTGACGCTAATTAACGCCCGCACTACAACAGATTATATTGTTAGTATCCTATTAACTATTTACAGGGATCAACTAATTTTGGGGAAGTTCATAACTAAAAAAAACTAAATTATAAATGACATATTTCACTTTGCTACAATTGCATTATTCACACTGTGAGTCTGTACCTTTGTTTTATGTTTCTTCTACTGCATGCATCTACATTTTCCCTTTGGATTAATAAAGTTTATCTAATCTAATCTAACCTAATCTAATCTAATTCTTCCTGAATCCACAGTATCAATGCAGACAAAAACTGGCATTTAAATCTTGAAAATAAAATATGAATAATTTAAGAAACGTAAATCACATTTTGCTCTTGCAAGCAATAAACACTCAAACAATTCAGGAAAAAAAAAAAATCTTTCCCCGAGCACACTTCCCCTCCATTAATTGCTCCATAAAGTCCCGCAGTTAGGGCCATCTGTGGCGGGCACCTCACCAAGAGCCCTACACCTGCGTCAATCAAAACTTCTAACATAAAGCACATGCCTAAGAAAATTTAATCAAGCCTTCCTCTTTTGTGGTTTAAAGGAAGTGGGGAATAAAAGGTCTGTGGCGGGGGACAGAGTTAGTTGACAGCTGCAAGATCAAAGTTGTAGGACATTTTGGTTGTTAAGAACTCCCTGGCTTTTCACTCAAAGCAAAGAAAAAAAGAAAAGAAAAGCAAGAGCCAAGGTCAGTTAAAGCCTGCTGACTTTTAGAGACTGATTGAAATCCGGCACCGTAATACTCATCTCTGAAAGTACAGGGAAACAATGGCTCTTCAATTGCTCCATCATTTCAGAAGATTCAAGAAATGAAAGAAATAGGTAACACTTGAATCATCATACTAAGCATAATCTGTAAAACCCACAATACAAATAAATCCATAATTCAAGCAAAATGTGCTGGATGCTGTATGCAAAAAATGAGGAAATGACCGGCAGTCCAATTATGTGGAGATCCAGGCCACTACATTAGCGATTTAACTTTGACTAATGACCTTTACAGCTCTCCTGAGACACACCATTTTTATTCATGCTGCTCTTAGTAGCTGTGCAAATCATAGTCCAGGGAGAATGCATTTTCAGAATGTTATAGAAGTGCATCGCATTTAAGAAAAATTTGGCTCTTGAGTAGTTTTGTTCCAAATATGACATCCGCTCTCACTGCATTATTATGTAACATGTATGCCCCAATGCAGAATCTAATGAAGTACAGGAGAGGATTTGTTTCTAATGCTGGTGACTGACTGGGACATGTGGGTCAGTGTGACCTCAGTGATGCTTTACTGTCAACAGGCAGACGGTGACCTAAAAGTCACTCTTTAATGTGGGTGTTAGATGGTTATGGCGAGCGTCCTCTTCTACGCGGTGGTGTGCTGGGGAGGCAGCATAAAGAATTGGGACGCCTCATGCCTGGACAAACTGGTGAGGAAGACAGGCTCTATTGTAGGCACGGAGCTGGACAGTCTGACATCAGTGGCAGAGCAACGGGCACTGAGCAGACTCCTGTCAATAATGGAAAATCCACTGCATCCATTAAACAGGATCATCTCCAGACAGAGGAGCAGCTTCAGCGACAGACTGCTGTCACCGTCCTGCTCCACTGACAAACTGAGGAGATTGTTCCTCCCCCACACTATGTGACTCTTCAATTCTACCCCGGGGGGATATGGGGGTAAACGTTAACATTATACAAAATGATTGTCTGTCTGTTATACCTTCATTGTTATCACTCTTTAATTTAATATTGTTCTTTATCAGTATGCTGCTGCTGGATTATGTGAATTTCCCCTTGGGATTAATAAAGTATCTATCTATCTATCTGTCTATCTATCTAGTGACAATTTAGTGATATTCACCAAAGCATTGTTTTGCAGCAAACAGATTTTCACAATATTTTCCTGGTATTAACTGCCATGTGGCCAGCTGAAAGAAATGTTTTTTTTAACAGAAGTCAGTGATGCTTTGCCAGGCCTTCCATGACATCGTAGAGCTGTGGCAGCCAATGTAGAATGAGACAGATCTCCCCAAGTATATAACGCCGACCCTAATACTGTAGTGGAGTAAAAATTAACTGAGAATATGTTTGAACACAAAATGTGCACACAGCACAAAAATGGAAGTGTGTTGGTTTATTTGTGTCTTAAAGGTAATGTATTTTTGTGTAGATTGCTTTAATAGTATTACCCAGAGTGCTGTGCAGTTGATGACAATCGGAAGGAGTGAAGAATCTACGAGCTTTACTGTTGCAGTTCTTTGGTAGCAGCGGCATTGACCAAGCAAAAGTGTCAGAGATAAAAGAAGAAAACTTTTCCGTTTGAGAAAGGTGATAACCTGCTATGGAGTCTGTGGAGGACAAGTCTAAGGGAATATTTTACTCTTCTGACATTTAACTCAGTTAATTTCATCTTTTGGAGGCACAGTGGCGCAGTGGTATGCACTGCTGCCTCACAGCTCAAATCACGAGTTGGCTACAATCATCAGTCCACCATAATTGGCAGATGTTCCTCTAATCCTCAGGAACACTTGAAAGATCTTTGCACATTTAGAATCCCCTCAAAACTAATCCAGTTTCTCCTTCCCCATTGACTTCAATTTATTTCAACAAGTTCCCTGAACATTTCCACAATTCCGCCGAACTTGAGAAGAAGCAAATTGAGTGTGTTTCGCTCATCACTAGTAGGTATGAAGATTGAATTAGGATTTCAACACAACAGGAACACTTTTGATGAGATCAGCGCAACACAGCTTGTCAATCTCCATTCACCCAACTATTGGAAAATATCAGCCAGTTAGTTTTTGAGGGTCCCTAAAGTGCTGCTGTCACTCATGTTAATTTACTTCACATATCTATTGATCCCAGTGTGAACAAAAAAAAAAAATTCTAAAATCCTGGCAGCATGTTAATGTTATAATCTGGTATTTTTGTTAACTTTTTTCATTTATTTGATTCCAATTTCGATTTTTTCTACCCAAGGAATTCAGTTTTACTTTTTTTTTCTAAAAGTCTCCTGGAGAAAGTCCTAATTTTTAATTGTTATAGCACATAGCCATTTTATATAATTACTGATATCGCTGTTTTCTGAACTTTAGCATTGATGGCTTCGACGTAAATAGGCATTGGGAGTGTGATGGCACCAGAGTGATTGCATAAAATTTGCCGGACAACATTCCTTAAGTATCTGAGATTTGAATAAACTGTGTGGATATTAGAGATTCTTTGGTGTTTTTTTTGGTTCAGGTCAGGTCAGGTTGGGGAGCGTATATTGATATAGCACATTGCCGCATCCATCACATGATGAACTGGACCCTCCAGGCAGACATGCAGTTCCAGTCCCACCCTCTGGAAATGACCATCTATCTGCCACAGCCAGGCGTTACGTTGGCGTCCCCTTGGCCCTCGGGTCCTCAGCAATGAGGATCACCCTCGGGTAATCGCGCCACATGACCGTAGTGCCGTAAGTGACGCTCTCTCACAATGAGAGTAATGTGCCTCATTCGGGACTTCATGAGCTACCGTTCATATGACACAAAGTCAAACCAGCGGTACCCAAGGATTATCTGCAGAGACACCAAAGTGAGTCCAGTTTTTTGGCTCCACAAAAAATATTTCTAGCTTAGTAACATTCATTTTTGATTAGCAACTTGGAATCAACAAAATATTTCTGACTATCTGATTAACAGACTCTTGGTTTTTCTAACTACCTTCAACTTCCCGGTCCTCTCTCATTAAAAATACAAAAGCCTTCTTTGGATTTCTGCCCGGGTCGAATGCACAACGAGTGATATTATCCGAGTTTGGATGAATTTAACATTTGGTGTGCTGTTCTCTATGAAATACATTTTTTTTGGAGTAAGCAATGTGTTCTATTGCATACTTTATATTTTTAAATTCATTCAGTTTTTTGTTAAAAATAAACAACCTATATAAAATATGTTAGGTGTGCTACCCATCAAAGATGAGCTAAGTAATCAATGTGAACCTTAACATTAATGTCTGAAGTATCCCATACAATGCATACATCTCTGTTATACACCATTTGAGATTGGGTCTGTAAAGCAGTGTTATTGTTTGTGACCGATGACGTAGGTCAGTAATGCCTGCAATGTCAGACACGAAACACAACCCAAATATTAATGGTAGTGTAAGCGGGCATGTGATGGGTGTTTCATGAGTGACACTGTGGGCATTTCATGATGTTGGGGTGTTACGTGTCTGACCTCAATGGTACTGAGGGCTACAATTATACTCTATTGACACAGACAGAGACACAAACACTAATCCTTTCATTAAGCTGTTTAAATTATTTCAAGTGATTCAATGTTTTTAATAATAATTTGTAATAGCATTATAAATAAAATGTTTTCATATTGTTAATAGCTGCATATAATGGACGCCTCAAAGATGGTGTTATCTAATGATTGATTTGTTTGAGAAGAAATTTGAGGAGCGAGCAGTGAAACTGTATACTAGGGCTGAGCTTGACATTTGCTTTTTTGATAAACGGTCTGTTCGTCACATTCCACACGCCAGTAGTTGGAAGATTTGTAGATGGTCTATCATTGGGGGTCCCATCAATATTTCATGATGAAACAGAGCATGGTGGGAGGCTAGCACATAAGCAGTGGCTTTCAAAAGACACTGGCTGTCTGGTAACAAGCAGAAAGGCAGCACATCCTAGCGGATAGGACTTTGAGGTGATATCAGTTAGAATGAACGTCAGGCCTCACTGGACATTTCTTAACAAAAACAAAGTGGATGGCAGTGAGAGCATGGCCATCTTGTTTAAGAATGCCCTGGTAGTGAGGGTCAAGACAGCATGATTCAAAGCGGGCTTAGACAGCGTTATGGTATGGTTCCTAAGGGCACAGCATGAATGATCAGGAACTCGGAGTCTCCCTTCAATACTTTGTGGAAAAAATATTCATGTTGAATAGTGAGCATACCATCAATACCTTTAAAAATTTAAAAAATCAATAAAATTAAAAAAAAAAAATTAAAAATAAACTTCTTCCCGCCTGCCATTGAGTAAAATGCAACATGTTTTAGAAATCACAATGATAACTTG
Source organism: Polypterus bichir lapradei (assembly GCA_026402145.1). NCBI lineage: Eukaryota > Metazoa > Chordata > Cladistia > Polypteriformes > Polypteridae > Polypterus > Polypterus bichir. The sequence continues at coordinate 13,443,449 of JANRMT010062820.1, forward strand.
ATTATTCAATTTAGGGTTAATTAATTGGAGCAAAAGCCATTGAGGAACTGTCAGTAACTAGCTGCACTACCCATCTAAGATGCACCATCCAATGTATAAGTCTCTCTTATATGCCATTTGGTTTGGGATTTGCAAAAACAGTGTTAATGTTTGTGAAGAGCCATTTGTTGGAATGACAAAGACATAGACACTGGACAGATGCACAGACACTTGAATGCTTGCATTTGGATTGATCCTTACTGTCCATATGGTAAACTTGTTTAGTAAGTCTCAAATAGAATTATTATAACAATACTATATTTTTACCCATTTTCCTTTACCTTTCATGCACATGTATCAAATATAATTCACTATAATGCAACAGACAGGTTTAGGCTATGCCACTATGCTAACACCAAAATATTTCTTAGCTTTGTCTGGTAAGAATTACAATCAAAAAGCTTCCTCCAATATCAATAAAAAAAATAACTGCTTAAACAGCTTTGAAAATTCTAAAAATTAGGATGAAATAAAATGCCAGACAGGCAAAATCCTCTTTGACTTTCTGGCAACCAGATGCAGTTGAGCTAAACTGCTGAAATGAAAGGGTCTGTTTGTAGAAATGATTGCCGTCATTCTAGATCGTTCACAGTATATGTTACTTTCAGACATCCAAAAGCACTAATTTGCTTTTAAGATCGTATTTCAGCAGACTTAATGAGCTGCAAATAGTCAATTTAGATAAGTGAGCTTTAAACCTGGTCTTATGTAGTCTCGGTGGTTTGCAGGATAATGCTCGTTATAACTGTGGAAATAAACTAACTTTTGGGATTTTTTGGTCAAACCAGCAGCCAAGATGGGGGTCGGTGGTGAGGACCATTGTTTAAGCACAAAGGGACCTTTTTAATTAAACACATATACAAACACACACAAATATGGCCTGCTGTCACATTTTGTGCCTTCTGTGGGATTTAAACATTCTCACCATGTTTGTGTGGGTTTTACTCCAGATTCTCCATTTTTTTTCTACCATTTTCCAAAGACGTGATGTTAGGTTAATTGGATCTCCATGCGGATACATGTGGTTGTATGTGTGAGTGTATCATGGAATGGGTTGAGGCCTCGGGTCTTATTCAGAAAGCGGACACCACTTGAGACGGCCTTCCCCTCGCCCAAACACTAACCTTAAGGTGAATAAAATAGGTCCCTGATGTTAAGTCACTATTTTAGGGCTAAAATGATAACGGAAATGTGAAACCTTCTTATATACCTATTCCTAATTATTGTGAAACAACCAAGTGGTGTCCGCTTTCTGAACAAGAGCCGATGCCTCATCCAGGGGCCAATGATGCCAGGTTAATACTGGGTAGGGCCTGCTTTTGCTCTCAAAATAGCCTCAGCTCTTCATAGCATGGATTCCAGAAGATGTTGGAAAGATTCCTTAGAGATTCTGTTCCATGCTGACATGATTGCATCACAGAATTTGCATAGATCTACAACATAAGTATAGTCTTTGTTCAACCTAGAAAATTCTTTTGATGGTTTGCAACCAGTTGAAACATAAACTGCTTCTGGTCATTGGCCCTTGTCAATATCTCAGTTTTCTCTTATTCCTCTTTCGGCTGCATCATTCATTACTGGCATTGGCACCAACAGCTCACAAAATTTGTCGAAGATCGGATCATCTGTCCACTGTTCCGGCGGTTTCTTGAGAAACACTTGAGCCCTTGCTTTACCTTGGGATGAGACGCCTGTGGCGAAGTACAGTTTCTAAATAATAATCATGGCCTGAGAGATAATGTGCGCCAGCTCACTTCGCTCTGTGGGTGATTGGGGTGCTTGGCTGATCGCGCACTCATGTGAAAATGCAAATGGACCAGTCAGGTGCTTCACTCACACCTTGGAGCCCAATTAGGCCATATAAAAGGAGCCTGCATGGCCGAGAGGGGAGGATCAGACAGAGAGGAAGAAAAAGAAGGAGATGAGAGAGAAACAGAGAGCTGTTGAGAGCAGGGTCGGGTGGTGAAGTAGGATGAGCCAGCCTGTGAGTGACGGAGAAGAGGTGCAGTTGTTAGCCATGCGGAGGAGCAAAGGGTTGGCACTCTAGGGGGAGTGGGTGCAATTGTTGTGGAGGTCTCCCCAGGGATCTGAGATATGCCAAGGATTGAGTAAGAAGAAAGGAGGACAACCGACCCTGGGGGGCGTTGGTGAGGACCATGGCTGGTAGAGTCTCGGCCAATGGAGCACGTTATGGGTGAGCCAGGGAGACAGAGAGTTGTGCCAGTATCAGAGAAGGAACATTAAGGACCATTTGTTTGTCAGATTTTAACTCCTGAACTGTCACTGTTTAATAATGGATTATTTATTGATTGACTCTTCAGTTTCACTTAAGAAATACAGCAAAAGGTAGATCCCTTATAATTTTGCAAGATTCTGAAAAATTAGTTCACGTTTTTGTTTTTAATCGATTAGATTACTGTAACAAACTCCTCTCAGGACTACCCAAAGAAGACATCGATCGAATGCAACGAGTGCAGAATGCAGCTGCTAGAATCCTAACTAGGAAAAGAAAATCCGAGCACATCTCTCCAGTTTTGATGTCACTACATTGGTTACCTGTGTCATTCAGAATTGACTTTGAAATACTGCTTATGGTTTACAAAGCCTTAAATAATCTGCTCCATTTTATATTTCAGAATGTCTGTCACCTTACACTCCAAATTGTAACCTTACATCTTCAAATGAGTGTCTGCTTAGAATTCGAAGAGCTAAACTTAAAAGAAGTGGTGAGGCGGCCATCTGCTGTTATACACCTAAAATCTGGAATAGCTTGCCAATAGGAATTCACCAGGCTAATACGGCGTAGCTCTTTAAAACACTGCTGAAAACACATTACTTTAACATGGCTTTCTCATAACTTCATTTTAGTGTAACTCTAATATTCTGTATTTGCATTTAATTATTACTTTTATTATATCTCTGCAATCTGTACTAACCCTTATTATCTCTGCTATTCTTTTTCCTGTTTTCTGTGGTGGCGATCTGCGCCAGCACCACCTGATCAAAGCACCGTGATGTCCATACATTGATGGATTGAAGGCCAGATATCCACATGACCATCGTTGTCTAATTTTTACAGCTTGAAAACCATGAGGACATGTTGAGATCATTGATGTTAGGTGGAATGCCATATTAGGGGCTGGGTGGTCTTGTGGCCTCAGAACCCCTGCAGATTTTGTTTTCTTTTTCTCCAGCCTTCTGGAGTTTTTTTTTTTTTTCTGTCCTCCTGGCCATCAGACCTTACTTTATTCTTTGTTAATTAGTATTCCCTAATCTTATTTTAATATAATTTTTTTTTTATAAACATTTCTTTCTTCATCTTGTAAAGCGCTTTGAGCTACATCATTTGTATTAAACCGTGGTGTTTAGAATCACTGCACTGTTTGCATTTTTGTTTGCTGGAATTTAATAAAAGCACAGAACACTTTTGCACCAACCCCTTTATGAATGTTTGTGTCTTCATTTGGCCGGCTCATCTTGGTCCATGGCTATCGACGATTATGGGTTAAAGAGGCTTCTGGAAGCAACCAGGGAGTGTGGAGCTAACCCAGAGCACCACATGCCTTATTCCACAAGGACATCCAAGAAGGATGTTGTTCTTTCTGTTACCAGATCCTCCAACTTCAGTGGTTCATATTCATTTATCGAGGAATATCTGGTAATGGTAGCCACTGCAGGCTTTGTACCATCTTTTCCTTTGTCGCTATCATCCAAAATTTGCAAGCCTGTCAAATGTTCAGATAAAACCCAGAGGTGCCTTGAAAATGCTACATAGACATTGCTCGGATTGTAAATGGTGCTTCATTCCACCATCTGACATAACCGACACTGAGCAAAATCTGTGATACTCTGGGATTCACGTGCAGTCATCCTGAACTGAACCTTCAAAAAGGAATGTTTTCAACACATAAATGCCTGGACTAGTTGCATCACGTTGAATCCACGTGGTAGTCGGGCTGTGGGATAACGACAGACTGGCTTTCCAAACAACCAGTTCTCAGGTGCAGATCCTAAATTAGATGAAGCAATACTATTTCAAATAAAACACTTGTACTGTTACGATTGTAACATATAATGTTTTATCAGTTGTGAACTTTTTGATCGTTTATATCCAAATTTCTGTGTAGATAGCCATAAATGAGAAATAAAATATAAACTCCTAAATGTTACTAGAATGTTCCTGAAACTCTGACTTAATGCTCAAATATTCTGGAAACATCCACTTACTACCTGAATGTTCTCTTTAATTTTTTTATTGTTACTAATCACTTAGCTAGTTGAGAACCCTACACAAGAGTACATACGTTATAACAATACAAATAAAATATTCAGAACGGAGTGACTGCTAAATGTTTCACAATCAGGTCACAATTGGTTCCATTGTCCTTATTGACTTTCTGTGTGTTGCAATTAGGACGGCACACCCACGGAGATATAAAGAAGGGTTAAAGCATGGGAGATGGATGGGTCAATCAGAATGAAAAAGAAGGCAAAAGCAGAACCGGGGTGTGAGTCAGCATGGTGGAGGGGAGGCAGAGTGGTCAGTGGCCCTGTGAGGGAGCAAAGGGAACAACACCCTAAGGACAGGTGACTCCCACTAAGCATCATGGAGCAGAGGGAGCAATTGGGTATTCCTGGCAATTCTTCAAACACAGAGGCAGGCAGAGGGGTGACCATTTTCTTTGGTTTTAAGCAGGAAACCCAAGATAAGTTAGGAATGTTCATTGTTGATCTAACTTTTCCTGTCATTGTCAAACAGAATTTAACAACAGCTGGACTGTCCACTCATGAATAAGGAACGACACTTAGGAGTACAGTAGATCAAGTTGGCATTACTCTTTTGATGATGTACAGTCACAATGGCAATCCTGCTTAATACAAGGGGAGCCAGAGGTCGATACACTGACACAGCCAAACCTCCTTACTCTCTGCAACCTCAAATCCAACTTCCCTAAACCACCATTTCTCTTCCTGTTCTAGGGACCGAGGCAGGCGGAGGAATGACACAGTCTGGCTCTAATTGTCCTGGAAGACACCAGAGGAGACAGTTGGAGCAAAAGCCAAAAGGTGTCAGCATCTCCAGCTGACAGCAAGACCCATTGGGTGAGCTGAGGAGATGGAAGCACAAAGAGATGCGCCTTTGCTGGCGAGGGCTGGAAAGAAAGAGGCCCATGTCTGCATGGCTTTACATTTGACTTTTTTAGGATCTATTTATTGTCATTTCTATCCCCACTTATGCTCTGGATTTTTCAATTTATTTGAAGTATTTATTTCTTTAATACCTGTCCCCCGCAGCTCCGCCCATGTAGTAGTGGAACAGGGCAAACTTTAAAAATCAATAAAAAAAAATGTAAAATAATTTGTATTGAGAAGAATTTATATTGAAAAGCTTTCATAACCGAGGGCCTCTTAATATACAGTATTTTTGGTTTTGCTATCAGGGGCGAGAATGTAGCTGTGATCTCTTTGCCAAAAATGTTAAAAGTTGGCAAAGTATCTCTGGCCAAGAGGAAGGTAGGTACACTCCAATGTCAAACGTTGGCACTGTATCTGATTGTGTTCAGCTCTGACGGGAGAGTGTCCCCCATGTGGGGAGAAGAGCACATGGCCGGGATATCTCTGCCAATCAGCAGCTACAATCTGTAACACACGTAGCTCTGATCTCTCTCTCACAAGTGTCAAACGTTACTCTTTAACAATCTCTACATGATAATGTCTGCTATATAGTGAGAACCCTAAATCCAAAGAGGACTGTTTCATTTATGTTAGGTAGAATGCCCAGAGGGGACTGGGCAGTCTAATGGTCTGGAATCCCTACAGATTTTATTTTTTTTCTCCGGCCGTCTGGAGTTTTTTTTTGTTTTTTCTGTCCACGCTGGCCATCGGACCCTACTCTTATTCTATGTTAATTAATGTTGACTTATTTTATTTTCTTACTGTGTCTTTTATTTTTCTATTCTCCATTATGTAAAGCACTTTGAGCTACTTTTTGTATGAAAATGTGCTATATAAATAAATGTTGTTGTTGTTGTTGTTGCTGAACAAACAGACATTGCTAGCTAGGCAGGGTATGCTCCAACACGTGGCGAGAAGTAGACTGACTCAAGCAGAGGCTGGCGCGTGAGTGAGGAGGACCCCACTTGGCTCCCTACTCCTGAAGTCCTGCCTCCCCCTTCCCTCGGCCCACAGCATCTCTCTTGAATTCTCACAAATAAATCGCTGCCACAACCAAACTATAATACTTAGCGTGATGAGAGAAGTCGCAAAATCAACTAGAATGTTCAAGCAAATTCTAAAAAAAAAAACCTGATCTAAATCCATTAAGCAGTTAGTCCAACTAACCTGACTTCTGCACAACACAACTGCTGGTCCCAACCCCATTGATAAAGCAAGAAATTCCACTAAATAACCCTGATGAGGCACACCTGTGAAGTGAAAACCATTTCAGGTGACTACCTGTTGAAGCTCATCGAGAGAATGCCAAGAGTGTGCAAAGCAGTAATCAGAGCAAAGGGTGGCTATTTTGAAGAAACTAGAATATAAAACATGTTTTCAGTTATTTCACCTTTTTTTTGTTAAGTACATAACTCCACATGTGTTCATTCATAGTTTTGATGCCTTCAGTCATGAAAATAAAGAAAATACATTGAATGAGGAGGTGTGTCCAAACTTTTGGCCTGTACTGTATATATATATATATATATATATATATATATATAGTGAATAAGGCGCTATATTGCGCCGACTCGACACAGATTCACACGGAGGCACGTTTAAAATGTAACAAATATTTATTTTTTCTTCACCTGTGGGGCACATCTTCCCCGTGAACCCCACAGGCAATACACAGTCACAAACACACACCAGTTACATCAAGCACTTTTCTCTTTTCTTCTTGGCACCACCACTCCTCCCAAGCAACCTTGTCCACCTGCACCCGACTCTGGCTACTGAGTGGTGGTCACTGGCCCCTTTCATAGTTCACCCAGAAGTGCTCCAGGTGCTTGATCACCAAGTTCGGGCCGCGCTCTTGGGTGTGATGAATATGCTGCCCACACGGGTTCAGGAGTCCCAACCACAGCACCCCCTGGCAGTGCCTGCAGGACCCAACAGGGCTGCACCCAACCCCAATTCCCATGGAGCCCTGTGGGAAACCGAGGCACCACTTCAATCCAGGGGGGGCAGCCATCTAGCGTCCTGGGGGAGGTATTGCACTGTCCAGGGCTGCTCCCCCAGAATACAGTGTGCAGGGTGATCCCGGCTGGGCATGGACCCCGGCCGTCTGCCAAAATACATATAGAGAGAGGAAGAGCTTTGAATTTTGAGGTTTTGAATCCTTAACTGTAAAAAATAAGAACACTCTTGCACTTTTGCAACACATCTTGTTGGTTTCTGTGTCGTCATTGCCTGGGTCATCCTGGTCATGACTATCGACTGTAAAAGAGTAATGGCTGCTGCAGCGAACAGCGAACTCAGACCATCACAATAACACAATTTAAATTCGTACTTACATGTCTGTTCAGAACAGTTGACAAAAACAGAATACAAAATGACCAGACACCAATCCAGGAGTTCCAAAATCATTGTCCCATATTTTTGTTGTTCCTAATTTCTAAGTGCATTAAATGTGAACATTACAAAACCCACATTTTTCATCACAGCAGTTTCCCTACTGTACACCAGAGCATTACATTTAAGCACCAGTGACATAAGTTCTGCTCAAAAAAGATGGAATCTGACCAATATGATGTCCTGCTATTGTGCCCAGAACCATCTTCTTCTGAAAATTAATGTGCAGAAGTCAGTAATATTGTTGAACAGACTTGTTAAAAGTGGTTTGTGTAATTACTGTTCGTTTTTCTGCTTGCATTGCTGGGTTGATGTCTATAAGGTGTTGCCTATGCAGTGATAGTGAAGACTACAGTATGTAATCTGAGCAGCTGTCTAAGGACACTTCTAGCTCTGTGGGAGAAGCAATGACAGAAATGAAAGATGCCCATTTGCATTGTACTGGCATAAAAGCAAATAATTCAAAAATAAGAACAATTCATTATCTTTTTTTTTTCTTTAACTCACCTGGCAAGGCAGGAGGGGTCATCCTCCACAGGGGTCTCACTTCTGGCATTAATTATCAATCTACTGCAGCAACAGTGCTAAATGGCAGATTAACTGGGCAGTGTGCCTGTCATTTTGCAATTAAGATGTGGAGCAGAAGGGCATTAACTTGTTTGATCCTGAATTTCAGTACAAGTACGGACTGTGAAAGCAGAGCATCACAATCCTTCTGCTGCTTTTTTGGTTTTAAGCATGAAATTTGACAAAAGTTAGTGTTGTCCCTTGTTGATCAACTTTTCCTATTGTTGTAATGCAAAATTTAACAAGAGCTGGACAGTTCACTCACAAATAAGGAACGACACTTGTGTATAGTAGATCAACCTGAAATAACTTGGTATTACTCTATTAGTGATGGGCTGTCACGGTGGTAATCCTGTTCAAAACAAGGGGGACCACAGGTTCATTTATTAGCACAGCTAAGCCTCCTTACGATCTGCCTCCACAAATCCAACTTCTCTAAAACATCATTCCTTATCCTGTACTAGGGACCAAAGAATCTGATCACAGTTCACTAACAGTTCCCTGAGAAAGTATTCAGAGTCCTTCACTTTTTTAACATTTTCAGAAAGGTTTGCAGATTTGTTAAAAATCAAAATCTGACTTGTCTCATTCATATAAAGTAATCTGGTACTTTGTAGAGCCCCAATGGCTGCAATTACAGCTTCAAGTCTTATTGGGTAAGTCTACAAGCTGTATTCACATAAATTTGGGCAGTTTACCTCATTCTTCCTGGCAGATCTTCTTAAGCTCTGTTAGATTGTATGGGAAGTACCTGTATAGTGTCATTTTAAGATCACTCCACAGATGATCTATGGGGTTTAAGTCTGGAATTTGGCTGGGTCACACAAGCACAGTCAGAAACCTATACCAAAGCCATTCCAGCACTGTCTTGGCTGTATGCTTTACAGTATGTCATTGTTGTGCTGAAATGTGAATTGCTGCCCCATTCAGAGGTTGCATGCACTCTGGAGCAGGTCCTCTCTCCCTTACCTCATTTACCACCACCATGCTTCACCATAGGGACGGAATTAGGCAGGTGAGGAACAGTGTCTGGTGTTCACCTGATAGAGTGCTGATGGAGTTCTGCCCAAAGAGTTCAATTTTTGTCTAATCAGACCAGAGTCCTTTAAATGCCATTTGGCAACCTCCAAGCAGACGGTCATATCCCTTTTACTCAACAGTGACTTCCACCAAGCCACTCTACCTTAAAGGCCTGATTGATGGAGTGCTACTGAGATGTTCATCCTTCCAACAGGTTCTACTATCTAAGCTGAGAACTTCTGAAGCTTTGTTTGAGTGACCATTTGCTTTTTGGTGTGGTAGAAATTTAACATCTTATTAAAGAAAGAAAACTCCTCTAACAGGATAATTCAGTAATCAGGCAGGAGAAAAACTGTTCATTGTTTCTTTTAATTACTTCTGATTACTCCTCAGCAAAATGCCTTGGAGGGAGCATTCTTCAAAAGTAGTCCGTTACAGCAGAATGGTCAGAATGATTAGAGAAATAAAGAATAGAGGTTCATTTTATAAACTACTAAATTTACATACAGTGTCAATCAATGCATACATTTTACTCTGGTTGGTTCATTGCTTTACATACAAATGATTTATATAAAATAAAAGTCTGTTACATTTTTAGAACATTAGAACAATCTAGACGAGAACAAGCTATTCAGCCCAACAAAGCTTGTCAGTCCTATCCACTTATTTCTTCCAAAAATCAAGATGAGTTTTGAAAGACCCTAAAGTCTTCCTGTCTACCACACTACTTGGTAGCTTATTCCAAGTGTCTATCGTTCTTTGTGTAAAGAAAAAACTTCCTAATGTTTGTGCGAAATTGGCCCTTAACAAGTTTCCAACTGTGTTCCTGTTTTCTTGATGAACTCATTTTAAAGTCACCATCTCGATTAACTGTTCTAATTCCCTTCATAATTTTAAACACTTCAGTCATGTCACCTCTTAATCTTCTTTTGCTTAAACTGAAAAGACTGAAAAGTTATTTTAATCTTCCCTCATAATTCAACCCCTGTAGCCCTGGAATCAGCCTAGTCGCTCTTCTCTGGACCTTTGCTAGCGCTGCTATGTCCTTTTTGTAGCCTGGAGACCAAAACTGCACACAGTACTCCAGATGAGGCCTCACCAGTGCATTATAAAGCTTGAGCAGAACCCCCTTGGACTTGTACTCCACTCCATCAAGGCGCTATATAACATGATATTCTGTTAGCTTTTTTAATGACGTCTGAAGACTGTCAGGAAGTCGATAGCTTAGAGTCCACTATGACTCCTAAATCCTTCTCATAAGGTGTACTCTTGATTTTCAGACCCCCATTGTGTAGTTAAACCTAACATTTTTACTTCCTATGTGTGAAACTATACATTTACTGACATTAAATTTCATCTGCCACAAATCTGCCCAAGCCTGTATGCTGCCCAAGTCCTTCTGTAATGATATAACAGATTCTAAATTAATCCACCTACGAGTCTTGGTATCATCTGCAAACTTCACCAGCTTGTTACTTATATTCCTATCTAAATCATTTATCATATTAAAATAGCAGCAGGACATCTACTGATTTCTTAGTCATCTCTTAGTCATCCTTCAGGACGTTTTGTATATTACATCAACCTTTCTTCTGGTATTTTCTTTACTTGACCATCTCAGTATTTGTCCTAAACCAATTCTTATATTTCAGTGTACATTTTGTTGTTCACTTGATCTTTATCTGGTTTCCTGGTCTGCCTGAACAGGTTTCTGACATTTATTAAGCCTTTATGCTATTTTTTTAAGATGAATACTATGTTACCCTAAAATTTTTCTTCGACACTGGTCACCTCCATTACCAAGAAACATCTTGCCTAGTTACTCGGTTTGGCCAAACGGCTAACTCTAGGAAGAGTCTCAGTGGGCTCAAAAGTCTTCCATTCACAGTTATTTGCAAACACTGCAAACTTTTGAAATGGTTTTATTTTCTTGTTGTGATCTTTGTCTCACAGCAATTTGATCCCCGAGGTCTACAGAGAGTTCCTTGGACATCCTGACTTGGCTTTGGTACTGATATGAAGGGTGAATTGTGGACATTACATACACAGTTACACGATTTCCAGTCAGTTCTATGTATCACAGGTGGACTCTATTCATGTTCTAGACGCATCTCAAGAAGGATTAAAGGAAACAGGATGCATCTAAACACAATTTGGAGTGCCTCAGCAAAGGGTCCGAATACTTATATGAATGAAAGATTTCAGTTTTTGATTTTTTAATCAATTTGCAAACCTTTCTGAAACCACGTTTTCACTTTGTCATTATGGGTTATTGAGTGTAGAATGGTGGGCAAAAATGTAAAATTTATCCATTTAAAGTTAAATCTACAACACAATCAACGGTGCAGAAAGTGAAGGGGTCTGAATATTTTGTAAATGCACTGTATATTTATATCAGGGCTACATTTATGCACATTGTTCAGCTCAGTGTGTAGCTCGTGTATTTTATTGTAATCTTGTTTATACTCTGAAGTGCCCAGGAGAGGGTGCATATACTTAATGAAACTTTTCAAAATAGAGATTGATTGGGGCAAGCAACACACTGAACAATCATCACAAATCCTTAAAAGCCCGCTCAATCTACATCCTTAGCATTTTCATTTACTCCCATCTCTGGCTATTCCCACTACACCTCCAGTGGACAATTGCTTCTCTACTTTGCTCTTAAAAGTAGCCATCATCTCCCTGGCTTTATAACGCAGACACTTGACAACCTCTTTACTGTGAAAACAGTGAATGTGAAAGTCAGACAATATTTGTTGCAGTTTGTGTAAATAATAATTATCTGCTATCTCTAGATACTTGGGAACCACATCACAAAATGCTTACTAAAGTCGGACGCCTCTCTCCTACTCCACAACAAGATCCTACCTATTGATTTCAGTTCAAGCAATACATCTTAAACGAAAACTAAAAACCTCACCATGGAATACGAGAGAGAGAAACAATTCATTTTAAAGGATGGACCGGGTGAAAGTAGCAAGCAGTTTCATGAAGTGCATTTTCCAATACAGTTCCTTAATTTAGTATCGATTTTCAGAACAGCTGCCTGATTTCAAAGTATAACAGTCAAGTAATGTGTGCTTTTACAACCATACGTCATCTCGTGGCCTGCCTGGCAGGTGAATTTTAGAAGCAATGGATTAAAAGAAAAATGAATGGACCATAAAAAATTGAAGAATGAATTGGTAAGACTATGAAATCCAAAGATGTCAACACTGCCATATGAGCCGACTTTTGTTATTCCTGTTTGTACAATGCAATGGAGCTAATTGTCCCAGGGATAACAATTCTTCTAGTAATTAAAAGGAGTAGTTTCTCATTTTGTCACCCCTCAGCAGAAAAAAATTGAAAAACAGCAACAAGGTACAGGACCCTAACTTCATCGATGTAGTCTTCCAAGTCCTATTGCTTTTTCTTTCTCAAGGACCAGTGCATGTAGTTTAGGACAAAATGCTCCACAATTTAGATTATTTGAAAATCATTAAAAATATTTAGTGTCCTCTGTAATGTTTGGGACAAAGAAACATTTTTCCTTGATTGACCTCTGTTCTCCACAGTTTAAAATTACAAATCAGACAGTTCGGCATTGTGATTAAAGTGCACATTGCACACTTTCATTTAAAGGGAATTTTACATTCATTTTGGTCCCACCATGTAGAAATGTCTTTTCAACAAGAAACACTTTTTCAACATGTTTCCCACATTTCAGGGAACCATAATGTTTGGTACAATTGGCATCACAGGTGTTTGTGATTCCACAGGTGTGTTTTATTGCTTCATACGTACCGTCATTAGATACCTCGGTTTGCTTCTACACTTTGGGATCTGTAATTGCAAATGTTCAAAATGAGGACAAAAGGTGTGCCAATGGAAGTCAAGGAAGCCATTATGAGGCTAAAAAGCAAGAATAAAACCAATAGAGACATCGGTAAAACCTTAGGATGACCTAAATCAACTGTCTGGAATATCATTAAGAAGAAAAAACATGGTGGTAAGCTCAATAATCGCAAAGGGACTGATAGGCCAAGAAAGACCTCCACTGCTGATTACAGAAGAATCCTCACTATGGTAAAGAAAAAGCCCCAAACGCCTGTGCGACAGATCAGAAACAGTCTTCGGGGGCCGATATGGATGTGTCAGAGATGACTATCACCTGAAGACTTCATGAGCAGAAATACAGAGGCCACACTGTGAAATGCAAACCACTAGTTAGCCACAAAAACAGCTTGACCAGATTACAGGACTTATAGAAGCCCACAGGAATGCTAGAAAAAGGTCTTGTGGAAAGAAGAGACAAAGATGAACCTGATAAGAGTGATGGAAAGAGCAAAGTGTTGAGATGAAAGGGAACTGCCTGTGATCCAAAGCATCCCACCTTGCTAGGGGTGTCATGGCTTGGGAATGTATGGCTACCACAGGTACTGGTACAATTATCTTCATTGATGATGGAACTGATGATGGCAATGGCACAACAAATTCTGTTTCTGTATAGAAACATCTGATCTGCTCAAGCTCCAGTAAACACCTCCAAACTCATTGGATGGTTCTTCATCCTACAAGAAGGTAATGAGTCACACATACTGCTGAGGCAATACAGGAGCTTTTCAAAGTTAAAAAATGGAAAATTCTTGAATGGCCAAGCCAGTCACCTGACTTATATCCAACTGAGCAGGTCTTCCATTTTCTGAAGAGAAAACGTAATGGGACAAGCCTGGAAAAAAGCAGGAGTTGAAGATGGCTTCATTGGGGGATTGACAGAGCATCACCTACAAGATCCTCAGGACTTGGTGATGTCTATGAACCACGGACTTCATATAGTCATTACATGCAAAGGATATGCGAGTAAAAACTAAACATGACGGCTTTAATAGACCTGCCATTTCTAAGTCCCAAATAAAATGGTGTACTGAAATGGGAGGACCATGTAGAAAAAGTGTTGTTATTTCTATATGCTGTGACTGAAATATATGCAAATCCCCTTAAATTAGTGTCTGCAATATGTGCTTTAATTTCAATGCCTGAAGTGTTTGATGTGTGTAATTTTAAACTGTGAAGCAGAAGGGAAAATCATGGAAAAAATATTTCTTTGTCACAAACATTATATAGGCTACTGTAGATTATGCTGTACACTTTCACATGTTAAATGAAACTCAGAAATCATGTGAGGTGCCCAAAGTTGGCCGAAAAGTGCAGTAGGTGAAGTAATGGTTTAGCTACATACATACGAGTCAAGGAAGGTAATGCTTAAACCAAAACTTAATGACCATCTGCCTAATATGGTGCTGCTCCTCCAAATGCCGCCGAAGCACCTATGACCCACCAAAGCACGGACTCTACAAGACCTCTGCAAGTGTCCTGTGGTATCTGGCACCAGGATGTTAGCAGCACATCCTCTAACTCCTGTAAGCTGCCTGGTGGAGCCACCATGTACTGGACTTGTTGGTCCAACCCACATTACAAGAAGCTCTAATGGATTGAGATCTGACTTCCTGTCACATCCCATCATCATGTTCCTCAAACCAATCCCAAATAATATGTGCAGTGTGGCAGAGTGTATTATTCTGCTGAGAGATGCCACTGCCATTGGAGAATACTGTTGTCATGAAGGGGTGTACCTGGCCTGCAACGATGCTTAGGTAGGTGATACGCATCAAATTAGTGTCCATATTAATGCCACGGTTTGCAAAACGAGAGACTTCAGACAGACGTGCCTTTCATCTGTTTGTGAAGTCCAAAGCACTTGTGTTCTTTATTCCTCAAAGCTGCATTATAAGCATTGTCCAATCTCTCTATTTTTTAAGCTTGATTCTTCCATCACAGGGTCAAGAGGAGCCACAGCCTCTCTCTGCAATAATATCAGACACAAGGCATGAACTAAACTTTTTGGGCTAAAGGGACCCTATTTACGGGTATTCACTATATGCAACCTGTTATGGATCTAAATAAATAAAAGTTCTTTCTGGAACCTTTACATGGATGGGCCTTTTGGGATGCAAAAATGGTTCCCCTATGGCAAGGGTGTTGAACTCCAGGCCTGGAGGGCTGCAGTGGCTGCTGGTTTTCATTCTAAACCTTTTCCCTAATCAGTGACCAGTTTTCACGGCTAATTAACTTCTTTTCCCATCATTATAACAGTCCTGTTTTGAAGAATTCAGTCCTCTGAATTTATTCTTTTCTTTATTAAATGAGAACTAAACAGAAATGAGACGTGAAACAAGCCAACAGATGACTAGCAAAACTGGGGCTTCAAACTCCAACCAATTTCAATCTTAATGAGAAGCCGAGTCCTGCTGTTAATTAAACTCCTCTCATTCTGCCGCAGCAGACATTTCCAAAACTGTCAGTTTTCTAATTTTTCAAATAACATCGTCAAGATGTTTTGGTGACCTGGGAGATCAACCTTACTGAGAACTTTACCTTTCAAATATTGTGTGATGGGCACAGTTGAGCTGGTCATGTGGCATTTTGTTTTATGTCTCTTTATTGTCTGGCTGCTAATTAAGGAAAAAGAAACAACTAAGAGGCCTCAAGTTAATTAAAACTAAGGGAAAAGAAGTTAATTAGCAGCAAAAACTGGTCACTAATTAAGAAGACGGTAAGAATGAAAACCTGCAGCCACTGTGAGCCCCCCCCCCCCCCGTGGCATCGTTCTGAAGAACCAATCTGACACCTTTATTTTTAAGAGCGCATTTACTGAATTTATTTTTTGTTTCATTTTAACTTCTTCTTGGACGCTGATTTTTTTGGTGAATAAAAGCAGTGCGCCCTTTTCCACCATCCTTGTGGCTTGTGTACTCATTGTCCTAATCCATCTCAGTTATGACTATTGATGTTCTGGAAGATGGATGATGTCTAGGCTCTGGTACCCAAGACATCACAGAGAGAGGCAGTCAAATATCACTGCATTCTTCACAATGTCAAATCCTGTGGGCACCATGAAGTTTCTTCTAATGATCTCAACGTGCAATCACATAAGCCTCTTTGAAAGTGACACTCATAAATTCACATAGTATATGTCTGTGCTAAGTTGAACGCACATAGTGGGCTCCACTACAGGTTATGCACAGAGAGCAGGGGCCTAGCAATTCAGCACCCATGTGGGAAGTATTTCTTTCTTTTCTGGGAAATGTTTTTAACTTTTTTTTGTGATATCCCTGGCTAGGGCACAAGCAGCCATCTCGATTCTTGTGAAGCACAAGCCCGGTATTATGATTTTAAATTTTTGGCACCCCAGAGCACTTGCCTAATTGCCCATATGATTAATCTGGCCCTGTGATTGACCTTTTATGGCTTCATAGACAACCTGGGTTCAAATTCCAGAGTGTATTTGCACATTCCCCTCTAGTCGTTGTGTTGTATATCTGGGGACTCCTGTTTGCTCCTTCTGCTGCAATAGTGGCCCATAGAAAGCTAGCATCCCACCCTGCCTAAGGCTTTGATTCCATGTGGACCTGTGATGGAAAAATTGAATGCAAAACAATGGCTGGATGGATGGATGGATGGATATACAGATTTGTTTGGCTGCATTGCTGTTACAATACACTTTTTCTAAAAACAATTTCAGTTTTAATAATGATAGCACTAATCATATAATCTGTAAACCATTCACATGAAGAAAACTTTATCGCTCTGAGGCATTTCTATACTTGGTGATGATACTCATCTGAATGTGCATGTTGTAACAAAGATCCAGCGAGATAATTCAGACTGCAGCCCATTACTACCTCAGCTGTATGTCAACATGGACAAAACATATCAGGGTTATCTTTCACATGGAGGAACACAGACATAATATGAGAAGGCAAACAGGTTCAAATAAAAATGTGCACTACAAAAAAAAAACAGAAAGCAGTAACAGTTTCTGAAATTAGCCACAACATTAAAGTTCCTCTCTTTCGGCAACTCATTACAAAAAGAACCATCATCAATCAAGCAATCAATTAATCAATCCTCATTTTCTACAGTGCCTTTCACAGAAAACACTTCACAAAGCTGTCTTGATTACTCCACTCACAAGAATGCAAGGTAGGTAGCAGCAGTCGGGTTTAGTAAAAGATCATTCGGTTAACGTATTGAGCTAAACATTGCAAGGGTTGGGGAGAAGGCTGAGCAGGTAAAAGCCCTTTTGTTACTTAGGTCTGCTGATTTCAGACAGCACAAGCCATTTCGATGAAATTAAGGCTTGAAATCCCTGTTTAACAAGAGAGTTTCTAAATTATCACATAAAAACATTCCATCAGTGAAGATAGGGAGGGAGAAGGGAATGCATCTCTTGTAATTTTACCAGACATTTTTAAAAAGTTGCTGGGCAAGAGTGCTTTGATTTAATCCGGTTCAAATGAGCCCCTCGATTATGAGCTTTGACAGAAACAAATGAAGCTGAAGAAGACACTCTGTTTGTTCTCATGGTTGTGTTTTACTTGAAACTTCTAAAGAGAATGTTGTTGATGTGGTTAAAGGAACAAAATGTGAACGGGACGATAACCAAATCCAGTACATCAATGCAGTGCCCTTAGAAAATATTCAGACCCCTTCACTGCTTTCACATTTTGTTGTGTCTCAGCCTTGTGCTAAAATCAATTAGAATTCACTTTTCCCCATATTAAGCAACACCCCAGAATGACAATATGGAACAAAAGGATTCTGAAAATTTTTGAAAATTTATTTAAAAAAATTTAAAAAACTGAAATCTCCCATTGACACAAGTATTTAAGACCCCTTCCTCAGTACTTAGTTGTGGTAAGCAATTCCAGCCTGGAGTCTTCTTTGTTCTTGCGCTACAACCTTGGCACGTCTGGAGCTTTTCTGGGATTCTTATCTGCAGATCCTCCGAAGCTCTGTCAGTTTGGATGGAAGCCATCGGTGGACCGTGTCACACACACAAGATTAGGGGGCAGCCAAAGGGCCTGATGGAGTGCGGAAAAACGCAGGACATGGAGTTGAGGCAGCGTATTAATGCTTCTTTCTTTATTTTATCAAAAAAATACAAAGAACAAAAGAGTACAGCACCTCGAATTCTCCGCGAGGACATCGTCCCAACATCCAAAGAAACTTCCACATTTCTACAGTCCTCCACCTCTGATTGCCCTCTGATGACGTCACCTCCGTCAAGATCAATCTATGTCACCTCCTTCCTGCTCTGTTTACTTCCTACCTTAATTGCTCCGTCTGTCCGTCATGTTTTGTCAATTGTTTTCAGAACCTGATCTGTTTTTGTATCACAGTCAAGTGATTTTTCTATTTCTCTGTTTGGTTTTTTTCATAAGAGCTATTTTCAGATCTTTCTAGAGATATTTGATATAGTTCAAGTCTGGGTTCCAGCTCAGCAACTCAGTGACATTCCCTGTTTTGTTCCTAAACCACTACTGTGTTGGCTTTGCTTTGTAGTTAAGCTTATTGTCCTTTTGGAAGGTAAACCTTAAGTCTGAGGTCCAGCATGCCATGCAGCAAGGTTTTCTTTTAAGGATAACTCTGGAATTCCCTCTGTTAAACTCTCCCTCAACACTGTCTAGTCCCCGACACTGAAAAACAACCCCACAGCATAATGCTGCCACCACCGTGCTTTGCTGTTGGAATGGTATTGCATAGGTAATGAGTGGTGGTTGGTTTCCTTTAGATGTGGTGCTAATCTTGGTTTCATCAGACCAGATAATCTAGTTTTTTTTTTTAAATCTGAGAGCCCTTTAGGTTCCTTTTTCAAATTCTAGGTGGATATCCATGTGTCTTTTACTGAGGAAAGACTTATCCCTGTATAGCAGTGCCTGCTTTCCTCCAGACAGGACGCTTAGAATTGGGGCCAAACAGTTCAATCTTGGTTTAATCAGACCGAACAATCTTGTTTCTCATAGCCCGAGTGTGTTTAGGTGCCGTTTTGTAAACTCCAAGTGGGCTTTCATATGCCATCTGGCCACTCTGTGTTAAATGCCAGATCAGTGGAGCGTTGCAGTGAAGGTTACACTTCTGAATGTTTCTCCCACCTCCATGCAGGTTCTCCAGAGCTTAGCTAGAGTGACCCATCAGGTTCTTGGTTAGCTCTCTTGTAAACAGTCCTTCTCCCATGATTTCTCATTTTGGCTGGTTGGCCAGCTGTAAGAAGAGTCAAGCATGTGCCCATCCCAAATCTGTGCCTCTACTTAATCCTGTCTCTAAGCTCTGCAGGCAATTCTTCGACCTCATGGTTTGATTTTGTTCTTATATAACGTTTTCAACTGTGAGACCTTATAGAGATGGGCGAGGTGCCTTTCCATTCATATTCCATCATGTCCAATCAAGTGAATTGACCACAGGTGGATTCCAAACAACGTGTATAAACATTTCAATTATGATCAATAGTATGGGATCAACCGGAGCCCAATTTCAAGCATCATAGCAATGGGTCTGAATACTTGTGTCAATGTGATGTGTCACTTTTTTATTCATAATACATTTGCAAATGTTTTCACTTTGTCATTCTGAGATAAGGAAAAAAAGGCATTCAAACAATTTTAGCACAAATCTGCAACATTGGAAAATGTGTAAAGAGTGAAGGGGTCTGAATACATTCTGAATGCACTGTATATGTGCTGTGATTTATGGTGGCAATGCCTAGCTATCTTTTAAAAAATGCTATAAAAGTTAACCTTACATCACAATGCATTTCATATTGTGGTAGATGGCCGGGGCCCTTGCCCAGCTGGGGATGCCTCCATGGTGGAAGGACTGAGGGAGGGAGCATATCCAGAGCATTACCTCCCCTAGAGCGCTAGGTGGCAGCCCCCCTGGGTTGCAGTGGTGCCTTGGACTTCCACAAGGCTCCATTGGACTTGCAGTGTGCTACCACCCTGTTGGGTTCTGTGGGCACTGCCAGGCGGTGCTGCAGCAGAGCCCTTATGGGCAGCTCTTCCATCACACCCAGAAGTGCTGCCGGAAATGCGTCAATGAGCACCTGGAGCATTTCCGGGTGCCTTATAAAAGGAGCCAGCAGACACTACTCCAGGAGCCAGAGTCGGGTGGGAGAAGACAAAGCTTGCCAGGAGGAGTGGAGGAGGAAAGAAAGAAGAAGAAAATAAAAAAAAAAAAGTGTGTGCCTGGAAGTGTCCCAGGTGCACTCTAATCTTCTTCTGGCAGCACTCCCAAGTGTGGTGGAAGTGCTGTAAGGGTCCCTGGAAGTACTCCACATGTTCCTGGATCCTCTTCCAGCAGCACTTCTGGGTGTGGTGGAAGTGCTGCAGTGACCACAGGCCCCAGTAGGGTTGAGCTTCTAAGCTCCAAGCCAGTGGCCCAGATGCAATTGAAGGAGGCTGCCCTCTTGCGTTCCAGGGAGGTATTGTTGTGGATATGTCCTCTCCCCTGGTCCTTCCATCATTGAGGCACCCTGGCCGGGCAAGAATCCCAGCCGTCCGCCACACTAGTAACTAGACCAGAATGTCAAATAGATACAGGCAAGTTGCACTGAATGTAGCGACTGCGTACATTAATACAATGCCTTTAAACTCTCCCAGAACACCGCAGATGCACCAATGTTTAGAGTGAAATAAAAGCTTGACAAGGAAAGTAGAAACAGACCAAACCAAGACCCTGCATGCTTAGTCAGGGGCTAACTTTGATCCTGTCTTTTTTGCACGTGCCTCAACAAGCTTTAGGAGGCTTTTCACAAATATGTACCCCTAGAGAATAGATGAGATGATATCATGTGTCTGCACCATGTACTGTGTAACGTGTTATGTCAGCTGATTACCAGCAGTCAGCTTTCACACAAGAGAAATATGCTACAAAGAAGGCAGAACCCATGCTTGTTTTGGTAATGTCATTAAATTATTGATTAATATGCAGAGGTCCCTTTAAGAACTGATTGCTGTAATGGTGACTATTAATGCAGTCATGCTCACAATAGACTTTTTACACTGGCTTTTAATCAGTTCAGAAACTAAAACAGGAAAACATATTGCCATTCTAGAGCATTTCTTGAGACATTCAAGACTTTAAAAGTTTAAACTCTAGTTGTATAATAAAAACAAATCTATACACCAACCCATTTTACCTCAAATAAAACCAGAGATCTCTTCTGATTCTATAAATCTCATTTGACACACAAACCTCTTCGGAAGGATGTCCTCATATCAATTCCTTTGGCTCAACATTCAAATCCAGTCCAAACGACACTCCTTTTTAATGACATCATTATATATGTAATTCATTAATGTTTCAGGTTACTCGTATGTCCACACTTCCACATTTTTGTTAAAAAACACAGACATTACTCTTCATTTTCACTTTGCTTTCACATTACCCCTACATTTTTAAGGAAGACTTTTGAAAACACTCTCCAGGGTTGTATATTTCTGAAAACGTGCCACTTTTCAAAGTTGATGGGTAACTATGAAAAGTTTTGAAAATTCAGACTCTATTTGTACTCTGATTGGCTTGTGCTCATTATGAAGCCCTTCCCTGATTGGATCTAGGTCATTATAAAGACTCATTCACTGATTGGTCACCCTTCACAGAAAGACACTATATTCTAACATAGTGGGCACAGAAGAGTTGCTGTCCATAGCGCTTGTTGTGTTGCTTACCTGTATGCATCTAAATTGTGTTTTATACAGTTTGAATGCTGCATGAGCTCACAAAAGGCAAATGATTTACTGCTCGCTACAATTTTTGATAAATCCTGTGCCCAGCAGCTTATCCATCCCTTTCAGTAGGATACTTCTACATCCAGTTTCCACTGATGCGTCCATGCCCGCTTTAGGCAAATGGCTACTTCATTTGCATTTTAGTGTAGAGATACGTTTGTAAATTGCATGAAAATGCTAGTGGGAATGCTAATCTTTTTTGTTTAAAAATGTAATTTTTAAATGAAAATGTTTTAGTATGGATGTAGCTTCAGTTTTTCTTTCCTAGTGTAATTTTTGTTTGCTATAATGTTCTTTCCTTTTGATTCTTCTTCCCATTATTACCATAATAAATGTCTGATGCATTGTTAGGGGCATTTCCATATAATGAGAAAAGCACCTACTGTGGTAGCCATGTGTGTCTGTCTGTTCGTCCGTCTGTCCACATGAAACAACTCAGGTCCCAGTGGACCAACTTTGTTAAATTTTGGTCCACTTATTATTCAAGGAAATTTATGAAGACAGCTCAATTTTCATCATGACAGCTCAAATTCAGCACACTACACATGTTTTTGAAACTTTAAAATCTTCCATTGAAAAGCACTGGTAAATTTGTGAACTAATCTGTCTTAAAGCAGAGAATGCAGTACGACTTAAACTAGGAATTAGTTTATTATTTCAATTTTACCTTAAGAGCATTTACTTCAACTTGTATATTGTTATATTTTTTTTCTTTTACTTGTTCAACAGCTGCTTGTGATGGTAAAAGAATGAAACACCTGCAGTCGAGAGCACTAAAGTAAGTAAACCTCACTGCAGTACACAGGATGGAGCAGTCAGATCTAGGCAAACTTTTTTCCTGTAGGAATGCCTTTTAAGCAACTCCTTTTTGTATGTGTTTTCTCTTTTGGTCTTTTTCTAGTATTTTTCTGTTTTTAAGAAATGATTTATTATACATTATACAATATATTATTTATTATTAAAGATTCATGGTTGCCCTTTAATACTCAATCCAAGGATTTACGGTCACCTGTCCTCTTGTGGGACTTTTGTTATGTTTTGGGACGTTTCTGATAATTTTGTTGAGGTTTGCCAGGTTGGAAGCCTGCAGTTAGCAGTTGTCAGGCTACCTGGATTTTGGGTAGGTCTCCTGGGGTAAGCAAGTTAGGTAATGGCCCTGTTTTCAGGGTCCTTTTAGAAGGCCTCACATACAAGGACTCAAAACAGAGGGACCAAAAATGAATCAGAAAACCATTAAAACAAAAGGGCAAAACATTATTTAGAAGTTAGAGGAAAAAGTACAAACGTAATACTGGGCCTACAGATGGCTAGAGAACTTTTGTGTATCCACCAAGGGATAACACGTGTGATCACTGATTATTTATAGCGTCACTTCTTGGATATCATTGGCACAATGATAGCAGTCATTTACATAATGTAAACAAAATCAAAATGTAAACACAAATAAACTTTGGAAAAAAAGTCAAAATAAAAATAAACCTCAGGAATGGAATCATCATGTTAAAAAAATCATGTAATAATTATGTTCCCCATCTGGGGTGTTATGTTACAGTTTGTTCCCTATTTTATGTTCATTTTCCTTTATTGTGCTTTCTATGTTTATCCCATATTATTATTTTTCATGTTTATTGTAATGATCTATTTTTTAATATCGTTAAGTGTATTTATTATTTATTATCTATGTATTATGCCATGTCCTCTTGCATTTCTTGTACTTTGTGGGTTGAACCCTCCCAGAGGCGGAGTTGTCCTGATGTCACCACAGAAGGACCGCCCACACCCTCCAAAGATCCTTCAGCGGTTCTTTGAGGGATGGTGTGTGCTTTATTTACTGTGAGTATTCATTTTTCTGGCTTCTTGAATTCTTGTTTTTGTTACACGGATTTTGCTCTTGTTTTTTAGATTTGGTCTTCTTTACTTTGAAATGACTTTTAGGCAAATACTTTCACCTTATGTTGTCCTTTTTGACATTTTTATTCTTTTTTTTTCTATGTAAAAACAAATTAATCTTTTATAAGGATTGTTTATCAACTTGATTCTCAAGCCAAATGTTTCTTTGCAGATTTTCTTTCTGGTGAGAGGCAAATTGATATATTTTGAGGCATTTAAATGTTAAAAGCCTATTTTCCCATTTAAGGAGGCCTGTACAGACCTGAAGCCTGCCTGTGGATTTGGCAGGTCAGACAGCCTTTGGTGAAGCTTTTCCTAGGCAAGCTATGGAGGGCCGTGGCCTTTTTATGGGTGTTTTTCAAGGTCTCACATCATTTTGCCATTTTGTGTGCTGCTCTGTAAAAACATGAGGCATTTTGTGACTATGGCAGAATACAGTGAGGAAAATAATGGATTAAAGAAAAAGTTTAATACAGTACAGTCTCGATTATCCGAGTCCTGATTTAGATAGATAGATAGATAGATAGATAGATAGATAGATAGATAGATAG
>JANRMT010062820.1:13467708-13494884 GCA_026402145.1 Polypterus bichir lapradei
ATAGATAGATAGATAGATAGATAGATAGATAGATAGATAGATAGATACTTTATTAATCCCAAGGGGAAATTCACATAATCCAGCAGCAGTATACTAATACAAAAAACAATATTAAATTAAAGAGTAATAAAAATGCATGTAAAAGCAGACAATAACTTTGAATAATGTTAGCATTTACTCCCCCGGGTGGAATTGAAGTGTCGCACAGTGTGGGGGAGGAACGATCTCCTCAGTCTGTCAGTGGAGCAGGACGGTGACAAAAGTCTGTCACTGAAGCTACTCCTCTGCCTGGAGATGACACTGTTAAGTGGATGCAGTGGATTCTCCATGATTGATGGGAGCCTGCTCAGCGCCCGTCACTCTGCTACAGATGTTAAACTGTCCAGCTTTATTCCTACAATAGAGACTGCCTTCCTAACAAGTTTGTCCAGGCGTGAGACATCCTTCTTCTTTATGCTGCCTCCCCAGCACACCACCACGTAGAAGAGGGCACTCGCCACAACCGCCTGGTAGAACATCTGCAGCATCTTATTGCAGATGTTGAAGGACGCCAACCTTCTAAGGAAGTAATTTAGTGATTTACAGAGGGTCCGTATTATCTGAGGTACAGATGCTTATGTTGTGGCTGTGAAAAGCCAATTCAACTCATGATCTTCATATTCACAGAACTATTTTATCATTACAATGTCACAAACTGATTACCTTTTTAACAAGGATCAGATTAATCAATAACCGCCTAAAATTCTTTGTATGGCCACATCATTTCATACAAAGTGTCTGTTTTTCTCACTCACGCACTCCATGCCGCTTATCGCTGGAAATCGCCTTCAGTGTGGCAGTAGCCTCAGTCGTCAGCTGTAGTGTGTTAACTAAGCCGCAGTTCTATGTACATTGAATTTTTTCTTGCAATTTTTAAAATTTCATTCAAGTTTTACAGTTATTTAGCCGCAAAGTAAAAGTTATCATGAGTGGGAAGTGGAAGCGTGTTGTTGTGCCCTTAGAGGTGAAGTGGGGTGCAATTAAGTGCTTGGATAAGGGAGAAACAATAAAAACAACAGGAAGATACCACGCCTGCTGAGGCGCCCACGGAATGCAGTTGCAAAGAAGCGAGGAAAAGCAGCTAAACAAATGACGGTCAGAGACTTTTTTGGAAAACTTTACAAGAAGAATTTTAAAAATGTGTATGAAAGAAGTTAGGTCGCCACAATCTTATTCCAGATATAAATGTAGTGTAATTAACTTTTGGTTGTTTTATCAGGATGTAATTTAAAATATTAATTTAATATTTTATTGGTTTAAACCGTAGAAGGATATTATGTTACTGTCTACAGGATATTGGAGAAAAGAAGTGGGAACTGCAAATAGACAAAAGTCAAATATTTTGTTAATGAAAGAAAAGAAAAATACTTTGTTTATGAAAGTATGTATTATTTTTGAAGTTGTTTAAATATATGTAATTTATATAGGGTGGTCCAGATCTAATTATGCGATTTTCATTATGCTATAACTTATTAAGTTTATTACATAGAAAATCACCCGAAAAATCCCGGACCATCGAGAAGTGTGCGAACTGACGACATGAAGAATCGTCTTTGCGCCAAACTGGAATCGTCCCCACATAAATCAAAGTCATCCAGATGATCTGGATCTGCAGAATTAGATCTGGACCACCCTGTATGTATGTCGTACAGTGGCAAAGCATGGAAATGTTTTATTTTTGTCGTAATTTATGTTCACAAATAAGCCTTCTGCATTATCTGAGTTTTTGATTATCCGAGGTGGCCTCGGTCCACATTACCTCGGATAATTCGAGACTGCATTGTATAACTGTGGGTATCTGAAACAGATTCACTGCATGAAAGGCTAGTGCGTCAGATAAAACACAGCCATCATAGCCTGTGGGTCACTGTTTTCCTAATAATAGATCACACTATAGTATTTCATGCGACTCTTTCCGACCCTTGAGGGTCACCAGACTAGTATTACATGTCAAAAACCTGACTTATGGAGGCACGTGTTTGCCAAATTTCAAGTCTGTGGCGTAGAAAACAAAGATGTGCATAAAGAAAAAGCAAATCGAGATAGTGCTTTAAAGATAGACAGATTGTGCCCATGATATAACACTCTGATTTCTTTCTACTGTACATCCTGAAGATGTGCACGTCAGGTTTTTTAATAACCATCATGTATGTCTGTGATGCACTGCTATCCCCTCTACAGCTGGTTTCTACCTCACACCACATATTATTAAGACAGACTCCCGTTGCCAGTAAGCCCTGTAATAGAGGAGGTAGAAATAAACAATGAATGGATGGATTTGTTTTAATATGAACTAGCAGTTTTGAGGCATGGAAACCATTTTCTGTCAAAGGCTGTTCGTGTCTGCTTGTAGCAGTAGTTGTCCCCCATCAATGACATTCAGTTTAACTGTCTGGAGCAGTGCATTGTGGGTTCCCTATGTAGCATCGCCTCAGGGCTGCATTATCATTCCCACATCAATGGTGCATTAATCCACGCTGACCTAAGCAGCACTCTGGTCACTGCCGCCCTTTAACAAACTAAAACCACATGTGAGTCTTTAGTCAGAGCAATCATTTAAAAAGCACCACAGTTCACTTCCTCTTGAAACATCCCACCTTGCTTCATGAACAAATAAACCCGAACAGAAACGACTTAATTAATGACTAAAGGTCTAAATGTGATCCATTAAAAAATATATATATAAAGATGAATTGCCTTGTGCTAGCTCATTGGGAGTCCTAAATGGGAATTTTTTTTTTATGGGGGATCTCTTCATTTCCACACCCAGTAATAAGAACTAAATCAGAATGAAACAAGCGTGACCTTTCAAGCTTTGAATTTCTTAAAGTTATTTGTCAGGTGGTTTTCTGTTCTTTTGGCCGCAGATGAGCTGCTTTTGGCAGATGCGTTAGGCCCAACGACACTCAACAAAGGAAACCGAGCCTCTGTAAACATTCTTCATTTCAAGTGCTGTGAAACCTTAGATATTGAGACAACTGTTCACGTAATTTGTGATAATTAGCGTCTTCAGGAAAGCAATTTGTGGCACCTGGAGCATACAACATGGTTAAGTAAAATTAGAGGTGTTTAGTCACATTTGTGCTTATTTAAGAAAATCAATACAGCAATGAGAGAAGAAAAATAAGAGGCTGCAGGGAAGGAGAGGGGCACCCATGGGTCTGAGAGCTCACGATTGCAAAAGAATGCGATTTTTATTAATGTTAAAGTGCGTTTTCATTTTCTTTCTTTCTCTTTCTTTGCTGAAGTTGTTTGTTAAAAGTATTTTTGGACGATACACCATAGAGCTGAGACTTTTACGATTATTATTTTTACTTTTGATCTCAGTAGGGTAGCTTGTTTAACCCCAGACACAGGATGTGTTAGCAGAGGCAACAGACCGAGGACTAAACTAATGTCACGAATGGGAGGACATCACAAAGAAAAGTCAAGAGACTTCCTGTTTTTGCCATGAAGTTGTGATGTGTGTCAGCATCCCAGCAGTGGTGGATAAAGGACCTTTTCCCGGCCGTGAGCATAACATACACTATAATACAATACAATTTATTTTTGTATAGCCCAAAATCACGCATGAAGTGCGGCAATGGGCTTTAACAGGCCCTGCCTCTCGACAGCCCCCAGCCTTCACTCTCTAAGAAGACAAGGAAAAACTCCCAAAAAAACCCTTGTAAGGAAAAAAAAATGGAAGAAACCTTGGGAAAGGCAGTTCAGAGAGAGACCCTTTCCAGGTAGGTTGGGTGTGCAGTGGGTATCATAAAAAAGGGGATGAATAAAATACAATACACAGAACAGAACACAAGTAATCTTCAATACAATACAATAGTGCAATAGAAATATTACAAGAACAGAGCAGAATTCAACAGTAGATGATATCACATAATACGATTATGTATCATATCGTATCATGTACATAATGGAGCGATTGAGGAGGACTCCAAACTTTAGATGGTAGCATTCCTGTGCCTCGGAAACCCCAATGGGCACCCACAGGGCATACTGGAAACTGTAGTGCTGTGGAGCAGCCCTGTTCATTTTCATGGGTTCTGCTAGGGGATGCTGTGGGGATTTATGATCTCTGCTTTCATGGAGCTCGACTTGACCCGGAAATAATTCCAATGGGATATGCCGTAGCACCGGAAGTACTTCCGGGTCTTGGATAAAAGGAGTTGCTCTGCCTCACTGAGGTGAGTTGGTGTCGGGTGGAAGAAAACAAAGCTTGCCAAGAAGGAGTGGAGGAGAAAGGAAGAAGAGAAAAAGTAGTGTGCCCTATCTTAAGGTTATTATACCAAAAAGAAGCCTTTGTTAAGTAAATTTATTATAATAAACCTTTGATTTGGACCCAAGACTTGTGTGGAGTTTGGGGTGCTGCAACACTCCCTAGTGGTTACACTAGCAAAGAAAAAAAAAACTCACTCTAAAAAAGGTGTAGTTTGTCAAACTGAAATATTCAGAACCTTAAGTGGTAAACTGGTAACTTTTCTTGACTTTCCACATGCGCAGAAACAAAGTTTTTCAGCCATTGGATACATTTCTGCAAACACTGTACTGATATGGTCTGTGAAAATAACGTTGGACAGAGAGGGGCTAGGGGTGTCTCACCTTGGCCCTGACAAACTTTAAAAAGTCAGCTTCAAGTGGGAAGAGGTATAGAAGGACGAGGAACAAGGAGGAGAATGGAGAACCAAGAAGACCCATAAATTGAGACCATCAATGTGACCATAAGAGACTCAAAGTCACACAAACATTAGGTGTGTCAGCCAGCATCGCTCATGACCTACACTAAAATATACCAGATTGTATATTTTCTTTTTTATTTGCATCTGTTTATGGCACATAAAGACTACAATGACTGAATAAAATTGCATTGCCTGCTCCCCTTGCTTTCCTTGTTGCTCCATCTTACCATCTGGGGTATACAGAAAAAAGAAGACATCCTCTATAAGGAGAAGTGTCACACAGTAACAGTCAGATCTAGGTGAAGCTGGAATCCATAGTCCCAGCTGTAAGTGCATTGTGTCTGCTGGGCTGTGTATCCTTACACACCAAATGCAAGGATAACAGAACAAGAGTTCGGATGGAGGGTGTATGGGGTGTAACAAAAATAATCTGGGCGCAGGAATAAAAATATTTATAGTTTTAGGATAAGGTCACCCCAAAACCCATCCAGGAGACACACTGACTTCTGTTGCTCCAGACACTATACTGAGGAGACCAGAGACTCTGATGGAGGTCTGAGGGAAGTGAGGAGACCTTCTAACTTTGATCACGTGACTCCTAGCCTGGGTGTAAAGGACTGGGAAGCAAAAGATGGCACGGGAAATTCCTTAATTCTCCAAAGGATGATTTATACCAGACTTTTTTAAATTTATCTCAACTTTAAATATTGCTAGATTTAGGCCTCTCTTTTATTTTGGCTAATAAGAACCTTGTTGAAACTATGTTTTGACTATATTGTCAGAACAATTATCTATACAAAAAGCATGTTCCATTCTGGTAATTAGGGAAAAAAGAAATATTTAATTTTTTTATTCTTTTAAAAGTAAATCCTCTGGGGTTTAGCTGGAATAAGTAGCTGTATTCCGCATCAGGAATTTTGGTTTATTGAGTGAGCAGTCACTAATTACATTGTACCTGTTTAAATACATACACACACACACACTTTATATTATATTATATTATATTATATTATATTATATTATATTATATACCTGTCTAAGTAATAGAAAAATAAAAAAATGTTTTCTATTTTGTGTCCCTCCAGTTTCATTTCTTCAGTATTCGCCTGTGTCTGAACCTCTCTTGACCACCGGTGCTTCCTCTCTGAGACTCTTGTTATTTTTGAAGTGCCTTTCTCACTTCCTGTCCACTTTTACACAAGTTGCTTTATTCGAAGGCAGCCCTCTCAGCAAGCCTCCTATGCCATTTCTCCTCCTCGTGTGTCTCACACGTCCTTTTTTGATGGCCTCACCAACCCCACATTAACCACTCTGATTGCTCTGAGGGACTGGACACATACACGCATGTAATTATTATATATTAGATATGCAGTACCTGCAGAAAGTATCCAGACATTTGACACATTTTTTTATGCTGCATCTTTAAACTAAAATTGCTTAAATTAATTTTTCCCACATTTGGAGACACTTACTACCCTATAACGACAAAGTAAAAATAAGATTTTAGGAATTTTTGCAAATTAGTTAAAAATCAAAAACTGAAATATCACATCGAGACGAGTATTTAGACCCTTATCTGATAAGTTCCCACAAAGTGGCTCCAAGTCAAAAGCCACAGTGTGCCACGTCTTACTTTTTTGTAGACAATAACATTTTTAACTTCTACACCACTCCTTCCATCTCTGATCCTGTATGTCTTCTCGTAGAATCCCTCTGACTCCCATCCTAAAATCTTCACCACATAGGACTACTATTTTACACCTTAACGTCCAGAGCCAACCACTGGCAGCAGCAATCCTTTAATTCTACCTTCAGGGCTTTATTATGAAGCATTGGCTAAAACTTATCTGTGTAAAACCAGCAAAATGTAACAGCAAGGTAGCTCAAAGAACAGCAGTGCAAAAATGAACTTGCAAATTAGAAAGAAACTGAGTAGCAGCGCAAGTTTGACAGAGTTCTATTTGTGCTGGATTTTTGCAGTTAATCTTAGGACACTTTCCAAAGTCAGAACACCATGAATAGTCAATGTACTTAAATTAAGGAGGTGCTTTTCATTGAACAGCTGTTCAGAGCAACTAACGCAATATTTGAATCTGTAAACCAACTCTTCTTCTTTGTAACTCGGGTCATTACAGGATTTTTCACATAGGTTGTCCTCCATACTGTTGACTTTGCCAAAGTGATCCTCAGTCCAAAATACTTTGAGAACCACTGCCATAGATGAAGTGGTTAATGATCAATGTTTCTTAAATCAGCAACAGTAAGGATTCATTCTGTTACTAATAGTCTAATGATGAATCATTCTGACACTAGAATGCTGGTGACTTCAACCTGAGGAAAAAACCTCTATCCTCATGTTCCATTTGTGGACATTAAAAGCTGGACCTGCTCTATTCAAATTTTAATACCTTTAAATGTAAACATGTGGTACAAATGGACAGGTCTGACCATCTTACTGTCACCTACAAGTTGCAATTTGTTATAATATTTATGTTTTTGTGAGCTTTTGTCCCTATCTATCCATCCATCCATGACCTTTAGGGTAGTGGGAAGATTGACTACAGGAAAACAGACACAGGTCAATCAGTCAGTCATTTTCTAACCTGCTTAGTCCTAAACAGGGTTGTGGGGGTCTGCTGGAGCCTATCCCAGCTAGCATATGGAGCAAGGCAGGAACAAACCCTGGATAGGGCACCGGTTCATCACAGGGCAAACACACACGCACACGTCCACACACTCACCTCAACTACACACTAGGGCCAATTTAGGATCACCAAGTCACATAACCTGAATGTCTTTGTTATGTGGGAGGAAACTGGCTCCTTACTGCGAGTCAGCAGTCCTACCACTCTGCCACCATGCCGCCCACAGACACTGGTAGAATGGGTAAACTCTGCATCAGCAATGTGCGAGTGGATGCTAAAACCATAAGACAACAGCAGTATTCACCATGCCAGCTACACACACTAATAATATCAACAATCAGTATCTTTGTGAAATGGAATGAAAACAGAAGTTCCTGGGACAAAAAAATAAATAAACAGAATGAAAATACAAAGATAGTGACCAAGAACACTGCATCTGTAAAGCTGCCACGCTACCTGCAGTGCCACCATGATATCTTCTCTCCTCTCTACTGTTCACATCTCAGAAATTCACGCTGCTAACATAATAGGCACAAAGCTCACACCTTTACTGCAAGTAATCACAAAAAAACCCTGAACACCACAGCAGTGATTATCATGCCTGAGACTCTAAGGAGTAAAAATAATCTTCAACAACTCAAGGAAGAAATCACCACACAAGCAATACATTTTCTACCAGATCTGTATATTATTAATTATTGTAGCTCCATGTGATGTGGAAATGTTCTTAATATCTGTTTGAAGATTTATTTTTTTCAGGTCATAAATGTAGCTATGGGGTCAGTTAAACAAACTTCTATTATCCATTTTCAGCTGGACTGCTTAGGCAGCAGAGTATGAAAAGCGCACCAGGGTGTAAACTTTCACAAGCTAGTCTTCATAATAGCCTTTTTATGCAGGATGGCACCTCACCATAGTTAACACACACTGAGAAGCAAACCAAGTTAAGAAACATGCATAAGGTCAGATTATGGGAGTGGAAGGTGCAGCAAACACTGGAGGTTTTACTCCTGATAGTTTAACTACTAAAATGCAGGTTCAACCACTTGAAAAAAAGCATTAAAACTACTTCAGATTAATCAAGTGAAAAAGTGCATTGAAATTAGCTACTGTAATGGGCAGGTAGGGTTGACCAGCAGCTAAAACACTGGCCTTTGAACTACAGGGGTGCCCGGGGAGTCGAATAACCTGCCAGTGTTTCCAAAATTACTTGTGATTTCTAAATCTCAAAGTTTGCTTTCAGGTTTGAGAAATTTAGGCTTCAGTTGTTGCCCACTTGAGTCAAAACAGACTGATGTCTAGGGCAGTGGTCCCAAATGAGGTGCTACTGGATTCCTTAGATGGGTCATTAGATAGATTTGAATCAGAAATCACATTAAAGTTTTAGAGGGCTACTGATTGCAGATTCCACCTCTGCAGCTCGTCAAAGGGTGATTTTTCTCCTTTCTACTGAAGAATTGAAATGACTGACATAAGTCCAGTTACGAGCAGATGACCACCAATTATACCCCACACACTTCATTATCAAACCCAACAAACATTAACAAGTAATTCAAATGCCCTGCTGCATCACCTACTGCCAGCTCTTCCAATTCCATATAAACCTCACAAGAGTCATCCCAAAAACTTGACGTAAACAGGAATGGTAAATGAACATACAACCCAGACTTCCTGAGGTATAGATTCACTTTTATACTTCCATGAACTAAACTTAAAAGAAGTGGTGAGGTGGCCTTCTGCTATTATGCATCTAAAGTTTGGAATAGCTTACCGATACAGTGGAGCACTTTAAAAAACTGCTAACAACCCATTTCTTTAAAATGGCTTTCTTATAGCTTCATTTTAGTGTAACCTTGATATTCTGTATATACATTTAATTATCATTTTTATCATGGCTCCGAAATCCATACTAATCCATACTATCTCTTCTGTTCTCTGTCCAGTTTTCTGTGGTGGTGATCGGCAACACCACCACCTGATCAGAGCACCGTGATGTCCCTACATTGGTGGTCCACATGATCATCATCATCTAATTCTACCACATGAAGCCTGAAAACCATGAGGACTGATTGAGATCATTGATGTTAGATAGAATGCCTAGTGGGGCTGGGTGGTCTCATGGCCTCAGAACCCCTGCAGATTTTATTTTGTTTGTTTTTTTCTGTCCTCCCGACCATCAGACCTTACTTTATTCTTTGTTACTAAGTATTGCCTAATCTTATTTTTAGATTTCTATTTTTATAAGCTTTTCTTTCTTCATCTTGTAAAGCACTTTGAGCTACATCATTTATATGAAAATGTGCTATTCAAATAAATGTTGTTGTTGTTTATCATGACGTTTTATGTGCTTTATCTGTGATGTGGCACTACTAAATGAAAGCATGACGTCTTCAGCTATAACGACAGCTGAAAACATAGCATGCATCCTACAGAAGAAAACAGTGTAACCTTTTTAAATGAAAATGAATGAAAATCTGGAGGCTTCACTAAAAATCATTCTAGTGTGTTTGTAATACAAGCCAGCATAAACTCTGGTCATCATCTCGTTGCATATGAAATTGTCAAAAATAGGAAAACACACACAATTGCAGAGCAGCTTATCTTGCCTTGTGCAATAGATGTGTGCGTCAGAACTCTAGATGAGTCAGCCACCGGCAAACTCAAACGTATTCCTCTCTGTGTTCTCTTCATTCACATAATCCATAAACTTGTGAAAATCTGGCCATTCAAAGGACAAAATGTACAAAATGTGTTAATTTTAATACTAATAATTTAGATAAGTCAGAGTACAGGAAAGTTGTGGAGGACTTTGCCTTGTGGAGCAGGTATAGCAACCTGCAACTCAACATCAGCAAAGACAAAAGAGCTGGTGGTGGACTTCCGGTGTCTCAAGGAGCCTCAGAGACCTGCCTCCATACACAGGGAGAGGACACAAACGTGGTGCAGAGCTACAAGTACCTGAGGGTTCACATAAACAGCAAGCTGGGGGGGTCTGACAACACAATGGCACTGGAACTGAGATTCAGGTCTTTTGTTGTGTGCAGCAAACTGATGGAAATGTTCTACCAGTCCATAGTAGCCAGTGTGGAGTTCTGCACTGCAGTCTCTTGAGCTCAAAAGATGCACCATGCCTGAACAAATTTATCAGGAAAGCCTCCTCCATCATTTGGTGAACATTGGACACACTGGAAGCTATTGTGAAGAAGAGGATGATAGCAGAATTTGATGCCATTATGAAAAACCCTCTCCATCCCATTCAGGAGGCGCTCACTTGGAGCATTTTAGCCACAGACTCATTCCACCACATTGTGCCAAGAAATGCTTCTGGGGGGGCTTTTCTACCCACTGCTATCAGGCAATTCAATCCCAACTTACTCTTTAAGTTCATTTTGAAATATCTGCACAATATACATTCTTTTATATTTATTTAATCGATCAATCGATTATTTGTCCTGTAAGTGTGTATCCTTGTTTTTTATGTTTCTGCTGCTGAATTTCCCTTTGAGATTAATAAAGTTTATCTAAACTAATCTAGATTTGCTTTAGTATCAAACGCTCATGTGTTGAGTTATTTTTGGATGAATGCCTGTGTGTATTTCATGTATTATATGCACTGTATTTAAATCATGAATATGTATTTACAGTTATTTGTTAATGACTGCCATTCAGGGGAAAATGTTAATAAGTTTCCATTAAAATTACTACTAATAAAGGGTCATCATTGAATATAAACAGATAAAACTGGGTCCAGTGGTCAAAAAGGTTGATAACTACTGGTCTAGAGTAAAAAATCTCCTTCTGAATTCAATTAACAACTTAGTCTTTAAACACCTTACTGATAAAATTATAGCACAGCGGTATAGGAATGAATGCATCCTCATCTGCTTGCATGCCACAAATCCGTGTCCACCTGAGGTTATCTCTGGTTCCTTTGGTCCCCAAGAGCCCCCAGTTTAGGTCAGTTGTGGACTTTCTAATTGGCCCCTTGTAGGTGTGTGCGTTAACTGTCCCTGTCAGAGACTGGCAGCCCGTCTAGAGTGTGTTCATACCTTGGTCAGACCCCCGGGCGAGATGTAAGCACCCTGGAAGGATCTTAGAGGTATTGTAAAATCTATCCATACATGTTCTAACCAGTTATCCAGTTTAGTCCTTACTACAGTATAACATTATTGAACCTGCTTGGTGTAAATTAAGGAGGAGATGCATTGGAGACTGAAGCCAGGAAGCACTTATTTATCTTAATAGTAGCAGGAATCTTTAACAGACATGCAGTTAAGATGGAAACCCAGACAACTTTTAAAAAGCGTCTGGATGAAGTTTTGGGACAATCTGGTTATTAACTAACTAAGCAAGGGGTTGAATGGCTTCCTAACATTTGTCAAACTTTTCATGTTCCTCTGTGGGTTTAGACCAACCCGTCTAATCCCAGAAATCCCCTGTCACACGTTCCAGCTCTAGTCAGGTAACAGTGATGTGGAAGGATCTAAGTGCACCCCAGTCAGCAACTCCTTTTACTTTTTATTTCTCTAGATGCCAAGATGTCTCTGCTGCCAGAACACTGAGAGCCCCTGCTGCCCCTCCCAGTTTGTGCCTCATTTAACCCTTTAAACGCTGCCTCATTTTTGTCAGTTTTCTGCTACTTTTAACTGGCTAGAACTTCCTTCACTCAATACTCAGGTCCCATACCTCAAAATAAAGGCCAGACATTTTCATACCTTGAAATATAGTTATATTGTATATATATGTTGCAGAAGAATAAGTTGCAAAATTCAGTAATGTCTTTACAAAAATTGCAATTTTACTGTTATTCTTATTTCCGTACATGTTGGGGTAAGCTTCCAAACAAAATAAAATTGTCAGGAATACCCATAGTACTAGGGTGTTCTACCATGTTAGCCATTATGAATGTAGTGAGAAGTCACTGCAAAATGACACCTTTTATTGGCTAACTGAAAAGATTACAATATGTAAGCTTTCGAGGCAACTCAGACCCCTTCTCCTGGCAAGATGGAATACCCAGAAATAAAAATGATGAAATATCTACAAGTAATATATCTAGTTCTACTATTTTAAATCAATACCAAGATTTTTTTCTCCACTTTTACTGTTTTCAAGTAAGTGTCCGTAGTTTACATATCCTTAATTGAAGACCGATGGCAGTGGATCTTTTAGAAGGGCAGATCTTACTGTCAGAGTATATATAATTGGTGCCATTTTACTTGACTTCTCACTACATTCGTAATGGCTAACATGGTACAACACCCTAGTACTATAGTTGGTAAAGAAATTATACTGTGTATCCAAATTACAAAACTACTGGGAGCAAGATTCAAAAACATCTTTACAAAAAAAATATTTTGAGAAGTCAAGCCAAATGACACCTTTTATTGGCTAAGTAAAAAGATTACAATATGCAAGCTTTTGAGGCACCTCAGGCCCCGATTACATTTTGCCTGAATTGCCTCGAAAGCTTGCATATTGTAATCTTTTTACTTAGCCAATAAAAGGTGTCATTTTTCTTGACTTCCCATTACATCCCTAAAGGCTAACATGGTGCAACACCCTAGTACTAAAAAAAAAATTCAGAAATATAGAAAATGGATTGTGGTGTGATTTGAAAGTTGAAATGCACGTCTCATTTAATAGATACCGTATATACTCACGTATAAGTCGGGTCTTGAAACTCGAAAAACTGATCATAAAATCAAACCTCAACTAATACGTCTATTCAAAAATACATCACTTATTATTTTTTTTTACATCTCCTTGTCTCCTCCAATCTCGCACCAGTTTCTCAGACACATAATTTTGTTGCAGCAGCACAGTTACCAATTTCTTTCGCCACTTTTAATTTAAAGCCACCTTCATATTTCCTTCTGGTCCAACGCTCCATCATAGATAAGGGATGCTCTTACGATAAAGGTGTATGAGGGTGTGAGATATAAAAAACACAAAACAGTGCAAACGTCACTTCAGAACAGTTCGGGTATTACCGTGTGTTCATGCAGGCACAATACATAGAAAAACAAGGCTGTATGCTCCGTGGTTACTGTTTCAGGTGTGCCTTAGCATATCATAATCTCTTGGACGAATAGCGTGAGTTTTCCGCATTCGAATTATACGACTGACATTATTAAATACCGGAAATTATACGGTAAAATCAAGCGCCAACTTATCCGTGGGAGAACTTAAACACAACTATATTCGGTAATAATTTGTCCATTAAACTGTACACATTTGAATCAGGACGTTCAAGAAAGCCATTTGTGTCATGGTCGGAGGCAGATGTTACAATTTGCCATCTTTGAGGGCACAATATTGGTATCAGAGTACACAATATTGTATTTTAACAGCAAAACATTGTACTTTAAGTATAGCAATGAGGAAATTAATGATTTTGCTCAGTTTGTAAAAAAAATGTGCATCTTTGGTGGGTCCAAAACAATGAGGCCGAGTTTAAAGGGTTAAGACGGAGGACAACTGAAAGTCGGTATTCAAATTAAACCGAGGTCCCAAAGAGATCACAACTCATGTGGCTTTATTTGAATAACTGTGGAATTTCAGCATGCCATATTGATGGTCCTTCCTTCGGATTTATTGTGGTGCTTTTTTATTTATTTGTTTATTGTATTTTTTTTTCTTTTTAAAGACCGGTAATTAAAATGGGACTACTGGGCAGGTACCCCAACATTTTTACAGTGTCCCCATCTTTTCTTCACACCCTGGAAGTGCTGAGCAGAGTCGGGAACCAATCCAGGATGGCACATTTGTTGGTCTCAGTGCACACCGCAGGGCACACACACACACACAC
Organism: Polypterus bichir lapradei; assembly: GCA_026402145.1. NCBI lineage: Eukaryota > Metazoa > Chordata > Cladistia > Polypteriformes > Polypteridae > Polypterus > Polypterus bichir. Next base: position 13,481,880 of record JANRMT010062820.1, read on the forward strand.
ACACACACCAAGCGCACACACACACACGGGACAGTTTAGGATCAGCAATGCACCTAACCTTTCATGTCTTTGGACTGTGAGAGGAAACCGGAGCACCCGGAGGAAGCCCACGCAGACACGGGAAGAACATGCAAACTCCACACAGGGAGGACCCGGGAAGTGAACCCTAGTCTCCTTACTGCGCGGCAGCAGCGCTACCATTGCGCCACCGTGCCGCCCAATCCCCTAAATGCCAGAAGTAATTCCACTCCATTGGACCCTTGAGCTAGGACATTTACCTGCAATTGCTCCTTCCTGGGTATGACGTTAATCTACATCCAGCCCTGCAAGCAAGTCCTCCAACTTGCAAGGGAAAATTCAGGGGTGGGTGGCAGAACTGGCACTCCAGCCACTGTAAAAAAAAAAAAAAAACCTTCCACTGTTTCATTCCATTCAAACTAGTGTGGTGCTGAGGTGTCACCTGGAGATTGGGGGTCCTGAGGGGGTTTGTCGTGTGATGGGTGCAGCAACACACTGTATCAGTGCATGCTCCTAACTTCTCTCTCTCCTCTCTATGGGAAGAAGGAGGTTCTCATTACAACAGGGTGCCAGCCCATGACTGGGTCCACTCACACATACCCACACACAGTCACACCTGGGCAAAATTGGAATTGACAATTAACCTATTAAACACACAGACACACACACACACACACATCTTCAGGGAAACAAGAGCACCTGGGGAATGTAGAAAATAACAGGGTACATTATTTAAAACTTGGAGCCATGAACCAGCGGTGTTCAACACTGGGTCACCCCATTGCATTATGTGCAGATTTTTATACTGAACTTTAACATATAACATTCATCTACAATTCCTTAAAAAGTAAGCATTTGTTTACCTCAGAGTTCTACATTAGACCTGGAAAAGCCACAAATAGCAAATCCAAGAACTCAACAATTCATCTTTTGAGCTCCTTTTGTAAGCCAAACTCTAAACTAAGCCTCCCAGAATGACCAGCCCTCAATCAATGAAAACTGCCAGCACAGCACCTCAGCCTATTATGCAGCTCTCAGTTTATATGTTTTAAGGAGCGGGCTAAAATAGGGGCTTTTCTGTTTAACTCTAAAACACATTCTTACTTCCGCTAATCCTGGTTTATCTTTTGTTGCCGACGTTGCTTATATTACCATGAGAACACCTGTTCCAGCTTAGTAATTGAATATGAAAAACCTTGAAGCAGCAAAAATAATTTAAGAGCTGGGAACATGGCTGACGTTTTATCAAATGTATAAGATCTGCAATGGTTCTCTCTCATTTTTATTTATTTGTGTTTTTACATTACAAAAGAGGTCAACATAATTGAACATCAGTTTGGGGGATCATTAAGGAAAGAGAGTTACTGGACAAGGGTATAAAGTTGATGGCCACAAGTGAAGAGCTCAGAACACAATGCAAGTAGCTTGCACTTCCCTGATTACAAGAACCTATCAAAGCTGGTAACCATTAGACCAGGGGTGTCCAACCCTGGTCCTGGTGGGCCACAGTGGCTGCAGGTTTTCATTCTCAGCATCTTCTTAATTAGTGAGCTGTTTTTTCTGCTGATTAAACTTGTATTGCCTTCATTTTAATTGATGTGACTCAGACCCCTTAGTTGTTTCTTTTTTTCTCAATGAGCAGCCAAACAATAACGAGACACAAAATGAGCCACCACATAACCTGAAAATAAAGAAAGGTGAAGGTCTCGGTCATGTTGGTCTGCTCAGGTCACCAAAACATTTTGACGGTGGTCTTAGAAAAAACAGAAGATCAACAGTCTGCTGTGGCAGAGCGAGAACAGCAACAAGTCATGATATTCAATACCAGCTTCTCAAGAATTGGCTTCTCATTAAGAAACTGGATGGAGTGAAATTGGCTGGAGTTTGACATTCCAGTTTAGCTGGTCATACAGTATGTTGGCTCGTTTCACATCTCAATTGTGTTTGGCTACCATTCAATTTAGAGGACTGAATCCTTAAAAACAGGTCTATTAAAATGAAGGGAAAAGGAGTTAATTAGCAGTGAAAACTGCTTACCGATTAGGAAAAGTGAAAAATGAAAACCTGCAGCCCACCAGGACCGGAGTTGGACACCCCTTCATTAGACAGAAATTCACTGAACAAGAGAATCTTTAAATGCTTCTTAAACACAATGAGAGAGTCAGCATTTTAAATGATGGTGGGCAGCTCGTTCCACCAGTTAGGAGCTACAAATGTCTGTATTGAGATCTGATACCACACAGAGGTGGTGTCACCAGACACAGTTCATCAGCAGAAACTGAGTGAGCAAGAAGGAGCAAATGACATCACTAGTGTCTCCATATATATATATACATACTCTGTAGGCAAGCTTCAATGATCTGAACTTAAAGCTTTCTGCTACAGAATGGCAATGTATTGATCTGAAAATGAGAGTGACGTGTGATCACCTCGGCTCATTGAACACCGAACTCAGTGGCATCATTTGGAGGTGGGGTGGGTTTCAGGGTTTTAGCCCCCAAACTCTTCAAGAAGCCTTCTGTCATTTCTGCAGTTTATCACTTTGGAAATGGATGCAGACAGTGCAAAAAGTCCAAGGGATTTCTCTCAGGTCAGCAGGTAATGGGACCTAAGCCTGCAATAAGTGGTGAAGTTAACGAAGCTCCTGACCAGTCATACTGCCGCATTTTGAATCAGCTGTAGCGGCTTGGTGACACAGGCCGGCACTCCTGCCAGCAGAGAGTTGCAATTATCCAGACTTGACGGGACCAAAGCCTGGACCAGAATCTGTGCTGCTAGATATGGTCTCACCATGTGGATGTTGCGTAGAGAGGCCATAATTGCTGCAAAGGGACTTCAACAAAGTACTGAGTAAATGGTCTGAATACTTGTGTCAATATAATATTTCAGATTTTTATTTTCAATAAATGTGCTAAAATTTATAAAATCCTGTTTTCACTTCTGCAACATTGAGTGTTGCTTGATGAGGTAAAACTTAGTTTAAACAATTTTAGCATAAAGATGAAACATAACAAAAAGTGTAAAATATGAAGGGGTCTGAATACTTTCTGAAGGCACCGCATATTCTGGTCAGTTTAAACTAAAATGAATGTTTTTACTTCTTTGGAGAGGACAAGTGGGCAAAATTTGTTCAAACTTATGATTATGTAAATCAAACCTTTCCTTCTCTTTGTGTGATACCTTGGGGGTCTTATTTAAGAAATTCATACTGATATGAAAAAATGGTCTGATTTAGAGGAGGCCTCTATGGGACAGTAAGCCAGTGTGTACACAGTTGGTGTTTTGATCAGGAATTCTCTAATGGCGCCAGGCAGACACTACTATTTTATATAACTTTTCTGAGATGTTTGCAGGTAAGGAGGACATGGGATTCTAGGTAAGGTAATTATTTAGGATAAAAAAAAATATTGTGAAATCAGGTAATTATACTCATTAATCATAGGGCCGGTGAGTATGACATGTTGAATGTTGATTAGTTTATGCAATTAAAAATTTCATTGTCCTCTGCACACATGACAATAATGACCTATAAATCTACATAATGCACTGAAGTCACCTGAACTCTCCGGATGACTATGCCCTTCCAAAAGATCACAATTTTTCTTAAACACTCTGACTATTTAGTTATTTATGTCTGTTTTAAAGAGCCAACAACTTGAGCTACATATGCTTTTGTTGCGCACATCTTGAAGGCTTCACCATAGAGATCATCTCATTTAGAAACAGAAGTTCAGCTCCATGTAGTTGTGAGTTGAAATCCCACTACTGACACTATGGGTCAGTTGCAGGGTGCTATCAGCTTAGTATATATTTACAAAAACAAAACTAACTTTGGGGTTTAGTGCTGCTGCAGTGTGACTCAGAGCTGCCGACTAGCAGCTGACCAAAGCTAAAACTAAGTGTGGTTACTGTGGACTTCTTGAAGAAGGGGACCAAGGTTGTATACTAACTTGGACCACCTTGTTAGCAGGTTTAACACACTTAGTATGGTGCATAATGTTACAAAATGATTTCTGCTTGCATAAGGCAGACTGTCCTGGACATAAAAATACATAAGTAAGCCATTAAAAAATATGGAAGACATATTTAATATTTAGATAAGATTAGATTAGATTAGATCAATTAAACTTTATTAATCCCAAGAGGAAATTCAGAAGCATACAGCAGCAGAAACATAAAAACAAAGAAATAGACTCATGGGACAAATAATACTGCCAATCAATCAATAAATAAATAAACAGAAATAAATAAATGTGTATTTGAAGAAATTTAAAAATGAACTTAAAATGTATGTTGGGAGGAAGCATTGAACTGCTTGATGGCAGTGGGCAGAAAAGACACCCAGGGGCGCTTCATAGCATACCGTGATGAAATTAACCTGTGGCTAAAATGCTCCAAGACAGTGCCACCTGCAGGGGATAATAAAAATTTAAACTGAACTATAGTGTGATACTAAATCAACCATATTTAAATAAATACCACAGAAAAAGACAAGTGCTGCATGGAAATATGTATATTGCGTAGCTCGAATAAATGGGGAGGTTTGGCGTCAGGAAAGGCATCTGGAAGTAAAAATCACTCTGAAACCTGTATTGGAGAAATCTAGGCTAAAATAATAGCGACCTTCTATAAAAATGGGAATAGAAGAACATACTGTCATGCGTGTTCAATTGGGTGACAGCTTAAGGGCTCAGCTGATGGTAATTAATCCGCCAAACCAGAGGTTGAGACTGTTTACTAATGCCTTCTCCTTTTCTTCCTCTGCAGACTGGAAGATTGACAGCCCTATCATCTCTGATGTCACTTCTGGTGCCTGGCCTCCTGGACCCGCCCCTTCCTGCCAGAAGCGCTTAAGACTAGAAGTGGCTTGCCTAATCCTTTTTACTTGCACTTTCTCATTCTTACAATACATTTAACTATTAATGTTCAATAAAAAGATACAGAGTCGATGTACTAAATTAAAAAAATAAATAAATAACATAGCCGTCAGTTCAGAAACTGCGGATTGAAAGATGCTGTCAGTTTCTTCCTTGCTGTATTTAGAGTGCCATTGAGATGCTTTTGTGGGTTTCCTCCACGTCTGATACGAGATCTCTCACAATATGCATTATGCAGGGCTTGTGCTCTGCAGTAAAGTTTGTGTTGCGATGAGACATTCTTTATGAATATTGTCCAACCCCTGAGTAGGGATTTTATATGGTTTGGTGACTGTTGGATTATTTCAAATTTTAGGGAATGCTTGGTATGTAATGAATGACAAGTATCAACTCTTCTGTATTATCTACATAATTGGGAAATAAATAATAATAATAATAATAATAATAATAATAATATTATTATTATTATTATTATTATTATTATTATTAATAATAATAATAATAGTAGTAGTAGTATTATTATTATTATTATTATTATTATACATTTCATTTATATTAGCTGAGCTACAGCAAGACCAGATTATGATCCTGACAGGCCCCGGGATTTCACACACATATATTTGCACTCTTTGAACAACCCATATAAAAATAAAACAAGCAGAGGGTGGTAACCCTCACAAATTTAATCGACTAGAAACTTGTACATAACATTGAAAGGGGGGTTGGTATCATGTACAAGTGTAATATAATATGTAGAAAAATACTGGCATTACTTTTTTCTCATATATGCAAAGGCCCCTTGGAAACCAGGGCCCCATGTCACGCACCCCCTTGTCATCCAAATTGCAGATGACTAACAGAGACAATTATGTTTCAGATATGGTTCTAGTAATGTGTACCTCTCACTGGCATTACTTTCCTTTGTGAAAGAATCAGTCTCAACACACGAAAAAGGTTTGGGGAAGCCTTAGCTGCAAAAGGGTATTGAAATAAGCAAATAAGTGTTTTGGTTGAGTTCCAAAACTGAACTGACTCGAGTTGAGAAATGATGCCAGCTTTAAAAGCCAAAACCGGAAGTGATATCATCTGAGGTTGAAACCAGAAGTAACATTGCTTTATTTGGCACCTGAACCAGAAGTGATGTTATTCTTGGCACCGGACCAAGAAGTGATGCCAGTCTTGGCACTGGAAGTGATGCTGTTGATGTTGAATCAGATAAGCTTTCCCGTATCTGGCCTACAGAGACAACAGAAGTAAGTTTAGCACACCCTGCCACCCCCTGGCCTGGCGGGTAATTACCTCCACTTGGTCTACTCAGCTTCCTCCTAATCTCATGTGTGTGACACCGTATAGGATTATTAAGTCCTCTTCATACTCTCTTGAAGTGAAAAACATTTACAATAACAACTTCCGATCTAACGTTGCTTAATGATTGCAACTGGTTTTTTTCATAAGTTTACATGAGGATGTACTGTATGTTTTTCCTTGTGATCTGCCCCTTTAAATTGAGAAGGAATGTCAATTTAAGTTAATTGCTGGTGTGCCGATGCTAAGTGGCTATCAGAAATCAGAAGGCCAGCTGAGCAAAATGAGGAGAAACATGAGGTCAAATCAAGAGTAGCTGAGGAACAGTTAACTAGTTGGACTGATCTTCTTCTTGTGATCACAGAGACAGCACTTAGACTCGAGGATCATCTCCTCTTAGTACTGCACTACGTAGTCAGGTCTTAATCTGCTGCTAGTGCAGCACCATCTTACAACTGACCCTACATGACCATGAGCAAGTCACTTCACCTGTTTGTGTTCCTATTGGAAAAACAAAAGAAATGTTAACAACTGTATCTCAAATGCTGTGTGCCATCAACCAAATAAGTACATATAAATGGAAGAACTCACTTAAGAGCAGAAGAGAGCCCGTCACTATGTGTTATAGCCTTACACATCTCTGCGCATTCATGAAAAAGAGCAGAAACCATGATCATATTTATAAAAAAAAATAACTAAGCTAAAAGTATGAATATTCAGATACTTGCATCTTACTGCATTTCACCTTTTTTCACCAAAGCATGTCATATATGCGTGAAGTGCCAGCTTATTTATTTTCCTTTTAGGTCCCAAGACCCAAGACTGGATCAAATTATATACCTTCAAAATGTGAAACGTCTGCTTTGTTTCCCACATAAGAGTCCTAATTATAGATAAAATAATCATTTCCTCACTACAGTGTTAGTTGAACTTGACTTGTGCTTCATGCTTTATTGCCTTTATTCGATTATGATATTACCAGCTTTAGCTGAAGTCTCTTTCAGGCAACAACAATTGCATTATGCTATATTAGATTAGGTGACATGGCATTAAGTATATTGAATTACACTTTGCTACTCTGTGACAGAGACACTTTCTGGCACATGTTGCCCCGTGTTGTTTTTTTTTTTTATTTTTCTTTGTGAATTTATCTAGTTGGCAGTCTCCACTCAGCTATCCAATGGCAATTATGAGAATGAACAAATAAATATGATCCCTCCAGTTCCTTTCCTTCACAGAAAGTAATATAAGAGCCCATAATGAAAAGCACACAAAACACGTATGGTCTACAGTATACTCAGAAACTTTCCCATATGACCTTGTGAAACTTTGTGATATTAACCCCCCATTGAAGAGGAATGACTGCAATTCCCTGGGCCATGTAGCATTTCTTTAGCTCAGCGGCCTGCATTGCCCAATTTTTCATTCTGCGACTGTGAGTGGAGTGCAAGATCATATTTTCTACCCTAAAAGAACACCTCCTTGTGATCATTTTATGGTTTACCTTTCCTACAGTACACTCAGCCTGTTTTAGTGTATAGTGTACACATATAGCATATAAGAATTAATAGAACTGAATTTATTCTACTAGTGGCATACACATTATAAAGACATATACAGTCCATTTCTAACCCGCTTGGTCCTGAACAGGGCCATGGTGGGTGCTGGAGCCTATCTCAGATATGCTTAGGGTGCAAGCCAGGAACAAATCTTGGACAGGGTGCCAGTCCATCGCAGGGTGAACACACACACGACCACACACTTAGACTAATTTAGTATCACCAATCCACCAAACCTGCATGTCTTTGGACTGTGGGGGGAAACCCACACAAACACGGGGAGAACATGCCAACTCCGGGCAAGGCGGACCTAAGACGGAAGTCCTGGTCTCCTTACTGCAAGGCACCACTGTGACACTGTGCCACCAGACTTATACATGTTTCCCAAAATCTTACTATATTTGGAAGCTGGGATCCAATTAGTATGAAATCTGGCTAAGTATGCTAACAATTATGTCTGCTTGTCTGCTGCACTTATGACCACCACTAGATGACTGCATATTGGAATGGTCACAGTTACTACACAGCATTTAAGGAATAATCTACTCATGTCATTTACCTCATAGACTTTGTAGTGATAGATGAGGAAATGTTTAATCTCATGTTATCATACAGAACTATTTATATCTATGTTGACCTTTTGTTTATGGGAAGGGAGGAAGCTTCAGAAACTGAATAAATCCTAAGAGGACTCAAAGAGATTCACATATACAGGACTTGAACCCTCGAATCTTTTGAGGTGAGGAAGCTTTGCTAGCCATGGAACAATCATGGTGTATTTTGTAATATTCATAGGATAGCCAGACATTCTCAATAATAATACTAACTATAATAATGCATTTTATTTATATAGTGCTTTTCCCATGCTCAAGACACTCAAGTACATACTCATCCAAGATGGGGTCATGGGGAGCAGGAGCCTATACTGAAGAAATCAGGAGCAAGTCAAAAAGCACCTATGTGTGTCTGTTCACTCAGCTTGGCTAGATGGCCAACTCTAGGAAGAGTTCTGGTGGTTCCCGGCATGGTCTGTTTCTCAATTATTGAGGCCACTGAGCTCCCTGGAACACCCAAAGCTTTAGGAATGGCCTGATCTATGTTTCACCACCATTTCATTGTGGAAGTCTAAAAAGAGTTCCTCTGACTTCATGATTTGGTGTGGTTTTGGTCCTGAAATACAGTATGAATTGTGAACCTTAAAGTTACATTTACTTACTTGGCTGACATCTTTACCCAGGGTGACTTACAGTACAATTAGTTACATTTCGTTTGGTTTTCCATTTGGAGCACAGGAAGGTCAAGTCACTTGCTCATGGTCACACAGTGTCAGTAGCAGGAGTTGAACCCACAACCTCAGTTGTTTGAAGTCCAAAGCCTTAACCACTACTCTACACTCCACTACACTCCACCACAGCTGTGAGCCTTTCTAAAGAATGTCCACTTCAGTTAACCTCAGGGGATCTCCAATCAAGTCCTGGCCACATCTCATGGATAATTAAAGCACTCAGGGTGCATCTGACCAACTATTTGGGGTGCCACAGGAAAGGGTCTAAATACTTAAGGAAATGAGTGATTTCAGTTTTTGACTTTTAACAAATATGCAAATCTTTCTGAAAACATTTTCACCTCGTCATTATGGATTATTGAGTGTAGAGTAAGGGGCAAAAAATGGCAAATTGATCCATTTAACATTACATCAACAAAACAAAGTGTGCAGAAAGTGAAGGAGTCTGAATACGTTCTGAATTTATTATATACATAAATTTTCACTTTTCAAATTTGTGTCAATAAGTGTTACTAATTACAGTAAAAGGAAAAGTATGAATATTTATATCAGCTGGCAAAAGAGAAGGCAACAAGAAATTTCCAGTCTATGTAGACTGAACTGCTCTAGCTAGTCCAGTATTCCAGCATTCCACAAATGGCTTGTAAGGCTGAAAACTCTGGCAAAATACAGTGAAGGTGCGATGTGAGGCACGCCACTGATGAAATCATTTCTCCCTAATATCAAGATAACATATTGGCCAATGTTCAGTCTTCAGTATGTAGCAACTTCCAAAAAATATACACATATAAAACGAAAACTGTGTTCATAAGAATTACTTAGGAAGGCTTTGAAATGACTATGGGTTTTTTTCTTGTCTGTGCTTCCTGACTTACCAGTACAAGAAAACCCCCTCAGTACGATGTACCGTTCAACTCGACTTGGTGTCTAGCTATGCAAAATGTTGAGCTTTTCGGGGTCCCCTCCTATTTTTGCCACTCTAGACGCAAAACCCCCTCAATTTTAGGTAATGTTTAGACTATATTTTCTGCTGAAAACTATTATATACCCTTATGATAAAAATTAAACCAATAGGTTTCTTCAGCAAAAATGATCAGACGGACTTGAAGTTGTGCGTGCTACATCACCCGATACCAGGGGTTCACCCCCTAATGGGATATGATGGTCAAAACTGCTTTTTTCACAAAATGGGGATGAGTAATATGGTCACATGGAGTGTTGTTTTATGCCTTTTCAAGGTTGCTAATCATGAATATGTTAATAATATTGATATTTGATTCTTTACCAATAGCCCTAGCCCACTAAGAGCCTCTCACAAAAGGTTACAGATGACAAATTTCACACATGAGCATGTGGGGGTATCATTTTAGACAGATTTCCAAGTCACTGATTATGACTATGATAATAGTTTTGATTTTTGATCCTTTACTAGGGATCTAGCTAGCCCCCTATGGACCAGAGGGTGAAAATGACAAATTTCTACTACAACTGGGATTATTTAGACTTTATACATTTAAAATGAAGCGCACATTTTAATATTTGAAAAAGCTGATGCAATTAATCTTGCTTTTTATGTACTTGTGTCTGTGGCACATGCATCTCTATATATATAAAATTAAATGTCTGTCTATCCATCTGTCTGTCTGTCTGCTTTTCACGAGAGAACTACTTAATGTATTTAGATCTTTTTTTTTTTATAATTTGCTTGAACATTCCGGATGATTTTGTGATTTTGTATTATAGTTCGCTTGCAGGAGCGATTTATTCACGTGAATCTGAGACAGAGGCTGTGGGCTGAGGGGAGTAGGAAGCGTGATGTCAGAAATTGGCCCTCCTCACTCACACGCCAACCTCGGTTCTAGTCGCTCTATTTGTCACCACATTTTGGAGCATAATTTGCCTCTGCTTAGCTAGCAATACCCATTTTTGTATTGATTTTTAAAATGTGTCCTGTTTCATTACTATGCTGGCAGAGCCACAGGGGACGGCTAGTTTTAAATAAATAGATAATGTTTTCGCATTTTCGGGTGGGATGTTGGTAGCATGGCAGAAATGAGCTAGTGGCATATGTGGGGTTGACGATTCTGCATCCACCTGCAAAAGTGCGGGATTGAACTGTTCCCTCATTAGTATTGGAGACATAATTGTTACACCTGTGTCCCATAGAGGCTTTAAAAGGGAACTGAAACACAAGAGAGGAAATAAGGAAAGACAAACAGTACCAAGAGCAAGCAAGTGCAGTATTGAGTGTCTGAGACAGCATGAGGAATAAGAGGCAGAGGCGATCATTACCCAATGATTTAATGCAGGAATGGGTACGATGGTGGCAGTGCCCTTCCTAGGGATCCCAAAGATGCTAGGAGAACGTGGGGGGAGATGGGAGGACAGCTGGCTCTGAGCATTATGGCAGACGCCGATGGATGGGAGTTGCTGTTGGCGTCTTGGCCAGCTCAGCAATCCATTGGGTGAGCTGGGGAGACAAGAGAGTGGAAGCCGTGCTGGTCTCAGATAGAAAGTGGAAGAAAAGAGAAGACCGATTAACGGGTGGTTTTTTTTTTGGGGATTATTTTTTTTTAACTCACGGACTGTCACTGTTTTAATGGATTATCTATTTATTGAAGATTTTTTGCGCTCCACTTCTGGACACTATTTTATTGTTTGGTTTTAAATAAAAGCACTAGACACTTTGCACCAACCCCTTGATGACAATGTGCGTTCTCATTTGCCCGGCTCATCCTCGGGTTTGTCATTGGCAGTCACGGGTTCAAGTGCCTCCTGGAACTGTGGAGTCGACCTGATCTGTCACAACTTCTACCTGTCATTACGAACCCCCTGAAGTAAGGGCAGCTTATGCTAAATCAGACTTTTTGTCTACAGTTGTCAATTGAATCAATTATATAATATTCTTTTAGAAACATTTTTAGAATTCTAAAGGTCTATGTTAGCATATTGATAAAACAAATTACTGCTATGCAATATAATGGTTGAAACCTTGCAGTACTACAGTGATACACTTTAACAAGCTATTAATACAACAGCCAACAGTTATATTATAAACCCAAATGTTGATTCCATTCATCCTAGACAGGCCGACGCAGCTAATTAAATTGTTCCCAGCCATGTAACCTTATTAAAACAGGGCTCCGCTGCTGCTTTTTCTCAAGGGTTACCCTGCTGGTTGTTGGCCTGACTGCCCCTCTCTATAAACGCCTCATTCAGATTTAGAAAGACCCTGCCTAGAGCTGAACTTGTGACCTTTCAATCAACTTTCAGAACAGAGACACTGTCAAGCCTGTCCCATCTGGGTCTCCGTGCCAGATGCTCATAGCAGAAAGGGTGAGCAGGCCAGAGCTCTGAGTGGTGGCATTGATGGATGCAGAGTACAGCTGCACTTTTCCAAAAAAAAAAAAAAAAAATAACAATAAAAGGGCAGCATGAGTTTATGTGCAGCTAGAGCAATTATTCCTAGCATGGCTATTTCCAGTACTGTACAGATTTGCATGTTTCATTATTATAAATAACTGGTAGATAGAGCACACACAGGAACACGTGTGTGGCCCAGACTATCATAACATAACATTTTCAAGCCCACATATTCTAGTTAAGGGCTGGGGGGGGGGGGTTTGTGGGTTGCGTTTAGAGCTTGTCATGGCAACATATAATTTTGCTCAAACGTGCTTAATCCAGTTGTTTTCATACTTAAAACTGGAGTATCTGGAAATCTGCCAGACCTGATACAGCAGAAAGACCCCCTCCATGAAACAAAGACACAAGTAGTCTGTTATCAGACAGCAGCAGCTCTCTAATTATCCAAGCCAGAAGTCCTTGTGTGTATTTGGGGGGGTTTGTGATTTTGTATTATATTTATATTTTTCTTGAGCTTCTGTGAGGTTTTAATATCCCTTTGGGTACAAAGATAGATAGATAGATAGATAGATAGATAGATAGATAGATAGATAGA
>JANRMT010062820.1:13497911-13517863 GCA_026402145.1 Polypterus bichir lapradei
GTTGGTCTCTAACATTCTATTACTACATGTAAATGTCCGAGAGGAAGGACAGGCAATTTTTTCTATAGCACAATGTTTGATGGGTTTGTTCAAAAAAGACATGGAAGATTATAATTGTTTGTGTGTTGATAGCTTAAGCATATGGTGTTTGTCTGTATGTGTGACTTAAAATAAGATTAGAGTTAACATGATTTTTTTTATTATTATTTCCAAGTAGTCCACCTCCCCATATATTTATACATGCTATCATGTATCACATATTAAGGTATCAATAGGCAATTCACTACTGACCTGGCACTGGCTCAAGCAATTATTAAATAATACCTGTGGGAATAAAGCATTTTGGAAAGGAGCTCTTAACAGTTTGTTGTGAACAAGCCTTTTGCTTTCTCTTTTCTTTTTTTTGTTTTTGCAAGAGGGCTATAGAATAAGAAGGCAAAAATCCAGTGCTTGAGCCTAATTTACCTGCTGCTTGTATATACACATGAGCCCAGGTTCCAGGTTTCTATAGAAACAGTCAGAGAAAACCAAGTACAGTGGAGAAGAAACCATAAAATGGTAAAAAAAAGCATGGCTGCTACCCAGTGCTTCTTGAAATGAAACATAAATATTAAGGGGTCAACGCTTACAGGTGATCAATACATATTATGGCAAGAACCTTAAGTCCCTCCGGTGACACCGATGATGAGAAAGGCTGTTACGTTAAGCAAAGAGGCCTACCCTTCAATACAAGTAGGAAGGTCTCCAGATTTAATCGGAAAGGTACCAGCAGGCCAATAAGGTGAACCTGTGAAGAATTAATTTCACTCGATTTCATTGATTTCAATGTCCCATGAAGTTTCAGTAGACATTCCATTAGGTGTTCTCAACAAAGTTGGCAACACATAGACTTTAGTGTGGTTATTGTAAAGAGGTGAGAGGGGATGTTTAAGGAATTGCTAAACCTGGTGGATTTGTCTCCTTCAGCATAGGCAGTGCCAGATGCATTGGATGAGAAGTCCTTTGCAGTGGCTTTGGTCAATATGGTGGCCAAAAAAGCTCAGTATTGGTAAGATTGTGAGGTGGATGACATTCAGCTAGAAATGATGGTGGCACTATATTGTATATTGTGACTGTGTCTTGGCTAACATACTCCTTAAAGGTCGCATGGAAGTTTGGGTCAGTGCCTTGAGACTTCCACGCTGGGATGGTTGCAAATACAGAAGCATCACACTCTTCAGCCAGCTGAATCTTTATGGGTGAGGAGGCTTTGCTAGCCATGGAACCACTGCGGTTCATTTTGTAATATTCTGAGGATGACCTGACATTCTCAAGCCCACACTCATCCAACTGGGGGTCAAGGGGAGCAGGTCAGGAACCCATGTAGAGCTAATTTAGTGTCACAAATTAACCACAGAACATAAGAACAATATTTATTTTGTTCTTAGAATTTTTTAAAATATACAATGCACTCACACTGTAAAAAATGCATATGCAAAAACTAGACAATACAAATTTAAATGGGAGTTGTTTTGCTTGTATTTACCAAAAAAAATCTGCCAAAGGGGTAAGCAAAATTTACTTGACAAGATTTCTTAAAGTAAGCTAAATAATCGTAAATACAAATTTATAGTTAAGTTAATAATTGTTACAATAAGGAAAACTAGATTTAATATCATTTAAATACTTTTCACTCGGCTTAAATTTAATGTTTTGCAGTGCAGAGTAAAGATAAAAAAAAATATTATGATATAATACAGGGTGGCCCACGAGAAAGTGGACCACCTCCACCGAAATGACTCCCGTCTCGTCTCTTGCCCAATAGGTGGCTGCGGTCATGTCGCCTACCTTGTTTCCTTGCAGTCTGACCCCTGGAAACCACTTTTGTGGTGGCAGTGTACTTCCAGCAAGATGGTGTGACTTGCCATACTTCCCGCATATCTATGGCTACTGTTTGGGAGCATTTTCCTGATGAATAGATTATTAGCAAGGGTTTATGGTCACCACGATCGCCTGAATTAATGATGTGCAACTATTTCTTGTGGGGACATTTAAAGGGCTGAGTGTATGAGACAAATCCGCGGACTGTAAATGAACTGAAGTTGAACATTGAAAATGCGATACAGAGAATCGATCCCATGACGTTGCTAAGAGTGTACATGAACATGCTGAAACGGGCACAGAAATGTATTGACGAAAAAGGAGATCACTTTCAGCATCTTCTGTAAATGTAAGTTCCAAATTTGATCATTGTTCTCTTCACCACGTAATGCAGTCGTCTTGGTGGAGGCAGTTCACTTTTTTGTAGGCCACCCTGTGCAAGACAATGGTGACCAATGGTGTACAACAGCAAACGATGTGTAAAACATTCAATTAATAAGAGAAAAAAAGCTCTAACGTTACTCGTGTCGCATAATCCACAAGTCAGTTGCCCAGTCGTATACTCAAAACATGCAAAACACTTGAATTTTTTGCTCAAATACTGTAAATATGTACTTCAGGAAAAATCAACACTGTCAGGGATGCCAGGGGCGACGACCCTGCCGGAACGCCATGAAGGACCGGAAGAGGGTGTGCACCCGCCTTGGATCACGTGGGGGCTGCCACCCTGGTTGCTTTGGGGGCCACGGGTAGAGGGCTTGGAAGCCCAACCCTGTAGGGGCCCGTGGTCACCGCCAGGGGGTGCCCCAATGCCTTGGGAACCCTGGACCTCAGCACTTCCGCCACACCAGGAAGTGCTGGGGGGAAGAGAAGCAGGGACACCCAAAGAGCTTCCGGGAGTACAGCCGGCACTTCCGCTACACAGGGGCGTGTCGGCGGGCGATTGCCGGAACCCACCTGGAGCTCATCCGGGTGCTAATAAAAGGGGCAGCCTCCCTTCATTCGAGGCTGGAGTCGGGAGGAGGCAGGACAAGGCAGAAGAAGAGAGTGAAGAGGCGGCCCAAAGAAGGTGGCATTGTGAGGCCAGGACTTTGGGGTACAGGGGTTGTGTGCACATAAGACTTTGTAAATATGGTAAATAAACGTGTGGTGGTGAAAAACAACATGTCTGCCTGTCTGTGCCCGGGTTACGTTCACAACACTTATAAACCGGAAACGCAAGTCACATGGGATTGCCTTTTTGGATTGAAGATCTACTTCTCCCTTTTATTCACTGGTCAAGGCATATTGTGAAAGTTGGAGAGTTTTTAATTTTTGATTTACTTAATCGCAGAGACATTTTTGTTTAAGAAATATTTTTACGGAGTGTGCAACGTGTGATAGAGGTTTGCTCCAAACTTAACAGAGCTCTTTGAACAGGCAGCACATTCAGTCATAAGCTGTTTGCACTCAGGCATTATGCGTGCGACTCTCGAGGATCTGTTTGCTGACACGGGAGGCTTTCTGACGCATAAGAGCTGAAGTAATCTCTCATAAGCTAAATTTGATATAGTAAAACTAATTCATGGTTGAAGCTGTATAGAATGTTTCTTTGTGATGTAAGGATAGGAAAAATGCAAGAGAGATTCCCTTAGGGTAGGTGTTATATACTGTATGTTGATTATTATTATATTTATATTAGCTGTGGCTTAAAAAAAATAATTTTACTAACATAATGCATTCATTGGGGGCCACTCCTTAAACTCCCCCCATAACATGAGAAGCTATTTCTAAAGGTTAATAACAGCCATTGAACAGCAGCTTTCATGTTGTTCCTGGAACAGTTGAAACTCAAAGATGTGAGATCGATCCACCACTTAGCGTAACCTGCAAGTCTCTGAGATGTGAGAAAAAAAAGTGAAGTTCATGGTGAAAACCAAGCCGACGTAAAAACACTATGCCACCTTCATAATACAGACAGAGACGGGGCTAACAACTGAACCCACATGCATGAAACTGTGAGACTCCATACATTTCTGTTGTAGAAGGCCTTCGTTAAACATTTTGACTTGGACCTCTGGTTGCAACAGAAAATGACAGTAGCATAACACAGTCAGTTAATGTTTCTCATGAATGACAGTGGAATAATGGATGGGTGTAGATGAGTCGAGATTTGCGATTGATCTGGTGAGGCTGAATGTTTTTATAGCTGCAGTCGTTTCCTGGTAACGGGTTGTCTGAATTCAAAGGCAGCCTTAGTCTCCTTTTACTACCCAGCATAACAAGTTCAAGATTTTTGTCTTTTACAATATGCTGTACAAAGCTGTCTGCTAATGTTTATTCTTCCTTGGTGGAGAGTCTGTAACTGGCAGGATTATTTTACACCCAAATGTTCAGCCCCTGCCCAGTCCATGTTTAGCTCTTTCATTGCGGGTGCCACTGTTTTGTTTTTAGCAATGGTTGCTTGTGTGAAATTACTGGGGTGGGGTGGGGTGGAGTGGTGACTCCAAATGTTTGGTAAGACCATTCAAGGACTCCATTCTGAGCAAACTGATCACTTGGCACACATGGCTTGTGTGGGAGGAACGGAAGGGCTGAAGCCAACGTTTCTATAAAGCTGTTTGTAAGCACATTGAAGGCGCTCCCAGTGGGATTTTTGTAAAGTGTTTGTGTGTCTATGTGCGTGCATCTGCGCATGGATTCATTGTTGATCTTTAACACTTTGTGAAGTGCATGGCAATGGTTCTTGCTGTAATTTCACCCATAACTACTATATAAGTTGCTGTGGTTATCATCAGCATAAAGTACAGAAGAAATCCATCCATCCATTATCCAACCCGCTATATCCTAACTACTGGGTCACGGGGGTCTGTTGGAGCTAATCCCAGCCAACACAGGGCACAAGGCAGGAAACAAACCCTGGGCAGAGTGCCAGCCCACTGCAGTACAGAAGAGATTTACAGTATATTTAAATACACATTTGGATTTGGAATAAAAATGACAAATGTGTAAGTATCTAAATTATTATCCTATTTACACAGTAAAAACAAAGAAGGGTTTCAAAGAATAGTGATCATATAATCACACTATTAAGTGTCACCAATGGTGCAAATCAAAGTAAAGGCCCACTCATATTGCCTTCTAAAAAGCATGTTCAATGCCAGCTCACTGACGAGATTTCAGTTATCTGTCTATTATCAGAGCTCACCAATCCAGTCATAGGGGTGTAGAATTCATCACGTAATTTCACAGACATGGGCTCAAGACAAGCAGTCCACTGCGGGGTACACTCATTCATAAAAGAACAACTTACAGTAGCCAACCTGTATGCCTCCGGCACGTGGGAGGAACACCAGATTACCCCAATAAAAATCCACATAGGCAGAGAGAGGCAGATGAACAAACTCTGTCCAGAAAGAGACAGGACTGGAAGTCAAATGCAGTTCCCTGTAACGATGACATGCACAAATACCATCATCTCTGTTTGGGTTAGGGTTTCTTTGTTTTCTTATAGCCAGGAAACAGCCCCCTGAAATTAGTTTGTTACTTCATGTGGACTGTGGGGTCTTGTAACTCAACTGGATTAAGCAGATTTATTAATAGATGAAGGAGTTAAGTTATGAGTCCTTTTCTGTTGCTGGATTACATTTGTGAATGGCACAGATGCCCAGTGATAATGCTACTGCATCATAATATAGAGACTGCGGTTTGTATCCCAGGTACCTCCAGCATGGAGTTTATATGTCCTCCCTGTGTCTGTGTGGTTTTCCTCCATTAGACCAAAGACATTCAGGTTAAGCTGATGTCACATTACGTAACTTTTAGTTGTGTTACATCAAACTTGTCAAATGCAGTTATTGAGCTCATCACCAGACCATGATAATTCAAATAACTGAAAATCACTGGGCATATCTAACTTATAAACTGCATGCTGACTTTCTAGCAGTCTTGCTCACTCCTTTTTGTGGCACCCAATAGTGTGCTGCCTGACGGAGCCGGCTCTGTATGAAGGGTTAACAGCTCTTGTAAGTTCAGCCACAATCTTAGCCCCTGTACAGACAAGCCTCTGTTCTGAATGTGGTTCAAAACATCCTCATTCTTTATTTCTCATCGCTGGATTGTATGCATCGAACTTCCGGATTGGTTGTCATCTCTCATGCACACAGAGCTCGCCCCTACAACTAAAGTCAAAAACAAACCTATTTGATTTTGTTGGAGAAAGTCGTGAACTATTTGGAGTGAGTCACTGGCAGGGTCATGTGGTCAAGGGAGGCAGGTGTGGCTCACCATGAAAAGTAAAAAAAAAAACTAATAATGGTAACATAAAATAAATTTGTGCACTGGTCTGTGCTATAAATTTGTTTTCTGTATGATTCCAATAATTTTGATCATTTTTATAGTCAAAATAAAAAAAAAACAGAATGCAGGGGACAGAGCTGGAGGTAACAGAGTTAAAGATTTGTACTGGGTGTGACGAGGATGAACAGGATTAGAAATGAGGACATTAGAGGGTCAGCTCAAGTTGGACGGTTGGAAGACAAAGTCAGAGAGGTGAGATAGCGTCTCTCCTCTGCACATGTCCAGACCAACGCAGAGTATATTGGGAGAAGGATGCTAAGTATAGAGCTGCTAGGGAAGAGAAAAGGAGGAAGGCCTAAGAGAAGGTTTATTCAGGTGATGGGTGTGACAGAACAAGATGACAAGGACAGAAAGATATGGAAGAGGTACCTTGAGAAAACCGACATGAGCAGAAGAAAAAACAAAGCAACCAGAAGACAGTCTTAAGGTTTATAAATACTATACCCACCCCATCCCCAACCGGAGTAGCTGAAAGAAGAAAAAGAACATTTTATAGTCAAAATCACTGAATTTGCACATTTCCTGTTCAAATGCAGGGGAGAAACGCGAGGTGTGGTAGTCACGAGCCTCACCTCACCTCAGACTGCTTTCTTCCTCACACACTGGGTTGGTGCATGCAATTGGTGCGTGCCTGTTACTGTCTCTCTGTGTGTCGCCAATATAAGGTTTGCAGACACATTTATTATCACTTTCCACAGTCTGCCCAATACCGCTAATGAATGTGTGACATATTTAGTCTTGCTGATCGGACATAAAACCACAGTGAAAAAGGTACAAAGTGAGGCAGACAGTACCGTGCCGCTCCAAAGGGGGCGCATGTGAGCCAAACAGGTGCTTGTTGCTGCTATTCTTATACACAGAGGCTCCAATAAGTTAGCGATATCAGAAAGTCAAGTGCAATGCAGCGGTCTGTTTATTTTTATTCTTTGTTCCGACTAACTGCCAAAATGGAAGATTATGACTAAAACTAAAGGAAAATAAGGAGGATTTTTAGAAGAAAGTGATGGAGATTTTCGTGGAGAAGGATAGGCACATGGACTTCATTTACAAATAAAGTTAAGGCCATAAATGACTTTCAATTGTATAAAAAAAATGGAATCAGACTAAGAAAAAAAAATCCAATATTTGAAAACTAAATTTTGGCCTTAAATAAAAAATTCTTTTGTTTTCTCATTATACTTTTGTTGATCAGACTGTATTAAAGTTGATTAACACATCAGAATTAAAAGCTTTTAAAATCAACTAAATATTTCAATTAAAGTCAAAATTGAAATCCATTTTTTTTTATACACCACTCTATACTTTCATTTGTATTGAATGAGTATGAATTGTGAAATTGCATCGGCAAATTTAGAACACATGGAGGGTAAGGAGCAAATGCGCTCTCTCTGCTCTCTCTCACCACTATAAATTTACCGTTCTTTCTTATCCAAATATGAACCTTACCGATGTGTGTGTAAAGAATGCTGATGAGATATGAAACATAACCAGTAGTCAATGTGCATGCTGGCTGCCAATTGAATAGTGAATAAGTGACTCTTTTGGGTTCATATATTTGTAAATCTGACTCTGAAGGAGTCACCAGCCATGAACCTCATTGCACGTCACTGGTCACTGGGTATGTCAGACTATGGGACTGGCCTTCACCGCCGACTGTCTCTGACACTCTAAGATTATGTTAATGAAGGATATGACTGAAAATCACATAATGTGACATGGTCTTTGGGTGAATTAGTGTTGCTAAACTGGCCCACGTTTGTTTGTGTGTGTTCACCTAGTAATGAACTGTTTTCCTATCTGGGTGTTCTTCCTGTCATATTCCTCCTAATTGCTGAGATTGCATTAAGCTCCCAACAACTATTCCCTGGATAAACAAATAAGGAAAATGGATGGATGGATTTAATTTGTTCATGCAAATCTTCTGGTCCTGTTTTCAGCAGAGAACATTAAACAAAAATGAGCTAAAATCAAATATTTGTAAGAATTTGACTAAATAACACCCAACCATCTTCTTATTCCTCTTTCAGATGTTCATGGTTATAGTAATTTAGTGAAGCAGCAAAGAGAGAAAGAAAGGAATCAGCCTCAATGCTACTCAATCACTTGCTCATGCTGAATCAACTTGTTAGGCGTAGAGACAACCTCATGTGAACACAACATAGCCATGGAAACTCCACACGGTAAACTACAAAGCTCCATACCAAAGTGAGTTCCA
Organism: Polypterus bichir lapradei; assembly: GCA_026402145.1. NCBI lineage: Eukaryota > Metazoa > Chordata > Cladistia > Polypteriformes > Polypteridae > Polypterus > Polypterus bichir. The sequence goes on from JANRMT010062820.1 coordinate 13,506,325, forward strand.
AGCACTATGAGGTAGTAAGACTTCCTCTACACCACCACTATGCCAATTTATATATTTTATCTTATTTTTAACAAAACAATCATCTGTGAACTGTGACATTCAAACCTGAAATATTACTCAGAATGCCCATTGTGTGAAGAAGCCTACTTCTTATTTTATATTATATAACTCGGCACTGACCATAACTGATTTCCACACTGGTACACAGAAAGTTATGAGTCGCTTTTCAGTAATACTGGAGCAGGCAATTCATTTTGAGATTCGGTGAGAAAACAAACAAGCAAATAAATAAATAGAATTGCAATAAGCAAGGGCAAAAGCAAACCTGATAAATAGCCTGGCAGTAGAAATGTCCCTGCAATGAGTTTCACCTTCAAAAATTAAACACGACATGAAAAACTGGCAATCAGTGCAAGAAATATGAGTACCTCTCAAGGAGAAGACACCCTATCAATACTCCAGTCCGCTTCATTGGGGATCAGGTGTTCTTTTCCTCCACTAATGCTGTGCATTTCAAAGAAATTATATTATATATTTTCCTTGGCTAAGAGGAGAAGAGAACTGGAGATAGAACTGGATTTGCTTTTTAGCTTCAAGTATGACAAGTATAGCTTCTTGGCTCACTGGTACAGAATTAAAGGAATACACCACCTGAAAATGAGATTTTTCTTTATGTTAGTTACTCCATGAAGTTTGTAGTGACAGCCGAAAAAATGTTTTAAACTTAAGTTTCATGCAGCGCAGAAGTAACAACATTTATGATATAATAGGCATCTATGTTAACCAATGCTGGGCAACAGCAAACAATAACAAAATAAAAATTCACATTACTCAAGTTGAAAAATCCACGTCAAGTCATCCAGTTGTATGCTCACAGCATCCCAAGCACAGAAGAAAATTGTGAATAAAATATGGTTAACACTTTGGATGTGTGATACGAGTTAAGATGTATCCCACACAGTGAATGAGTCATGATGTATGATATAATTTGTATCTCATTATACAGCCAATCCAGATGCAGCCAGCGTATCAGTTATCCAGTACAGTGCCGCCATTTTATTTTTGACTCAACAACTTATGGAGTGCTATAAATAAACAGTCCATAGTTATGCCATCGCTGAGAAGGTATAAAGCTGCTGATATTTTGAAACAGCTGGATTTGTTACAAGATGAATATTTTGATGATAATGACAGGGATAAATAGTGACAATCAATTGGTTGATGTAGAACCTGTAGGCTCTGGCACTGATGTGGATCACTGCCCCAAAGGTGTCATTACAAGGCGTCGGACTTTTCATGACGGTCAGGATAGCAGTACATGCACATCCTGCTCACCACTGAGCACAAACAGTCACCAGTTAGCAAATGTGTTGTGTGCAAAAAGTGTGCTATATTTACGGCACTTGTGCTTCTAAGACTGCACTCTGTGTGGTGCCATCTTTCAAGAACTCTTGTTATTAATACTAAAACAGATTCTTTCTAATACGTTTCTTTACATTTTTTACAAATTTTGTAACTTCATTATTTATCATACTGTATATGCATAGATCTATACTGAAGAGTCCTGCTAACAAATGGTCCAGCAGTCAATGTGTTCAATAAACCACCACCACTCTCATGAATGAAAATGGAACATGCTCAGAGATGCCCGAGCATTAGATCTGTAGATCGGTCTCCCATCATTACATTTATATTCGTATGCACAAGTGACATACAAGTCAAGTCAAGTCAAGTTGGGGAGCATGCACTGGCACAGTGCATTGCCGCCCCCACTACACGACGAAACATCTCGGGATCCCGGTTTGCAACCCCCCAGGCAGACACGCGATCCAGTCCCACCCTCCGGAAATGACCCTGTATCAGCCACAGCCATGCATTACATGGGCAACCCCTTGGCCTGGTCCAGCCACTCGGGTCCCCAACAATGAGGATCTTATGAGCTGGATCACCCTCTGGGAAATGCGCCACATGGCCGTATAGCTGTAACTGACACTCCCTCACAATGCAGGTAATGTGCCTCATTCGGGACTCCATGAGCAACCACTCATTCGATACAAAGTCAAACCAACGGTACCCAAGGATTTTCCAGGGAGACACAGTACCAAAGGAGTCCAGTCTTTGTCTCAGGTCACTGGATAGCGTCTATGTCTCGCAACAATATAGCAAGACAGGAAGCACCAGGACTCTAAAGACTTGGACCTTTGTCCTTTTGCATAGATATCGGGAGCGCCACACACCCCTTTCCAGCGATCTCATGACCCCCCATGCTCTCCCAATCCGTCTACTGACTTCATAGGAAGAGTCACCAGAGACATGAATGTCACTGCCAAGGTAAGTAAACCTCTCGACAAGGTTGACATTCTCTCCACAAACAGACACACTGCTGATGGCTGTGCCCAAGAGGTCATTAAAGGCCTGGATCTTAGTTTTTATTAGGACACTCGCAAGCCCAGACACTCAGACTCCTCACTCAGTCTCTCGAGTACCCCAATCAGAGCCTCCATTGACTCCGCGAAGATCACAGCATCGTCAGCAAAGTCAAGATCCATGAATCTTTCTTCACCAACAGATGCCCCACAGCCGCTGGACCGCACTACCCTGCCCAACACCCAGTCCATATAAGCATTGAACAGAGTAGGAGCAAGAACACACCCCTGATGAACCCCAGAATCAACTGGGAAAACACAGAGGATCTGCCTCCACTCTGCACAGCACTCACAGCACCAGTGTACAGGCCCTGTACAGTGTGAAGTACCTGGGGACTTTTTAGTGAAACTGAATGGTTGAATTGACCTTCTGCTTGTTGAAGCATCTCAGATATGTACAATTATGAGGCATACTCCCCTCCCGACAACATCTTCACTCACTTTCCTTTAACTTTTAATCTTGTCCCTTGCCGTTTATTAGTATCATACAGTGTTACCCAAAGAGTAAGCTGTTGCTAGGGTCGACTTCTGACCAATAATGAGGTGGGGAGGCGCGTCTTCAATTCAAATTTTTGGATTGCATTATTTTGCAGTCATGAGAGCATTTCCCAGAATTGGTTAATTCAATATTTTAGTAAAAATACATGTGTTTGGGATGTTGTACGCATACAACTGGACAATTTGACGTGTGGATTATGAGACGCAAGTAACATGAGATTTTTTTTAAACGACTTTCTGATTGTTTGCTGTTGTCCAGTGTTGGACACCATAGACCCTTATTTATTATTTCCATTCGGTGTATGAACATGTAATCAAAACTTTTTCTCAATCATTACTACAAACTACATGGGTTAAGTAACATATAAATATGACAAAACTCAGGAATGTTAAAAACAATTTTGTAAAAGTTAAAATACTGCTGTCAGCACAGTGGCACAGTGGTAGCGCTGCTGCCTCGCAGTTAGGAGACCCGGGTTCGCTTCCCGGGTCCTCCCTGCGTGGAGTTTGCATGTTCTCCCTGTGTCTGAGTGTGTTTCCTCCCACAGTACAAAGACATGCAGGTTAGGTGCATTGGTGATTCTAAATTGTCCGTTGTGTGTGTGCGTGCCCTGCAGTGGGCTGGCGCCCTGCCCGGGGTTTGTTTCCTGCCTTGCGCCCTGTGTTGGCTGGGATTGGCTCCAGTGGACCCCCGTGACTCTGTAGTTAGGGTATAGCAGGTTGGATAATGGATGGATGGATGGATAAAATACTGCTGTAAGTACAGTCATGTGCTGACTTTTGGCTCCGCATATCAATATGCCTCATGTCAAATTAGCTGTATGTTGGTCACAAAGTGTACAGGTCATTGAAATTGAGGCTCTATCTGTCTGGTGTGGGTGACTGGTAGGCATACCCTAACTGCTGGTACCAAGTAGCACAGATTGATCTTTAGGGTCAATGTAAGAGAATGTGGTGCGGGCTGAATGCAGAAGAATTAGCCATGTGGAGCAGCGCCAATCAAAACAAACCTTAAAGGCCTCTCCAATAGTCAGAAAACATATGAGACCTTGTGAAATAATAATAAGAACAACATTAAGAATTTTTACTATTGCTACTTCTTGATGGAAGAAAAAAGTGTGAACCATCTGCACAGACTGCAAATGACGTGCCAGTGGTGGGAAGTACAACTTCAAAAAAATTCTGCATGGCCCAAAGATGGAACTCAGTGAACACATTGATATTTGTTTTAATATTTACTTATTGCTTGTTTATGGCCATTTGTTGGCTGCAGCATCAGTACAGGGGGGAGGACAACCGGGAGAGGGACAGCTACCTCTGCAGCTCCACCAGTGCTTCTCTCACTACATCTATTCAAAGTGTATCATTCTATGGCTGGCAGCGCTGCTGGAAGTACGCAGTAAACAAAAAGATGTACGGCCTTTGAGCCCTGCAGTGGGTGGTTTTGGCAATTTCTAGAACATCCTTACTCTATTGCTTGCCTTTGGCCCTCGTCTGTATGTATGAATTCCCTCCACTCAGTCGGCCGTAAATCAGCACACAACTGTATTTTGCACAATGTATGGTTGTCCTTTAATCCAGAAACGCCACCGTGGCCAGGTTTTGTGGATTGTCTTGGAACATTTTATTGTATTTGCTTTATTTTTTGATTGGATCATGTTTTGTTAATGTGTTTTTCTGTATAAATAAAGAAAGAAAGGAATAATTGTACAACCCACAAAGAAACAGGTGTATCAATTTCATGAAAATTTGGCCTAGTTTCATTGAAAAGAAATTTTTTTTGTTAACAGTTAATATTGTCCATGACTCTCTGCTTTGCACTTGAGACCTCACTTTTTTCTGTACTTTAAATGCTTCCATACTTTATTAATATGCATTAGTTTGCCATTCTTTCTATCACACAGTTTTATTATTAGTGTTATTTTGAAGGCTCTTACTTTATTGTATTCTGAAGTTCACAATCATGCCCATAATGCAAGTTAATTTCAATTCAATTTGTTCATTCAGTACATTTATTTCAATTTTCTAATGAAGGACAAAAGGATGACCCTGTATGATTAAAGTCAAAGGCAAGATTAAAGCCTGGATTTGGTGCCAGTGCTGTGAAAATCACAAACAATTGAAGACAGTCAGTCAGTTAGTCATTATATGACTCCCCTTTAGTCCTGAACAGGGTTGTGGTGGGTGCTGGAGCCTATTTCAGCAATCATAGGGCACAAGGCAGGGACAAACCCAGAACAGGGCACCAGTCCATCACAGGGCAAACACACACCAGGGCCAGTTTAGTATTGCCAATCCACCTAACCCACATGGAGGAAAACCCATGTGAACACGGGAAGAACATGCAAACTTCATGTAGGCAGGACATGGAACGTGAACCCTGACCTCTTTCTTTCAGTGCTACCACTGCGCCATTGTGCTGCCTTCAAGACAACAGTTTTAATTTATTAAAGTAGTTTTCAACTAACAAGCCAAGAGAACCACATACATTTCTAAATTCTGCATATTGTAATATAGTTAAAGTAAAGCACAAACATGCAATGCCTAACAAAAACAACCACATTCAATCAGGTCTTGGATAAATTATCACCTTAGGCCATTCTTGGGCATTTGACAACATTAAATTGCATGAGGAATACGGCTTTATAAGACAAAGGTCTAATAGCGAAGCTGTCATTTTGATCAAAGCTGTCAAGGATGTTGTGTACCACCAGATGACTTGCAAACCCAGGCCTCAACCCCCTTAACAGGCTATACATCCTAAACTGGTCTGAGTAATGCCCTGCATATCATTGTGAACACTTTTACGGTAACACTTAGCACCCTTTAACCTAGATGTCTATCTTCTTTGTTATGGATGGACGTTCTGATGAAGTTTCTGTAAAATATAAGACTAGTAACGGCGCACTGCATGATAACATGCAGTGAATACACTTGACTTGAGCTTTCATGGTTATCATCCTCTTTCTCAGAGGTTGATGCGCTTGCTGCTTCCTGAGCAGCTCTTCTTTTCTCCACCCTCACAGTCTGCTGCTTCTCATCTTTCGTCGGCAACTTTTCACATTAAAACTGATTAAGTCAGTGTTTGTGTTGCAATCACTTCTTTAACTAAAGAAGTGTTCAATCTGCCTCAGGAATGATTTAAGATAAGAAGAGGTAAAGGAAGTGACGGCGAAGGTGGCAGGGACAAGAACGGCGCCCGTACACATGCGCCTTGCTGGCCGCTGCCAAGTTTTGAGTCTATAATAAAATAAAAAGCGGAATAACCTCGCAGGTCAATCATCACCCCGAAAGCGGATAGTAGTAGTACTTTAATTTTTCACTTAAGCTGGCACTTAAGTCTTCAATCTGCCTGAAGAATGATTTAAGATATGAAGAGGTAGGGGAAGTGACGGTGAAGGTGGTAGGGATGAGAACGGCGCCCTGCTGGCTGCTGCAGAGAGTTGATTCTACAATAAAATAAAATAAAAATAAAAAGAGGAATAACCTTGGAGGTCAATCATCACCCCGAAAGCAGACAGTAGACGTCATGTAGTATATGTGTACCAAATTTCAGGTCAATAGGTCAAACATTTTGCAACCTACTAGTGATTTAAAATCCTGGATAGACAAACGAACAGCTGCGGTAGCGTATTATATAAAAGATGTTACAGTACTGCCAGTCAACCCAGGTTGTGCCACCTGAAATAGTCTGAATAATAATAATAATAATAACAACTTTACTTATATAGCACCTTATCATACATTTACATGAAACTCAAGGTGCTTTCCAATCATTAATCAACAAAAACAATAAAGATATACCATAGTTACTTTATATTAATATTGTGATCATTGCTAATAAATGTAAGTATACCAAATAGAAAATCAACCTTGACATTGTTAAACAGAATGTAAATACTAAAGTGCAAAACATTCCTTCAATCTTATTAGAAAAGGTTCATATTGTTTTCTAATTAAAAGCCTTATACATAAAGATGCTAAACGAACAACCAGATCTAATCTACATATATATATATTGTGGAGGACTGCCGGCTTCCCGTGCCGGTCCTCACCCCCAGGCCGCCAGGAGGAGCTCTCCTGACAGCAGGATCATGCCCCGAGGTCCAGCAGGGCCTTATGGACTTTGTAGTGTTTATACACAGCCCTGCTGGATACCTTGGGGACCACCAGGAGTCGCTGTGGGGGGGCTTATAGGCTCTGTGATGCCTTATGACCCGGGAGTACGTCACGGTCACGTGACAGGAAGGAACGACGTGCTCCCGGGTTGAAGAAAAGGACTGTTCGCCCTGACCCGGAAGGAATAAGGAACTGTGGACTGTTGGGACAGAAACACCTCCGGGTCAGGGGCTATAAAAGGGCGGTGCCTCAGTCCAGACACTGAGCTGAGCTGGGAGGTAGAGGAGCAAGTGTCTGGGCGAGGAGGAGGATTATTAGGAGAATTATTGTGTTTATTGGATGAGTAGTGTGGAGGGTGCTTTGTGCACATTGTTAAAAGAAAATAAAGAGTCTTTGGACTTTTACCTGGTGTCTGGAGTTGTACCTGAGGGTTCAAGGGTGCACTACTGCCCCCTACTGCCACAATATATATATATATAAAATAAATATATATATACAGGGCAGCACAGTGGCGCAGTGTTAGCGCTGCTGCCTCGCAGTTAGGAGACCCGGGTTCGCTTCCCGGGTCCTCCCTGCGTGGAGTTTGCATGTTCTCCCCGTGTCTGCGTGGGTTTCCTCCGGGCACTCCGGTTTCCTCCCACAGTCCAAAGACATGCAGGTTAGGTGGATTGGCGATTCTAAATTGGCCCTAGTGTGTGCTTGGTGTGTGGATGTGTTTGTGTGTGTCCTGCAGTAGGTTGGCACCCTGCCCAGGATTGGTTCCTGCCTTGTGCCCTGTGTTGGCTGGGATTGGCTCCAGCAGACCCCCGTGATCCTGTGTTCGGATTCAGCGGGTTGGAAAATGGATGGATGAAATATATATATACAGTATATATCTACATTTGTCTTAGGCTTGTGTACATGGCAACACCTTTTTTACAGACAATTTGATGTTATTAAATTCAGTGAAAAGACACAAAAGCAAATTAACCAGTACATAGCAGTGAAGGAGACAGAAGGTGTAATTTTGTTGCTTAGTGTGTGTTTTTCAAGAACAGCCGCTGTATACAACGATTCCATAGTTTTCCACTAGCAAAGGCCTTTTAACTGGAATCACCTGAAATTTGGGACATTAATAAACAAAGACAGAAAATTAGAAAATGGGCAATCTGTGAAAAAACCTGTGATCATCAGTAATTTTTAAAATTATTACTTTTCTTAAAAGTCACCTCAGCAAGTTTCTCAGCTACCCAGAGTGGGCAGATATATCTGAGTTTATAAAGACCGTAATTAGAAAGCGAGTAGCACTCTAAAATGTACTTATGAAATGTTAAAAAGAAGAGCTGAGACCTGAATAAAATTTGCAGACATTATGAATGACCTCATTCTATACGCCGTGTTAGTCTCGTTGTAACAGACGCACAGAAACCTTGTCCAGCATCTTTTTATTTGGTAATTTGTTTTTATCTTCAAATGTAAGGGCTGCGTTTCTGCAGTCAATGCAAACATCTGCTGAGGCTCATGGCAGCTTTAACCGTTTCTCCTGAATCACACATTTTCCTTCATTGTGTGTCATTTTCGAGACAGCTGTTCTGCACATTCTGCCTAAACATTGTCTGCTGTTTTGAGGCTCTTTATTGTAGGGATGTTTAAATTGTCTAAAACACAAATTGAGCTTTTACAGTTGCCTTATTAATGGTGTAAAGATAAATCAGTGGATATTACTCCACCTAGAGGAGGACTGGTTTGTCTTTAACGGCACTATAAATCACATCTTGTGTTACAGCAATAGTATCTTTAATTGTGAACAAAATACATCATCTGTACATCTCACATTTTGTTCATTCAGAAAGCTTTCCTTGCAGTTTCTTTGTAAAAATAAACTTATCTGCACAGAGAAAGACTCCTTAGTCAGCAGACGACATACATAATATACATCGTATCGGGGAACCAGAAAGTAACAACATAATCGGAACTAAGTGATAAATTCACTTGTAAGAATTTCAGACATGTCTGCTAGAGATGTGTACCACTTCTCTTTGTGACGAGTCACTTAATCTTTAAACTTATGGTGTTAGTACAGTACATTTTTCTGGGAAATCTATGGATGAATTTAGAGGTTTTAGTATGGGTTAGAGACGGTGGCACTGACCAGAAAGCAGGAGACAGAGCTGAAGGTGGCAGAGTTTAAGATGCTAAGATTTGCACTGGGTGTGACGAGGATGGATAGGATTAGAAATGAGGACATTAGAGGGTCAGCTCAAGTTGGACGGTTGGGAGACAAAGTCAGAGAGGTGAGATTGCGTTGTTTTGGACATGTGCAGAGGAGAGATGCTGGGTATATTGGGAGAAGGATGCTAAGGATAGAGCTGCCAGGGAAGAGGAAAAGAGGAAGGCCTAAGAGAAGGTTTATGGATGTGGTGAGAGGGGACATGCGGATGATGGGTGTTAAAGAACAAGATGCAGAGGACGAAGGAAGAAGATGATACGCTGTGGTAACCCCTAACAAGAGCAGCCGAAAGAAGAAGAAGAAGGGAAGTGTTTTAATCATTTTTTGCCAGTAAAGCAAACTATACTGTATATTTTTTGATCTTCACTATTTAGTGTTACTGCAACACCATTTTTGTTTTGCCATTCCCCAGTGTTTGTTCATCAAGACGCAACTCCGGTGTGGTAGATTTCCCTTCATCCAGTATTGTGGATAACCTAAAAACTCTTAGCCGTTACAAAACTGAAATATTTGACAATACACCAAACGTATGTGGGTATACCTTACAATAAAATATAGAATATATAATTCTCAAATATATGTTTTTAAGAATATATTTTAAATATATTTAAACATACCTTTCTCTTAATATATTGTAACAAAACATATTTAAAAATGCATTGTGCGTCAGATATGCAGTATACTGTGTGTTCAATTCTGTTTTTCTGAAAGATCATTTACAGCTCATGTGTTTACCTGGAAAATATCGAACATTGAGAATCCAATTAAATGGTGTTATCACATGGAGGATATGATGTACTCCATTCTGACATACTGTATGTACACCAAGCTTTACATGCTTGACATTTCAAGAAAAATTGTTTAAAAAGTTAGCAATTTGTTTCTATAGAGAGAATTTACATTTTGCATTTTCCATACTGTCACAACTCTTTTTGGAATCGGGGTTGTACCTGTATATCTAATTTGGATGTGTGAGGGTCTCTTTCTAAAGTAAGACCAGAATCTTGCCCTTAACCATGACAGGCAGGCACATTACAGATGTGGTATCCTTCTATAAAAAAATGAATAACCCACAATTGTCTCAGAAATAAATTGAAGCTGACAAAATTAATTGTCACCCATTACTTTTTATTAGACTCTGCTTTAGAATTTTGATTCCAAAAAAGATTTTAAATCTTAACACAAATGAAAACTGCACGTACAAAAAAAGTTGGAACACTAAACTTAATCTTTTGTTTTACAACCTTTAGAGGCCATCACTGCAAACAAGCGATCCCTGGAGGTCTCCATGCGACTTCTGCACCTGTCCGCAGGTTGTTTGACCCACTCGTCCGAGCAAACTGCTCCAGCTGTGTGAGGTTTGAAGGGGGCTTTCTGCAGACTGCATGTTTCAGTTCTTGCCATGGATTCAAATCAGGCCTCATAGAAGGCCACTTCAGAAATGTCCAAAGCTTTGATCTTAGCCATTCCTGGGTGCTTTTATCGGTGTGTTTTGGCTCATTACCCTGTTGGAGGATCTATGACCTGCAACTGAGACAGAGCTTTCTGACACTGGGCAGTACATTCACTCCAGAATGTTTTGATAGTCTTGAGATTTTATTGTTCCCTGCACAGACTCAATGCACCCCATGCCATATGCAGCAAAGCAGCCTCAAAACATAACCAAGCCTCCTCCATGTTTCACAGTAGGTCTGGTGTTCTTTCCTTTGAAATCTTCATTTTTTCATCTGAGGACATAGAGCTGATGTGACTTGCCAAAAAAAACTCCAGTTTGGTCTTATCTGTCCAAAGGACCATCTCGCAGATGCACTGGGGCTTGTCAATATGCATTTTATCAAATTCCAGTCTGGTGTTTTTGTATTTTTCTTTCAACAGTAAAGTCCTCCTTATATCTGTGTATTATATAGTGCCTTTATCTATCTAGCTATCTATTATATCTGTGTATTATATAGCGCCTTTATCTATCTATCTATTATATCTGTGTAATAGATAGATAGATAAAGGCACTATATATTACACAGATATAATAGATAGATAGATAAAGGCACTATATAATACACAGATAGATAGATAGATAGATAGATAAAGGCACTATATAATACACAGATAGATAGATAGATAGATAGATAGATAGATAGATAGATAGATAGATAGATAGATAGATAGATAGATAGATAGATAAAGGCATTATATAATACACAGATAGATAAAGGCACTATCTATCTATCTATTATATCTGTGTATTATATAGTGCCTTTATCTATCTATCTATCTATCTATCTATCTA
>JANRMT010062820.1:13530279-13548545 GCA_026402145.1 Polypterus bichir lapradei
CAAATCCCATCGTGCATTGCAAAATGGACGGGGCGTGTGTGAAACTCGGCGCCTGCGTAGCACTCATGGGACGGAAGGACAATCCCGACCGCTTTTATATAGAAGGATGGGCCTAACGATGAAAGAAAATCTTTTTTGGTAGATTTCCTCAGTCTGCCATGTTGCATTAAAGAAGAGCACATGGGATTCCACCAACTGGTGTAAATAAAGGTTATCCATGTTGGAGTTCATTTATAATGATGGCTCAAGACACTTCCTCATTTGCAGAGTATTTTCCACAACACTGAGTCAGAGTCCATATCTCAAGCTAATTGAGAATATGTGGCTGGACTTGAAAAAGGCAGTTCACTCACAATCCCCATGCAACAGATCTTGAGAAGTTTTGCAAAGAAGAATTTGGACAAATGGCAATGCGCTGATGTACAAAGCTGATAAAGAGAGAAACCTGAACACACAGACCTAAGGCCGTCATCTACTAAACACTGATTTGTAGGGGGTGAATACTTACTGGTATGTGATCAATTATTTTGTGTTTTACATTTCTAATTGATACAGACCACTCCTTAATATTAAAGAGTCTTGTTTTGTTGATCAGTGTCAAAACAGCTAATTGAATCCACTGTAACTCAATGCTGTAAATGTGAAAAATTACAATGGGGGTGAATAACTTTTAGAGGCACTGTAGATAACAGCAAAAGACACTTGAAAAACAGACCCGATTATAACATTACAGGACAGTTTTCTTTAACAGGACAATTGCTATTACCAATGAAATACATGGGTTTTTCAGATATGCCAGTAGTACTAGGGTGTTGTACCGTGTCAGCCATTATGAATGTAGTGACAAGTCAAGTAAAATGACACCTTTTATTGGCCAAGTGAAAAAGATTACAATATACAAGCTTTTGAGGTAGCTCAGGCCCCAAACAGATATGCCAAAGAAGACATATTTCAGGCCATGATCTTCACAATCTTTTTATCTTCAAAAGACAATGCTCACCAGCTTAGTTTTATTAAATTAAATTAAAATTTCTAGCAAGGCTCATCCACAATCAAAGTGCAAAATTAACAAAAGAAAATGCATTGCACAAAGTGTCACCAAGCGAGGACTTTGTTTCAAAGAGGCACTTGAGTCTCTGAATAAGAGCCAGCAGCCACTTTCACTTTTTAGCACCAGATCTGGTAAGACTTGAATGTAGAGGCTGGTCAAAATTAAAATCATTAAGATCACCAAGATCTGCAAGAAATGACAAAATAAACCACTTAACTTGTGGATTAAGCAAACTATAATGTTATTATTAACTTGTTAAATGTCTTGAAGATGAAAAGTTTATTTCATACAACAATAACAATGTGACCTTTTGCTAAATTAATTCCTTTTTTAAACTGTAATAAGTAAAAGTTTGCATTTGTAAAGCAGACGTACTTAACAAACTTTGATTACATGGATGATATAAAAGAAAGAAAGAAAAATAGCTTTAATATTTTACAGTAATAAAACAAAGACAGAGAATGCCTACTTGTTATGTATCAATCTAAATGTATGTTTTTATTGTTATTTGCACTGATTTTGACTTACTATGCATCATATTTTTATGGACTTCCTATTACGTCTAACATTATGTACTATCCTTTTAAATGTGTCTTCATTCCTTGTGCTCTGTGAGTGAAGCCCCAGGAGGTGGGGCCACCCTGACCTCTCCACTTCTGAGCCCCCTCGCTGGCTATTTAAGACCAAAGCAGAGTAGGCACAGATTAGGAAATCATTGCATTAGTTGGAGTTCTTTGAGTATTACCGTTTTCTTTGGATTTTTCTAGTTTTACTTGCTTCCTTTCTTTTTCTTCTTCTTCTTTTCAGAATGCTCACAGTGTCAAACCTTGAGTGAGATGGACTGCAACAACAGAAGACCATGTTGGGTCCCACACCTCTTAGCCAGGAATGAGCAGCTGAGGCTGCAAGGAGCAAAGGCTCACCAAACATATACAGGTAGAGACTGGAAAACATAGCCTGGCCTGATGAATCTCAATTTCTGCTGTGGCACACAGGTGGTGGTTCAGAATTGGTCACCAACAGCATGAGATCATACATCTCATGTGCTTTGGGTCCACATTGTCCGGTTGGTGATGGTGTAATGGTGTGAGGAATGTTTTCTTGCCACACTTTTCGCCCTTTAATCCCAATCAGTCATTGCTTGTGGATTCATTTCATGGACACACTTTACTCATCTCCTCATGGTTATTATCTCCAGCATGATAATGCACCCTGTCACAAAGCAGAAATGATCTCAGACTGTTTTCATGAACATGACGATGAGTTCAGTGTTCTTCAGTGACCTTCCTAATCACTCGATCTGAATCCAATAAAACTGTGAGAAGTGGTAGAACTGGAGATCCACAGCATAAATAAGTAGCTGACAAATCTGCAAGGATGGAATCATCAATGCAGACCAGAATCTCAAAAATCTCAAAAAAAAAATGTCTCAAACATCTTGTGGAATCCATGCCATGAAATATTGAGGATGTTGTGAGAGTAAACAGAAGCCCTCCCTGGTATTAATATCATGTTTAAGGTTGCTAGATTAGAAAATTAAAAATATGGGACACTCTTAAAATCTCTCTCTATATTACTATATATATATAAATTTATACATGCCTCCTACACACCCAGACCAACATATTATATAAAAGTAGAGACAAATGTTAAAAACATAAAGCAAGGATTTTAATGGGTTATGAGGAAAACAAAAGTGAAATTATTTGAAAATATTTATTTAATACAGACAACAGAGAAATATTATTATTATTTAATACAGACAGTTAGAAAAAAAGTGGGCCATGGCAAGTAGTAACAACACACTTTGTTAACACCTTATGCTGCAAAGCTGATACAGAACTGCAGAGCAAAACGGGGACAGTGTTGCTGTCCTCAGCCAGCCATAACAACTGAACAAGTTGCAGACAGGCAGCAAACACTAGTTTCCTCGTTACATTTGGGTTATTTTCATCAAGAGAATCTGAGAAAAGAAAGTATAATTACTTGTAAAGTTACAACTAAGTACTGTAAGACGGTAGTAAAAATATATTTTTATTCAGAAATTTGAAAATGAACTAAAACACGGGACATTTGGGTGTCCCTGAAAGGTCAGTACGGGACAGGGGACAAAAATGATCAAATATGGGACATGTCCCATATATAAGGGACATCTGGCAACCCTAATCATGTTCCTAAGAATTTACTCAGGAAGTATATAAACTAGATGACTTTTGCACTTCTACTTTTTAAATCGCATTTATCCAACTTACTTTCCCTGCTTAGGATCGTTGGAAAAAGTGAAAATGTAAAGATATGTTTGTGTTTTCAGGTGTCACCTTTTGTGAAAATGACTGAAAGTGGGATAAGAACAAACTCTTGAAGCTTCACTTTAGAATTGTGACAGCCTGTGAAATACACAGATTCATCTTCCTGGATGGGCCTCCTCCAGTGGCAGTTATAATGTTTTGCCAATGCAGTTCTGAAAATGATGAAGTCAAGCCGAGCCACTGCACATCAATAAAGGCCAGCTGAGTACCAGGCAGTAAATGGCGGCCCTCGACTTTATATCCCTCATTAAGATTACTCATGCCATTCACTGGCTGATTATCAGCATTGATTGTGTACACGAGCACCAGCCCAGAAAAGCTCTTTTCCCATTTTTATAGCTCCTGGCAGTCAGCACCTACTGTAGCAGCACGCACTGTGTTTATCTACTGGCTGCATCTCAGGGTCTGCTGAAAATTGTGCTTGTATCAGTGACACAGATAAATAAACAGCACTGATCAAATAAAATCTGTTATGAGGAATTTGAACTCCGATTCACAACTGCTAATGGGATGATCCGATTCTAATTGTGAGCGTTTGTTTAAACAAGAATACTTCAGCAAGCAATTATAAGCTGAGTGGCATACAAAGCAATTTATCGCCTGAAGGGATTTGTCATTACTCTTCCATAAAGCGACATTATAAACACATTTCTAATTGCCATCCTTTGCCTTAACCCTCTTAAGAAATAATAAAAATAAATAAATTAAAACCTTTTGCTGGAACGGAAGCCATACCCACATAACGCTCCACAGCCAGTTTAAACCAAGGGAAGTGAGCCTGATCGACTCATTTTAATTCTGGTGCTTAAGCAGGCATCACAAACACATGAAAAGAGTGACGTTTCTCTAAGAAGAAGAAGTCAAGCCAGCTGCCTTCCCTGTCTGTAGGAAACGCTTTCTGCATCTCACTGAATAACAAGGTTGGATAACCCTCACATACCTAATACTGCGGCAGTGAAAAAAGGTGGAATTTCTTTGTAAAGGACCAGCAAAACTTAGTCAGCCATGAAAGTAAAGAAAGAATCAGAGAATTAGAAGAAAGAGATCATATTCAGGTTAACAGGTAGAGGCAGCCGGCCCAGTTAACTCTGTACAGTTTTCTCACTCACCAGTCTATTAATTCATTTATTGCTTTGAGTAACAAATGCCTAAATTCAAACAATACTCGAAATATTCCTGCTTTCCAGCTGTTTTGTTATGAGGTGTTCCAGAAAAAACCCGTTTCTTCCACCCAATTTAACCTCTTTTCAATTTCTATCAGTCAGGTGTCAGGCTGTCCTGGGTATGACGTTAATCTGCTTCCAGCTCTGCATTCAGGCCCTCCAACCTGCAGGGTAAAACCTGGGGGTTGGTGGCAGAATCGGCACTCCAGCCACCATATGAAAACTCACACTATTCCACTCCATCTGAACTAGTGTGGTGCTATGGTGTCACCCGCCGCATTGGCTGCACTCTTGTTCTAATCTGGGATCCTGAGTTGGTTTGTCATGTGGTGGGTGCGTCAATGTACTCTATCAGCGCGTGCTCCTAATCTCTGGCTCTCCTCAGCTGTCAAGCTATTATATACAGTAGACTTGACTGACAGTGATCACAAACAGACCAAACCAGGATTGACTGTACGCGTCATTCATCATGAACTTACTCAGAGACCGTAAACAGAGTGCACAGCAATCAAGCAGAGGAACAGATACCACGTTCTATTCAGTAATTATAAGTCATAACCAGAACTGTCCCTAGTTCCAAATGTGCCTAAAGCTGAAGCAAAACTATAGTGTATATACGGGGGTCCGCTGGAGCCTATCATGTCTTTGGACTGTGGGAGGAAACCGGAGCACCCGGACGAAACCCACGCAGACACGAGGAGAACACGCAAACTCAACGCAGGGAGGACCCGGGAAGCAAACCCAGGTCACTTTACTGCAAGGCAGCAGCGCTACCACTGTGTCACCGTGCTGCCCGTAATAGGATTTACCTATTACTGTAACTCTCTTTTCCATTTTGGACTGATAACTGGGAATCTTTTATTTCTATGATAATGGTACGCATTGCCTTTGAAATATATTGACACTGTTTTTCAAACTACCTCATGTGAAAAAAGGAAGTGCAGTTTATGAGGTTTGATGATTTTTCAATTTGAGGACAAATCTTTATGATACAAATGCAGTGCAAGAATTAGCAAATTGACATTAAACTGGAGTTTCTTTATACCAATTAATGATATCTTGTTAACACTTTAGAATAGGAGCTAAAAGTCCTGGCACCTATTACTCACTGATTACTACCAACCACAAACAAAACCTTTTGGGTAAGACCTTGTTAAACTGTAGAAAAGCAGTCTATGGCCAGTGTTTGCTATTACATGGTGTACGTTACATCACAGCAGATCACTAAACCACTCAATGTACGACTTAGTGCCACTCTCTCCAACCTGATTTTGGACATCCTAACTGGCAAACCTCAGCGTGCGTAGATTGGAAGTAAGACACTGGCCACACTGAGGCACTGCACGGGATAGAGTCCATCTATTCTTTATCCAACCCGCTATATCTTAACTACAGGGTCACGGGGGTCTGCTGGAGCCAATCCCAGCCAACACAGGGCGCAAGGCAGGAAACAAACTTCGGGCAGGGAGTGCACACTCACACACACACACACACACCAAGCACACACTAGGGACAATTTAGGATCGCCAATGCACCTAACCTGCATGTCTTTGGACTGTGGGAGGAAACCGGAGCACCCGGAAGAAACCCACGCAGACACGGGGAGAACATGCAAACTCCACCCAGGGAGGACCTGGGAAGCTAACCTGGGTCTCCTAACTGCGAGGCAGCGCACTACCCACTGCGCCACTGTGCCGCCCCACAGGGTAGAGTGCTAAGCCCATTTCTGTACTCCTGGTTCATCTCTGACTGTGTGGTCGAGCAAAGCTCCATTTCCATTTCCATTTACAGATGCTTCTATCCCAATTGACTTACAAAAGAGGTAAACATAATCGAGTAATATTAACCTAGAGCCTGTTTGTTCAGCAAGTGTAGTAGGACAGGTAACAAAAGTTAATTTCCACAAGTGAAAAAGAAGTATTCTAATCTCTCTCTCTATAAAATCCAACATCTGTCTGTCTGTATGTCTGTCCGCTTTTCACGACAGAACTACTTAACGGATTTAGATCAGGTTTTTTCTATAATTTGCTTGAACATTTCAGTTGATTTTGTGACTTTTGTCATCACGCTAAATATCATAGTTTGCTTGCAGGAGTGATTTATTTGTTCTAATCCGAGATTAGGATGGGCAGTGTGATGTCAGGAGTGGAGAGCCTCACTCACACGTCATCTTACATTCGAATTGCTCTACCCCTCGCCACATTTTGGAGCGTATCTTGCCTCCACTTAGCTAGTGATACCTGTTTGTTTATTGATTTTTAAAGTTTGTCCTGTTTCACTACTATGTGGGCGGAGCCATGGGGAACGGCTAATAAGTAATAAATATAAAATCATGGACTACAATCAATAAAGCAATTAAACTTAGTCTAACAACAAACGAACTAACAATATAAAATATCACAGAACAAAGTTTTTTTTTCCTATTATTTAGACAGATAGACAGACATTCGCAGAACAGATTGGTTTTCAATAGCTTATTAAATACACTGACGGAGGTGGGCAGCCTGTCCACCATCTAGGAACATTGTTAATTTAAATATGTGGACTGATCATCCACAATGATGAGACATCTTACAGGGTAAAGGCTTACCTACTGACAAAGTCTTGCCAGGACCATGATCTCTCCCTTAATGTCAGCAAAATCAAGACGCTGCTCATAGACTTTAGAAAGCAGAAGGCGCTGACCACATGAGCATCTACGTTGGAGGCGATTCTGTGGAGAGTTTGAGCAGCTTCAAAAATGTCTCGGAGTGACAAGTACTGACAAACTCCAGTGAGCCCAACACATTTTGGATATCGTCAAGAAGGCTCTCTAGCTACTCTACTTCATCAGACATTTTAGGACATTTCTCCATCTTTAACTTCATGATATGTCAGAAGTGTGAAACAGTACTGGAAAGATATTATGCAGTTGACTAATTAGACATAACCTGCAACTTCTAGTCACACACTATGACACGGTCAGGCAATGAGATCAGTAGCTGTAGTTGTCAGGTCGTGTAGTGCGACATTGGCTTTAATTCTACATTGCTGTTAAAGTAAGCTCCACATATCTCTGACCCTTTGAATGTAACTGATTTAAAGTGCTTCCAATTTAGCTCCCCCAGTCTTGTAGACGACAAGTAAGCAAAATATTTGAAAAAAAATAAACCACATTCCTTTTGCCTAAGTGGGTGTTAACCCTTAAAAGTTGAGAGAGAACACATCTATGCCTCCTGTCGCATACAAAGTCACTGCCAACATCACTAAGTACAGACTGGGCTACTGCTGCCACCAAAGTCCTCTGAGGGGACTCAAACACAGAGCATGTGTGGTATACCAGCACTACTAGACGATGAAAAGAAATTAACTGTCATGTTGCCCAAATGGCTGCTACTACTTATGTCTAGGGTTGATCGGAAAAGTTCGCCAAAACATTTTTGCAGGGAATTTTCCGGATTCACTGGTTGTTCGCTTGTTCGCTAAATTATTTCTTGAAAATCTGATGGGTGGTCAGCTAAAGCAAACATTATGGATGATTAAATACTCGGCAGGATGGTGTCACTGCATTTCTCCTTATTCTTGATCTTGTTTTATTGTACTTCAGTTTGAATGAGAATGTGCCCTGCGATCGACTGCCGCCCGTCCAGTGCGGCTTCCTGACTTACGCGTGCCGAGCGAGACTTCGGTACCCTGCGACTTTTACATTGGATAATGGCAGTCCTAAAAACGAATGGATGTTGCAGCAGACTTGGTGGATGGGGATGTCATTATTCGATCTGTGCCGTCTTCCTGATTTGTGACACGCATGTGAAGAACTTTCAAGCATGCAGACTGTAAGCGAACTACACTTCACACTTAGCACTGCCTGATCTACTTTGCGCATGCGTGAATTATAATAATTTGTCACATTTATATAGTGCTTTTCAAGGTAACTCAAAGAACTTTACAAAGAGAATGGAGAGCCACTTCAACTACCACTAATGTGCAGCGTCTATCTGGGTGATGCAAAGGCAGCCATTTTGCACCAGTACACTCACCACACATTAACTGTTAGGTGGTGAAGGGATGAGAAACAGTTAGCCATTCAGAGATGGGATAATTAGGGGTCCAGAATGACCAGGCCATAGTGAAGAGTTTAGACAGGACATCGGGGTACACCCTACTCTTTATAAAGGATGACCATTGATCTTTAATGACCGCAGAGAGTCAGGACCTTGGTTTTACATCTCATCTGAAGGACAGAATAATTTATGTATGTCACTACACAGCTACACAGTATGGAATCCCAGCTTGATTGGCACTGTGCAAGAAAACAAACTGCAGCATTTTCATTTGAAGGGTACTTTAGCTGACCAAAATGAGAATATTATAAAGATACTTTGTTGTTCTGCATTGAGTCATTTTACCTTTAGTCTTCAATGCTGGGTTAAGCAGGTTATACACCTCACTATGTATCGCAGATCGGGCAGTGACAGTCAATTCAAGGCATGGCCAATCTTTGAGGCGCCTATTAGAAATGCCATGCAGTGGTGGCCACTGTGCTGTATGGGTAATTGTGCAGGCATTAGGCTGGCATGCTAATTACCTACATGGCAGCAAGTGAAAACAAACCATAAAGGAGTCTGACTCCTCTCCCTGACCACCCCCAGTCAGAAAACACATGAGACCCTTTGAAATAAGAATAAATAAGAAAAAAAAATTAAAAATAGGGACATGAGCGTCAGTAGGCTTTGTGCCCTAGGAACCACGTTACCCGAACTATTCTAACATTTCTGTAATTATTTACCACTCTGAACCTAATTGCTCTGTTCATAAAATAGGTCACTACAATAGCAACTGACAAGAAGAATTCATAATTAATTGCAGAATTACAGTATTTGAGTGTTCCTCTACAGCGCCTCTTTCTCATGCACGATTTGGGTCAAAAATTAATCAGCATATCATCATCTAATAACAGGCTTGAGTTTCAAGTTTGGTATTTTTCTGTCCAGCCATTTTAGCTCTAGACTGTCTTTAAGAAACTGTGACACATACATAGACACACGCACACCCATCATTGAGATATCGTTGCTTTCAGTGTTTTGAGACCCTAAAACATCAACATACATTGAAAACCGGAGATTGAAATTTCTGCCGAATCTAAAGCTATCGCTCCTCTCCCATAGACGATAGGTTATGGTGGGGGAGGGGACAAAGCAATAATAATAATAATAATAAATAATAATAATAGTAACGATTTATTACTATTTCCGGGACATGTCTATCTTCTTGTTGGAAGAAAAAAAGTGTGAAGCATCACACTTATAGACTGGAGGCATAAAAGATATGCAAGCTGTGTGGAGCTGCGACTTCACAAAATTGGAACAAGCCAATCCAGTGCTGTGGCTCTAAAGACTGGAACTCTGAGAATGTAACGATATCTTTACTTATTGCCAGGATGTGGACATTTGTTGTAGTTTCTTTGTGGTTATCATTCCATCCATGTTTTTTGTTGTTTGAGGGGCAGTGGTGTGGTGTTAAGCCTGTTAACTCACACCTCATGTCACACTTTTAGAAACAATAATCGGTCCAGCATAGTTGTCCGACAGTTCCGTAGTCCTTAGTGATACTTAAAAGTGCATTGTGACATTAAAATCCACTCAAAGCTAGCCCAGCTCCTGTTTCCCCATGGACTTCAAAGCATTTCATAGAGTTAAGCAAAGTTCTCAAACAGTTCTGCAATTTCACTGAACTTGAGGCGAAGCGAACTCTGTGGGGTTCACTCATACCTACAACTCTAAAAACATAAAAGGTGCCAAAGCGGTTCTTCAGGGCAATGCCATAAGGCACCCAAATTGAACCATTAGTATTAAGGTCCCAGAAAGAACCTTGATTTATTTAGATCAGTAACAGGTTACATAAATTCTCATGAATAAAAGATACCAGATTTGCGAAATACCATTTCTCCCTGTTTTAAAAGCACTCTTGCTACACACAATAACACAGCCTAAATTCAAGTTTTCTTACTCTGTTAACACCCTGCTAGGTAGCTAAAGATTTCGGTTTTGTACACATATTGGACTTTTGAAAGCCCAAAGAACCAACTTCATATGCAATGAACCCTTCATAGAGTTAAACTGTTCTTTTTCAAGTAATGGATATACAAGGAACCACAGGACCCATTATATTAAGAGTGCACTTATGGCATGGCATGGAATGAAGAGTGCACACCTTCAGTATGAGGTCTTACTTCCTCGAGTATTTTGCTATTTGGTACACTGGATGAATCCCCGAGGGAAATACTTCCTAATCATTCCTACCAGAGCTACCAGGATTTCAAGCTGTTGACATCTATTATCTTATACGTGTAGCATTCCAGTCAGAAGAAAGAAATTCTGGCCCAAATGATAATGATTTCCCGAAAGTTTCCTTACAGCACATTAGGTTGTCAGCTTTTATACAACTGGAGCAGTTGAATATAAAACTATTCATGTGTTGTGTTGCAAAGAGCTAATTGTTTCAATGATTTAAAAAAATGAACTTAAGACATACAAGATTGTAGAAGGAGGCAAGGCGCAGGACTCAAACCCTGATGACAGTTTGTGTCAGGTTTTTGCTGCTTTTTTCCCCAATCACCTCCGGTTTTTTATCTTTTTAATTCTCCTGCAGTACGTTAAATGACTTGTTAAATCGGCACGAGGAAGTGACTGGCACTCGATGCTCTCGGGATAAACGGGGCTCTGCGATCCCGTAATGTGACAATAAATGAATGGATGATTAAATACTCGGCAGGACGGTGTCACTGCATTTCTTGATCTTGTTTTATTGTACATCAGTTTGAATGAGAATGTGCCCTGCGATCGACTGGAGCCCGTCCAGTGCGGCTTCCTGACTTACGCGTGCCGAGCGAGACTTCGATACCCTGCGACTTTTATATTGGATAATGGCAGTCCTAAAAACGAATGGATATATGCCTGACTTTTATTAAAATGTTCATCGCAATGTAATAGAAACGAAATCCTACGCTTTTAAGCATTTTAATTTTAGGATACCGCAAGGATAATTAAAGGATCATTCCCTCCATCCAATTTCCTGAGGGCACATACTGGGCCAAAGTCCGCGGGATCCATCGCACTGTCCTCTAGCAGAAGACAGAAAGTTGCCCGGCTTGCCTCAGGTTCATCGCAAAGCAAAGTCGCAGCGGAACACTTTTAAACTAAAGGATGATCCGTGAGTCCTACCATGGGGACCGTCGCGAGCTTCTGCGATTACTTAAAAACTCCATGCAGCGGGTAGCTCATCCGGGACGTGAGCCGAGCACCGAGTGGCCACAATGCAGTCTGCACCACCGGCGACGTCAAGAACGCGTGGAATCGCGTGCGCGAATTAACTGTTCAATAGAAGTAGTGGTGGCAGAAAAGGTGGATCAGGTGAAGAGCTGAAGGCATCTTTAGTGGAGTTTTAAATTAGATTACAGAAGGGCCGTCTGGTCGGGTAGTCGTGACTAATTTGTGAAGGTATAACGGTTTTTGCGTCCTCTTAACATTTATCATATACAGTGTAGTTAGTATGTCACCTTTATCATAAAATGCTAGTTAGTGATTAAATCAACTTGCTTGTGTGCTGCCCAAAATGTGATTTTTTTAAATCTATATTAACCTCGATTTAATTAGTGTAAGGCTCAAAGCATGTGACTGTACAATTCATAGAAATAAATTAAGTCACAAAACATATCTGTAACTCAGTGAAATAAAGTATGTGAAGACAGAAATAATAATAATAATAATAATAATAATAATTTGTATTTCTGATTACTTCCGCGTTCGTTTATTATTGTGATCTTTCACTTGATTATGCGCATCAGCATGCGCGGCTGTCATGTTAGTAATATAAAACAGCGGTGTCACTGCTTAATACTGCTTGACTGATTAATATTAAATTGTACACAAAGGAAATCACAGATAATGAAAAGTCGCAGATGCACCAGACATGTAATGTACTGTAATTCCTGATGTGTGGATTTTTTTTTTTTTTTTTTTTTACAAGCAACATAATCATCTTTCTCTTAATACACTTCGTGTTAATTTAGCGCCGTCTAACAGCAGATTTTACAGGCGAAAAAAAAGTTAGTGCGATCCGTTATTTGTCAGACTTTTTAGATGAGCGGCGCTGAGCAGGGATTAGTGACAAATTATTTCATTATTTTTAAAACCAAGTACTTATACATTTTTAAGGAGCAGACTAAGTAAAATATACGATTCTTTGTGTTTGCTAAAAATATAATCCGGCCGCAGGGCAAGTGACCTCCAGCAGCGCGCCGCTGTTCACTTTCTGTTCTGCCCCTCTGTGCCTCAAATTAGAAACTCCAAAAATACGTGGGAACCTAACCGTGCATTCGTACAGGTACTTTGTGTTTGCTTTTCCAAAGAAAGCTTTTTAAAGAAGAATGTGTTATAACTAGGTAACCCTGTATTAAAGGTAATATTGGGTTTGGCACACTTTTTGCTTTCTTCATTGTAATTTCACATCCCGGGGTACTGTTTGTGCAGATATATCATAGATAAAGTCCAGGGTCTCAAGTTGTTCTGTATAACAGTACAATCACTGCAGGAAAGTTCAAAACAACGTAGAAAATCACCGAGGGATCCTGTGTGAAAAGAATCTCGCACAGCGGTAAGCACATCACAACGCCGACAGCACCCCCATGTGGCCAGATCCTTGCCACTAATTACTACTACTACTTGGCATACAGTCATGTTAAGTAGCTAAACGCAGCTGGGGAGTCAGTCGTGAGCCCACATCACAGGGAGTCCTGATCGAGTCAACTATTTTCAAATGCCAGACATCACATGTTAACATCGTACACATTACACATTATTAACTATCGGCATGTTTAATGATTATACGGACAGGGAGATTTATTTATGAATCAGAACGTTTCCGTAAATCTTTTATGACAATTAAAGCGGACTTAGTATCTATGAGCCCGTCGGCAAGTAAGCGCTCTCTAATGGGAGACACCTGGGCAGCTATTTGACAAGCGCCGCGATCGTTTCTGTTGGAGAAATCAATGCAGCTGACTCTTCTGGTGATGAGGTCAGCTTTGATAACCGCTTTTTCCAATCTCATTTTTTTATTCTTTGCCATTATAGTGCTTGAGGTCATTTTTGTCCCCCCGGAGTACATTTGTATTTGTAGCTAGCTACAGTTACGGCGTTCCACGAATGTAAAACCAGCTGCCATAGTTCTGAGGTGCAGAATGAAAGCACATTATTAAAAAAAAAAGAAACTGGAGGAGATAAAAGTAAGGAAAGATCGCATAAAACAGTGCAACTTACAGAGTGTTGTCCCCAGCTATCCCAGTTCATCTAGATGGAAATACGCTGCAAGTCACTAAGTTGCAGCCGGCTGCGATCGGGCGATGTCAAGCGTGCTGAATGAAAAGTTGTAGTAATCCAGTTACGGGAGTGTGACCCTCAGGTAAATGCACGTCTTGATTTGCCTCTCCTTGTATTTTCACTATCAAACTGCCACCCCATCCAGATGCCAATATCTCTATTTGTGGATCTCCACTTACTCTTTGAAATAGGAGTCCAGCCACTCACTTTACTACTGACAATGGACGCGACCGTCTGGGGGGGGAAACCAGATCGCTGAATAACTCGAGCGACTGCGCTTTTGGAATGCAGGTAAGAAGACATTGAACACACTTGGTTTTCACTGTGTTTTCATTTACAGTACATTTATTTTTTGAAGTGCTATATTTCACAAAATTCTAAATCGCAAGATTATATTATACTGCACCCCGCCGGCGCTTTCAGTTCCTCAAAGCGCCGTACAGAAATGGTCCATTCCAGCATCGCTTCGATCTCCTCTAAGACGTGGCACAAAGGTATATCGATGCAATTTACTGGTGCAAGTGGCAGCTTTCGGACTTTTCAAAAATGCTACACGCTGAAAAAAAAGTAGCCGGATAGAATAAGTTAGAAGCAACGTGAAAAGTATAAATGATCATAAAGGAAGTTTGTCATAAGATACTAAAATAACAAAACGCAATTCATATGCCTTTTTTTCTATTTTGGTTGCTTGGCAAAGCCATTAAAATTCATTGGGATAGTGGCGCATGCAGTGCTTTGGCGTCCCCTCCAAAAGTTGTTCCTGCATCGACAATATAGAAATGAGGGACGCAGCAACTCCAGAAAATGGATGGTGGAGCATTTCACCCAGTGAGTGAGGATGGCATCGCGCAGCGAACAAGGGGAAAATTTTAATAGTCCCTTGCAGCCAAGAGTATTTTTTAAAATTAATATCATTTCGATGAACGAATTTTAATTTTTATCAAAGATAGGCAAACATCCTGTTATTTAAAATTTAGAGCTGCGCGATACCGTACCCACGTGTATGTGTACGCACATAACAGTCCAGCTCGCCCCCGTATACTAAACAGCGATTAATCTTTAAAGCTATTAAGAACTTAACTACAACTTAGAAACTTTTTTTTTCCTTTTTCTTTTTAAGTTAAACCGATTTTACTCAAAATTGGTACATTCTTAAAAATTAAGGTGCCAGACCGGTTCTTCACAACGATGCCATAGGTGAACCATTTAGTTCTCTGGAGAATCATTCATATGAAGGTTCCAGAAAGACCTTTTATTTATTAAGATCGGTAACAGTCCTCATGGATAACCATGGATAGCAGATTTATAAAATACTAATGGCTTCATGATTGTAAAAGTGCTCTTGCTGCATACAATCACAGCGGCTAAGTTCAGGTTTTCTTGATCTGTCAGTACCCTGTTAGGTAGCCTATCTTCTTCTTCTTCTTTGTCTTTCGGCTGCTTCCGTTAGTGGTTGCCACAGCGGATCATCTTCTTCCATATCTTTCTGTCCTCTCCTTCTTGCTCTGTCACACCCATCACCTGCATGTCCTCTCTCACCACATCCATAAACCTTCTCTTATGCCTTCCTCTTTTCCTCTTCCCTGGCAGCTCTATCCTTAGCATCCTTCTCCCAATATACCCAGCATCTCTCCTCTGCACATGTCCAAACCAATGCAATCTCCCCTCTCTGACTTCGTCTCCCAACCATCCAACCTGAGCTGACCCTCTAATGTCCTCATTTCTAATCCTATCCATCCTCATCACACCCAATGCAAATCTTAGCATCTTTAACTCTGCCACCTCCAGCTCTTTCTCTTGCTTTCTGGTCAGTGCCACCGTCTTCAGCCCATATAGCATAGCTGGTCTCACTACCGTCCTGTAGACCTTCCCTTTCACTCTTGCTGATACCCGTCTGTCACAAATCACTCCAGACACTCTTCTCTACCCACGCCACCTGGCCTACACTCCATTCTATGCTATATATTAAAGATTTCTTATTTTTCCACATATTGAGAAACATCTTCAACGCCCAAAGGACCAGCTTCAGATGCAAAGAACCCCAATGACATGGTTCTTTATCAAGCTATGGCTTTCATTCAAAAAAAAAATATTTATTAAATTAACGTAATTCAGTTATGGACAGTGGCTCCACATGCACAATTAGCTTGAAAAGTTTAAAGTGAAGCATTCTTTTTAAGTTGATGCAGTTACTTTGTGTTCAGAAACTATGATATAATTAAGGTAATTTAAATGAATGTTTTTGTGTAGAATTAAAGAGTAACTGAATCCCTTTCACTGAACTTTCACTTAAATTACATATATTTATTAAACATTGTTTTTTTTTAGTTGGGGATAGTTAAGTCAATAGAACTTAACCTTATTTCACTACATATGAATGAACGTAGTTTGATTTAATAAATGCATAGAAGCAAATGTTTGGTTAAGTGTGTAGTGGTTCACGTATTACCTCATAAGATGAATAAGTTCTGTTCTGGCAACTTTAATGTAATTCTAACTTTACTTGCACTGTTGCATTGGAAACAAAGAAAAAGATGCTTTTCTGATGTAGGGTGGGCAACGTGTATCCAAAAAAGTACCATAAATCAACTTGCACAGTCCAACAAATCCCACAGCATTTGGAAAACAAGCAAAAAGTTTTTTTCTAAAAGTCTTTTCAAAGTGTACAAAAGTTTGAGGATCCCTCAGAATGCGTTGTCAACAAAAGGGGCATCTCTTTATGTAAAATACCATATCTTACTCAAATAGATAGATAGATACTTTATTAATCCCAAGGGGAAATTCACATACTCCAGCAGCAGCATACTGATAAAGAACAATATAAAATAAAAGAGTGATAACAATGAAGGTATAACAGACAGACAATAACTTTGTATAGTAACTAGTTCATTTTTGAGTGATATGAGGAACCACACAACTCAGTAAATTGTCATTTTAGAACCTTTATTTTTAAGAGTGTCGGTCTTAAGCTTTACATATCTATTTCTAAGATAACCAATATAAATTTCTTGGGTGTCATGTTAAGAAGTTTAACTTAAGTCGAAGCGATATGCATGGATTTTATTGTTGGTCTATGCATTCAAACCCCAACTTCTCTCTTAAATTGGTTTCAATCTTACTTAACAGATAGAAAACTCTTTGCTAGTTGTGGTGATTGTACTTCGGAGCACCATGATTTTATATATTGTACCACAAGGATCTATTCTGTGTCCACTGCTGTTTTCTATTTCTATGCTTCCATTAGGTCAGATTATCTCAAAGCACAAGATGAGCTAGCAGACCTATGCAGATGACACACAGTTTTATTTATCATGCGCGCCTGATGGCCCTGATGCTCTTGACTCTCTGATCCTGTGACTTACTTGTATTTCTGAATGGATGAGCAGCAACTTTCTCAAACTAAATAAGGAGAAAACATAAATCTTAGTTATTGGCAAAAATAGACATCGTGAAGGTATTAGAAATAAACTTGATCCCTTAGACTTAAACGAATTTAGGAAGAAGAAGAATTTAGGGGTAACTATTGACTCCTAAATTTTAAATCACATATTAGTCAGATTACTGGGGCTGCACTTTTTCACTTAAGAAATATAGCTGACGTTAGACCTCCCATAACTTTACCTGACACTGAAGAATTAGATCACACTTTTGTTTTCAGTTGATTAGATTACTATAATGCACTCCTTACAGGACTACCTAAGAAAAACATCAGTCGATTACAGTCAGAGCAGAATACTGCAGCAAGAATTTTAACTAGAAAAAGAAAATCTGAGCATATCTCACCTGTCTTAGCATTGTTACATTGGTTACCCCAACCATTTAGTATTGACATTGAAATACTACTAATAGTTTAGAAAGCTTTAAATAATCTCACCCCATCCGATATTTTGGAATGTCTGTCCTGTTACACTCCAAGTCGTAACCTTAGAACTTCAAATAAAAGTCTGCTTATGATTCCAAGAGCCAACATGGAAAGAAGTGGTGAGGTGGCCTTTTGCTGTTATACACCTAAAAGTTGGAATACTTTACCAATAGAAATTTGCCAGGCCTATACTATAGAATAATTTTTTAAAAACCTTCTAAAATCCCATTATTTTAAAATGGCTTTTTCATAGCTACATTTTAGTTGTATCCCTGTTAGTTTATATGGGCATTGGATTATCATTTTCCATTGGGTTCTGCAATTCCCTGCTAATCTTTACTATTCTCTGCTGTCTTTTCTGGTTCTTCTGTGGTAGTGATCTGTGCCACCACCACCTGATCAAGGTACCATGCTGCGTCCTGTGTTTATGGATTGAATGGCGGGAGTCCCAGATGTCCACATGACGACCATCATCAAATTCTTCCCTGTTAAGCCTGTAAACCACAAGGGCTGATTTAAATG
>JANRMT010062820.1:13548555-13572490 GCA_026402145.1 Polypterus bichir lapradei
CAATAGAAATCTGTCATTTGTCAAACTCTGATAGAACTTCATTGAGGGCTAGCTCCCTAGTAAAAGATCAAAAATGAATATTAACATGAAATTAATAATCACTGACCTTGAAATTGTCTAAAACAATGCAACAGCATCTAAACAAAACAATGAAATAGTCTAAAGCAATACCCCACCAGGTAATGTTTGAAATTTGTCATTTCTAATCTTCTGGGTGTGGTTCATAGAGTGCAAAGACCACAGATAAACAATCAAATTTCAAAAATAATATATTCATGACAAGCTATCTTGGAATATCATTAAACAATGCTCCACATGCCAATCCAATCCCCATTTTCTGAACATCTGTGTAAAGGAACAACTTTGACACCATGTATCCCGTTAGGGGATGAAACTCTGGGGTCAGAGTTGTGTTTCAACCAGGAAGTTGGGGTTCAAATGCTGTTTTAATTTCTTTTTGTTCTTTTTTGATTCTTTTCACATTGTTGATTTTTTAGTTTCTTTATGTCTAGATATCTGTTTTCATTTTCCATGTGTTTTGTGGCTGGTCCTTCACCTGCCACCAGCCATTCACAGCAATGGACTTCCATGTGATTTATTAAGGCTGAGGAAAACCCAAAGTCCTTTGCAGTTCATTGAATGCACTCAGTGGTTGGTGAGTTCTCCTGTGTTATTCTGCCATTTTGTTAATTATGGATTTTCTGGGTTTTGGTGACTTTTCACTCTGTTTTTTGAATTTGCCTCTTGGAGTTCATATTGAGATCGTTGTTTCTATTTGGAGTGCTTGTTTTGAAGGACTTGCCTTCTGTGTTTATTTGTGTTCCTCAGAGTTTATTGTTTCAGAGCATTTTTTTTATAATAAACATATTTATTAAAAATGATTCAACATTTGCCCTTACTGAGACTAGCCGGGGTTTGATGGTTTACACCACACAAATAGGCAGTTTTGAGACATTTTGAGACTCTTGTGCTTAGGAACCTCAAGGTTATAACAGTTGGTTGATGTGGCGTGAACAACTTCAAGTCCATCTGATCATTTTTGCCACAGATGCCTACTGGTTTACTCTTAATCTTAAGGGTGTAATTTCCTGTACAAAATATGGACCAAAAAATGGCCCAAATTATTTTTTGGGGGTCTAGACAGCCAAAAATAGAGGATAACTCTAAAAATCTCACCATCTTGTATAATTAGACATCAAGACACATTTTTTGGCATATGTGCTGTTTTTTTGGACTAAAAATAAACTAAAATGAGTTTAAAGTGTTCATAAGTAATTCTTATGAACACAAAATGCTCCAACTTTCATACCCACTAACCTAGTCTCTAAATGCACTTGAACGTTAAATCATGTGAATATTTTCTTGCTTATTTCCTTTTGGGGATTCTCCAACATTGCTTTGCATATTTAATGCCCTCAAAAATTATTCAGACCCCTTCACTTATTTCACATTTTGCTATGTTGCAGTGTTATGCTAAAATCATTTTTTTCCTTTATCGAGCAACACTAAATAACCCAAAATTACAAAGCAAAAACAAGATTTTGGAATAGTTTATAAATGTATCACATTGACACAAATATTCAGTACTTTTCACTGACACAAGTATTCAGTACTTTTTGAGTATTTTACACCTTTTGGCAGCGATTCCAACCTGGAGACTTCTTGAATAAAATTCAACTACCTTGGTACCCCTAACTTTGGGGATTTTCTACAGTTCTTCTCTGCAGATCCTCTCTAGCTGAGGCTGTCAGTAGACGGCTGTTTTCAGGTAACCCCAGATATGTTCAGTTAGGTTCAAATCTGAGCTCTGACTAGGCCACTTGAGGACATTCACAAAGTTAACTCTGAGCCTCAAGTGTGTTACTTCTTGCTTTGGGTCATTGTCCTGTTGGAAGGTGAACCTTGAGCCCAGTCTGATGTCTACAGCACTCTGGTGGATGTATTTATCAAGGATATTTCTGTACTCTACTCTGTTTAGCTTTCCCTCAACCCTAACTAGTCCCCCAATCCATGCAGCTGAGAATCAAGCCCACACTAGGATATTACCAGCACCATGCTTCACCATTGGAAAGGCTGGAGATGAGCAGTGCCTCGTGTCCTCCAGATGTGATTCATAGAATTGAGGCCAAAAAGTTAAATCTTGGTTTCATCAGACCAGGGAATTTTGTTTCTCATAGTCTGAGAATCCTTTAGGTGTCTTGTTGCAACCTTCAGGTGAGCTTTCATGTTTTGTCTGGCCACTCTTCCTTAAAGCTCAGATGAGTGGAGTGTTGCAGTGTTGGTTGTCCTTCTGGAGGTTTCTCTCATCTCCACCTAGGTTCTCTGGTGCTCAACCAGACTGACCATCATGTTCTTGGTCACCCATCTTGGTCACCTTCTCCATTAATTGCTCAGTTTGGCTTGGCAGACACCTTTAGGAAGGGTCATGGTTGCTGCAAACTATTTACAGACATTTTCTTATTAGACATTTTTCTGATCTGCACCTCTACTCAATCCTGTCTCTAAGCTCTGCAGGCAATTCCTTTGATCTCATGTCTTGGTTTTTGCTCTGACGCACACTGTTAGTTGTTGGATTTTCTATAGACAGGTTCTATAGACCCTTATTAATCATGTCTAGTCTAATTAATTTACAACAGGTGGTCCTTACACTGGCTCCTGGTTAAGTTTATGGCAGATTTCAAAATCCTCCTTTTAACATATAAAGCCTTAAATGGCCCTGGTCCGGTTACTTATCTGAACTTATCGTGACTTACAAACCAGAACATACATTAAGATCTCAAGATCTCAATCTATAATTCCAAGGATTAATAAAATAACAGTGGGAGGTCGAGCTTTTAGTTACAGGGCCCCTAAACTGTGGAATGGTCTGCCTGCTACTATAAGAGATGCCCCTTTGGTCTCCGCTTTCAAATCTCAGCTGAAGACTCACTACTTCAGTTTAGTATACCCTGACTAGAGCTGCTAATTAACTGTGCAGACTGCATCTCTGTTGTTAGTCATTAGCACTAAAACATACTGTAAGTAATATGATAGTTATAATTTGTTACTAACTCTCACCTATGCTGATGCCATTGCCCAACTGCTAAGTTGTTTTGCCTGCCTAAAGTAAAGTCATCTCTGATGGAGGATCACATGAATCGTGGGGTAGAGGGGTCCTTTCATCGGATTGGCTGACCCAGCACGGGCTCAGCTGTGGAACTGCCAATAGGGGGAGGCAGCTTGATGGCCGAAGTTTCCAGGACTCTAAACAAATCCAAATCCTATTATGTGATATCATCTACTGTTAAATTCTGCTCTATACTTGTAATATTTCTATTGTACTATTGTATTGAGGATTACTTATGTTCTGTTCTGTGTATTGTATTGTATTTATCCCCTTTTTTTGACAACCACCGCATGTCCAACTTACCTGGAAAGGGGTTTCTCTTTGAACTGCCTTTCCCAATGTTTCTTCCATTTTTTTTCCCTACAAGTGTTTTTTTTTGGGAGTTTTTTCTTAACTTAACCAGCGAGTCAAGGCTGGGGGGCTGTCAAAAGGCACGGCCTGTTAAAGCCCCCTGGTGGCACTTCTTGTGTGATTTTGGGCTATACAAAAATAAATTATACTGTATTGTAATGTCTGCAAATAAGTGATGATCAATGGAAGGGGAGTGTCATGAGAAAGGGTCTGAATGTTTGTGTCATTGTGCTATTTCAGACTTTTACTATTTGTAAATTTGCAAAAGTTCCTATAAAACCTGTTTTTTGCTTTCTCATTCTGCAGTATTGACCAATATTTGATGAGGGAAAAAATGAATTTGAATGATTTTAGCAGGCCACAACATAACAAAATGTGAAAAAAGTGAAAGGGTCTGAATACTTCCTGAAGGCTGTGTAACTGTGGAGAGCCCCTAATGATACCTAACCGACAGTGCAGTGCACTCTGTGTCAGTAGTTGTTTGTGTATTAAATAGAGTTTAAAAAAACTGGTAAATTATCAATACTTTTACACACTTTAAATCAACAAATATCTTCAGCAGTGTCCGAGGGCCTCATTTGGAGGCCTGAAATATGAGTATAAAACTTCTAATGCAAAGGTTGGGATTTATAAAAGAAAACTTGATGGTAGAATGTGTGTCTATTTACAGCAACTCTGACCCATCTGTATAAAACATTTTGAGAAAAAAAAAAAAAAACAGAAATAACGACATCCTTGATCAAGCAGGAAAATGCAGCCAAACTCATATGCATAGTAATTTATATCACCAAGCTGTTATAATAATGTGCGTTGACATGACAAAACATATTATACCTCAGAAGTGATGAATATGATGTACAGATTGTATTTTAGTGCTCTTTTAAGATGGCCAATGCTGCATATTTGCACTTGAGGACTGTTTTGGTTATTTGTCAGTTAACATCACCTACCAGTTGTCACTTCTCAGGAAAGTGGCCAACCAGTCAGGAATACGTCAGCCAAGCTGTGCTCCATCATCCCCACTGTGCTGAAAGCTATTAACTGACTGGGGAGGTGTTACATTCAATTTTCATATGGTGTGGGGGCACAAACATAAAACATAGCATGTTTTTGTCAAAATAAAATAGAAATTTGCAGCAGTGTCTGGTTCTCCTAATGTAATCAGACCTATTTTCTGTATTCATATTGCAATAAAGGCAAGAATGAAACTGCTTTTAACTGTGAGCAGTGGCATTCTGTTAATGCACAAGTCATCTGTGATGCCAAGATGAGACTGACAAATCTTGTGTCTTGATGGCCTGCGTCAACCTGCAGCTCATTTATTTTGAAGCAAAGTAGGTTTGACAGACTTAATGGTACTGCATGCAGTGGCTGGCTTATTGGTAAGGTAACTAGTTGAATCCTCAGTGTTTCGTATGGCCTGTAATATTCATTTTAACAGTAATTATATGATAGGTAATAGTGGCTACCTACTCAGACACTGACACCTCACATCTTTCTCTGACCCCCAGAATGTGGAGGAGAGGCACTATAATACTGCACAGGAGCACAAACGGATACCCCTAAATACAGGTGACGGTGTCTCGATGTCACTGTTCTACCAGCCATTGAACTTCTGCAGCATCGTGATTACGTATGTATGAGGTTGATTAGCATGCTCCATATATGGATGTTTCTGGGAGGTGCTCAAGGAGTGTTCACAGATGCATATTCTCAAGGTGACTGTGATTTTATAAAGAGTAAATTGTGTAGAAATGTGCGTACACCAGGTTTTATACATTTCTGTGCATGCATTTTCCTTTTTTTTTATGGCGTGTACATATTTTCAGAGAAACCATCTTTTGTTTTATATCTGTAATCAATTTAGACTATTTTTAATTGATCAATTGTTTCCACTTTGGCATTAAAGTATCTTTTTCTGTTGATCAGTGTCAAAAAAGTCTGATTAAATCCACTGTGATGCCATGTTGTATAACAAGAAAATGTGAAAATGTCCGAGGGGGTTAATACTGTTTATAGACACTGTAATAATGTGTATTTTTAATTATTGGCAAACTATACATCATTTTTAAAATCAGAATACTTTTCATAGGAATGTGATTATCTTGTATGCTACATTTCAGAAGTAAATGGACTCTGGCCTTCAAAGAAACCTTGCAATTAAAGGAGTTAAAGTGTTTCCATCTTATCAGTCTCACAACTGATCGTTGTCTCTGGATGGCCATCTTGACAAAGTCAATGTGGTCTCAGCAGGTGGAGTTCAGTGACATATAGCAAGGTGACTGTTATTAGAGAAGTTAAGACAGTGGGTGACAATTGTGTCAACAAGTGAAAGTACAGTTGCAGATAGTCTGCAGAATGCAACAGCAAGAATCTTAGCCAGAATTGGAAAATCTGAGCACATCTTACCAGTTTCAAGCTTCGTTATTTAGAATTAAATTTAAAATATTACTAATAGTATAGAGAGTTTTAAATAATCTTTCTTCATCTGTGAATGACTGGAGACAAAACAAAAAAGATTTCTGGATTTGCCCTGAATATTGTAGGAGAGTTGTCAATAGCGACGGATACCGCTCTTTTTCTGCAGAATAACAGTATCTCTAATACTGAGATACCAGTTATATTGTATGTCACAACTTGACATGCTCAATGAGATACGACTTAACTCATACCTCATTAATTTATACTGCAAAAGGCACATGAGTATGGTAAACAGGTTGGCTTTATACAAAAATGGCAGGAAATGAAAGGGATGGCATCAGTATGAGAAGGAAGTGAGGTCATCAGGACAGGATGGTAGTGAGGTCATCTGCAAAGGAAGGGAAGTGACGAGTTTTGGCTTAGTCTTCCATGGTTCTGAAAGAGGAACGAGAAAAGGGCTTAATGCTCATTATTAACGCTTTTCCTGGGGTCTTTTACGCCCCATGTTGGACCCTTTGACACTTCCTGCATTTTGGAGTGCCTGCCCCCCTACACTCCAAGTTGTAACCTTAGATCTTCTAATGATGTTCTGTTCATAATTCCAAGCGCCAAGCTTCAAAGAAGTGGTTTGGTGGCCTTTGCTGTTATGCAACAGAAACTTGGAATATTTTACCAATAGACATACCCCAGGCTAACATTGTAGATCATTTTCAAAAACTCAAATCTAAAAACCCATTTTTTAAACTTTATCATTGCTACAGTACATTATATTTCTACCCTTAATGCCTTAGATATGCATAGAATGATCCTACCATTCAATGAACCTGCAGTCATTATTAATATTTACTTTTTCTCTGTTTTCTTTTCTGGTTCTTCTGTGGTGGCATTCTGAATCACCACCTCTTGATCAAAGTAATACGCAGCTGCCTGTGATGTTTGAATGTTTGAATGAGAGAAGATAACCGAACCTGCCACGAAGTCCACTGCATGAATCATCTAATACTGAGATACCAGTTATACTGTATGTCACAACTTGACATGCTCAATGAGATACGACTTAACTCATACCTCATTAATTTATACTGCAAAGTGTAAAGAACATTTATGTTAGGCATTTGCCCACCCATAAGAAAATTTTACTGCTCAAAGGATGATCTTTGGTGCTTCATGAGACTTAAAAGAGATTCTCATTTACATTTCATTTAAGAATCAACGTTGTCACCGATATTTCTCCTAAAATTCCTTAGGAGAAATATCTTTAAACAAAATGGAGACATAAAATGCATAGAAAAATAACAGATTAGGAGTATACTTTTCTCTCAGGGAGGCACAGTAGTTTGCATTGCTACTTACAGCTCACGTCACATTTTTGGCTACAATAATCAGTCCAGCATAGTTGGCAGACTTCAAAGACCACTGCACCATTATAATCCACTCAAAACTACTTCAGTCCCTCCTTCCCCATTGACTTCAATGCATTTTGCCAAGTTTGCTGAAATTCCCAAACACTTCATGTCTTCACCAAACTCATGGCAAAGCAAATTCAGCAGGTTTCGCTCTTCACTACCACTCATGTGGCTGGATGTTGTATGATGTTTTGTCCATTTCCATATAAAAGTTGTCTATGCTCAGTGTTCAGTATACATGTGTTTGGGTCATCACACAACAATCCTCGTATACATTTCATTTAATTTAAAAGTCTTGGGTTAGGGAATTCATTCTGTTTGTTGTGGCATTAACTTCTGCAGTCTTTTGACCCAGATTTTTGCTCCCGGTTTAAGTCTTTTGACAAATGATTTCATTGTCTTCCTGTTAATGATCCTTAGCCCGACTATTAACCACGGATTTTCCATCCCTCTTTAACCTCTTCATCACCCTTTATGCCTTTCTTTCCTTTAATTAGGTGCCTTTACTCAATCACTGTGTGTCTGACAGATGGAGTACGTAAGTCAAACCAAGGACACTGGATCCAAAGGCAGCAGCTCGTCCAGGCTGCCCACCCTACAGCACATACTGTATCACATAAATATAAAAACAGCATAAAAAATAAGCTCAATGTACATTCACTCATCAGCCCATGCAAAGGCACTAATTTGTATTTCTGAGGTCAAACTTGGCTATAATTCTGGAGCAGTTAAATGATGTGCTTAGTTCCTTATTACAATTATGACTATTAATTCTACTAATGGGAAGTACATCGACTTTGTCTTCTTAATTTCTTCAGCACCATGACAACCTCTGACCAGAATATTTCACCTAGCTAGAGATCATTGCTGCATTGCATTAAATTTCACCATCATGACCTTGGGCAACTGCCTGAACAGCTAGTGCATGCTTATTGTTAGGATGCGCTGAGACATTGCCAGCTACTACTAGACGTCAAGAAGACATTTTGTGGATGATGTGAACAGAACCATGTACTCAGTAATATCATCAACGGTAAATTAACTCTTAAACTGTCAAAGTAACCATTAAAAGTGTATACAGTGCCTTTAGAAAGTGTTCAGACCCCTTCATTTTTCTCACATTTTGTTATGTTGTAGTCTTGTGTTAAAAGTTAATTTTTTTCCTCCTCAAACAACACTCAATACCCCAGAATGACAAAGCGAAAACAAGATTTTAGGAAATATTTGTACATTTATTCAAAATAAAAGAAAAGTGAAACATCACATTGGCACAGGTATTTAGACCCTTTAGGCAGTACTTCGTTGAAGACCCTTGATCATTGATTCCAGCCTGGAGTCTTTTGGAGTTTGATGCAACAAGCTTTTCACACCTGGATTTGAGGGTTTTCTGCCATTTTTCCTTGCAGATTATTTCAAGCTCTGCCATGTTGGATGGAGGCCATTGGTGGACATTTATTTTCAGGTCCCTCCACAGATGTTCAGTTGGGTTCAAGTCTGGCTGAGCAACTTGATGACATTCCTGGAGTTGTCCCTAAGCCATTTCTATAGTGTGTTTGATTTGTGCTTAGGGTCATTGTCCTGTTAGAAGGTGAATCCTTGGCCCAGTCTGAGCTTCAGAGCAATCTGGGGCAGGTTTTCATTAAGAACATCTCTGTATTGTATTGTATTGTATTGACCCCCTTCTTTTTGACACCCACTGAACACCCAACCTACCTGGAAAGGGGTCTCTTTTTGAACTGCCTTTCCCAAGGTTTCTTCCACTTTTTCCCTACTGGGGATTTTTTGGAAGTTTTTTCTTGTCTTCTTAGAGAGTCAAGGCTGGGGGGCTGTCAAGAGGCAGGGCCTGTTAAAGCCCATTGCGTCACCCCTTGTGTGATATTGGGCTCTACAAAAAATGAATTGTATTGTATTGTATTGTATTGTACATTGCTCAGATCAGCTTTCACTCAACCCTGACTCGTTTCCCAGTCAATGCCACTGAAAAACAACCCCTCAATATGATACTATCACCAACATGTTTTACCATTAGAATGTTATTTTGCAGGTGATGAGTGTTGCCTGGTTTACTCCTGAGCTGACACATGGAATTGATGCCAAACAGTCCAATCTTGTTTCTCATAGTCTGATAGTCTATCAAGTACCTTCTTGCAAAATGCCCAAGTGGGCTTTCATGTGTTTTCTTACCACTCTTCCATAAAGACCAGATTGTTGGAATGCTGCAGTGGTGGTTTTCCTTCTGGTAGTTTCTTCCATCTCCACACAAGTTCTCTGGAGCTCAGCAAAAGTGGCCATTAGGTTTTTGATCACCCGTCTTACCAACGGCCTTCTCCTTGATTGTTTCATTTGACTGGGCAGCCAAACGTTTTCTATTTAAGAATTATGAAGGCCACTGAGCAATTGGGAAGCTTCAGTGCTGTAGAAAATTGTTATTCGTTCCCAAGATCTTTGCCTGAACACAAATCATTCCCATAAGGCTTTAGGTTTCTTGTTTAAGTGTGTGGTGATAATTCAGGAAATATATTTTTAATAATATTTTAGCAAAAAAGCATGCGTTTTGCACGTTTTCAGCATATGACTGGATAACTAACATGTGTACTATGCAACACGAGAAACTTAAAACTTTTTTCTTTTTTCCATGGATGTTTCTACCATTGTTTGCCATTGTACAACATTGGTTAAAATTGCCCTCTGTTGTGTCATTAATGTCTTTCTTTCCATTCTACATAAAATTAGAAGCTTAAGTTTGAAATTAGGCTGCCTGACGGGAAGCCTGTTTTTAAATTCTAGACCTGGAGAGTACTGGTCTGGATTTTGGATATTATGAGTCCAGGACCCCTTTATGCCATTTGGCATCCAGTAAATCACCATAGTGGCCAAAGGGCACCAGGCTGACCCTGTCAGTTATATTGTCGTTTGATGTTTAGTTTTGGAATCATTGTACTATGGTGGTACACTTAAAACAACAGTATTAATTTTAACATAACGGATATTCATTAGAAAACAGAATATGAAAAACTTCTTTGTGCTTCAAGTTCCAACCTGGCCACTGTCTACACCAGGGGTCCCCATCTCCAGTCCTGGAGGGCCCCAGTGGCTGCAGGTTTTCATCCTAACCCTTTTCTTAATTAGTGACATGTTTTTTCTGCTAATTAACTTTTGAATTAATTTTAATTGACATGTTTTTTTTAAGATTTGTTCTCCTGAATTTCTTCATCGTTCCTCTGAATCGCTTCATCAGTCAGTCAGTCATTTTCCAACCCACTATATTCTAACACAGGGTCACGGGGGTGAATTGCTTTATTTCTTTCCTTAAATGGCACCCAAACAGAAATGAAATGTGAAGTGAGTGAGCCAACAGATGACCAACTAAGTCAAGGCATCAAACGACAACTAATTTCACTCCAAGCAGTTGCTTAATGAGGTGCCAAGTCTTCTTGTCAATTAAACACGTTCTTTAATTCCATGGCTCATTGCTGCTCTCATTGTGCAATAGCAGACATTTCTGAAATTGTTGATTTTCTCCTTTCTAACAGCACTGGTAAAATGTTTTGGAGACCTGAGCAGATCAACATTTCTGAGACCTTCATCTTTCTTTATTTTCAGATATTGTATGATGGACACGGTGTGCTGGCTCATTTTGTATCTCATTATTGTTTGGTTGCTAATTAAGGAAAAAGAAATGATTAAGGGTTCAGAGTCTTCACGAGCAAGTCAATTAAAATATTAATTCAAAAGACAAAACAGGTCACTAATTAAGAAAAGGGTTTGAATGAAAACCTTCAGCCACTGCAGCCCTTCAGGACCAGAGTTGGGGACCCCTGATTTATACTCACTGAGCACATTCTTAGGAACGCTCTACTAAAACTTGGCATGGCCTCTTTTTGCTGTCAGAACAGCTTCAGTTTTTTATGGCATGGGTTCTACAAGATATTGAAAGAATTCATTCCTGGTTCTGGTCCATGCTGACATGATTGCATCCCTCAGTTTCTGCTCATTCATGCTTTGAATCTCCCGTTCTACCACATCCCAAAGATGTTCTATTGGATTCAGATTTGGTCACTAGAGAGGCCACTGAAGAACACTGAACTCATGGTCACGTTCATGAAACCAGTAAGAGATGACTTTTACTTTGTGATCTGGCGCATCATCAGGCTGGATGTACCCATTAGAAGACGGGTAAATTGTGGCCATGAATGGATATGCTTCTTCAGCAGCAATGCTCAAATATACCATGGTATTCAAGTGATTGGTATAAATGGGTCAAAAAGTGTGCCAAGAAAAAAGTCCTCACGACATCGCATCACCACCAGCTTGGACTCTTGACATAAAGCAGGCTGGGTTTATGGATTCATGATATTGGCTCCAAATTCTGACCATACCATCTGTGTGCCTCAGCTGAAATCGAGATTCAGCAGACTAGACTATGATTTTCAGTTTTCAGGGTCTCATTTAGGTCAGCCTGTGCCCACTGCAGCCTCAGCTTTCTGTTTTGACTGACAAGAGTGGAACCCAACTTGGACTTCTACTGTTGTAGCCTTAAGATTCAACATGAGATGCTTTTCTGCTCACCACAGCTGCATGCTGTGGTTTTTTAAGTTACCAATACTTTTCTGTCAACTCAGTGCTGTCTAGCCATTCTCCTCTGACCTTCCTCATCAATGTCCACAGAAGTGCTGCTCAATGGAAAATTTTTTTTTCATCATTCTGAGTAAACTCCAGAGACTGTTTTGTCTGAAAATCCTAAGGAGATCAGCATTTACAGAAATACTCATTACAATACCATTATGCCATGTTTGAAATCACTGAGATGCCATTTTTCCCCATTGTGGTGTTTGGGGTGAACTTGAACTGATAGCTCCTGACGTGCATCTGTATGACTGCATGCATTGTGCTGCTGCCACATGGTTGAATGATTAGATAATTGCATGGTTAAGCAGGTGTACAGGTGTATGTGGACTCTGCACACTCCACGTCTGCCTGTGTTTTTCTTGAACTATCAAAGACTTGTGTGTAATTTTGGTAAAAGTGAGTCGGACCCTTTTGAGTGACTGTGGTTGTGTGCCTAAACGTGCTTTGCATTGGAATGCCATTCCCATTCCAGATGGGTTCCTGATTTGGGCCGGTGCTGCCAGGAAAAGCTCCAGAATGTGTCACCCTAAACTGAATTAAGCAGTTTTGATGCTGGAAGAATGATGGATTATTAATTATATATCCCCAATTAAAAGAAATATAGAGAGAGAAGGGCGGCACAGTGGCGCAGTAGTAGCACTGCTGCCTCGCAGTTAGGTTCGCTTCCGAGTCCTCCCTGCGTGGAGTTTGCATGTTCTCTCCGTGTCTGCTTGGGTTTCCTCCGGGTACTCCGGTTTCCTCCCACAGTCCAAAGACATGCAGGTTAGGTGCATTGGCGATTCTAAATTGTCCCTGGTGTGTGGGTGTGTGTGTGTGTGTGCACCCTGCCCGGGGTTTGTTTCCTGCCTTGCGCCCTGTGTTGTTTGGGATTGGCTCCAGCAGACCTCCTTGACCCTGCAGTTAGGATATAGCGGGTTGGATAACGGATGGATGGATGGCTATAGAGAGAGATATTCATCTCACAGTTTTTATAAAAGTTGACCAAATACCATCACTTGTTTCAGTGACCACAAGCTCATCATCATTTGTGCACCTCTGAAGAAAATCTCAGTTTGCTTGTTGCATATTGCCAGAAATGAACTGGTTAATGGTGTCACGCCCAGTCTCTGTGGCTTACATTGCAGTCAATATTTTTTGAGCATCACTTTTCAGTTTCTCAAAGATCAGCATTTTATTTGAAATTAAAATTACTGCAGGTTCGATTAATTCCAGCCTGAGATGGATATCCGTACTTAGGTATTCTTTTCAGATGTCAGCTACCAAGGGCCATGCATTGTTGAATTCATTGTGATGTACATGCATATGGTGACCCTTTATTTAAAAGTTTAAAAGCAGATTCATGCCCCCTCAGCATTTATTGCTTGTGAGAGCTGAATGGAAACAGTTTTTCTCGTGTCACAACTCAATGACAAAATAGACATCAGTGACACCAGTGTAACATGGGGATCTGTAAGGAAAGGGGAAATTTGTGTCACTCGTTTATCTGAAGTGTCCCAAAGTGCTGTTTCCCCTAATACAGAATCAATACTAAACTAATGACAGTGTCAGGAGGCAATGTGATGTGGGGCATAGACAAAAAGAATACCGGAGAGGACACTCATACTCGGATCGCAAAGTCACCTTTGAG
Source organism: Polypterus bichir lapradei (assembly GCA_026402145.1). Classification (NCBI taxonomy): domain Eukaryota; kingdom Metazoa; phylum Chordata; class Cladistia; order Polypteriformes; family Polypteridae; genus Polypterus; species Polypterus bichir. The sequence goes on from JANRMT010062820.1 coordinate 13,562,096, forward strand.
ACTACAACAGGAACCCTAATTTCCAAATGGATGATCAGTCAATGTTTTAAAGAGAATGCTAAAAGGGCCGCAGAGTTCCAGGATGCAGGTTTAAGATTAAGGTAGTTTTTTAGCTGTAGGAGCCATTAACTCCACAATTATCTACATGCCAACGTAACGGATACCTCGTTATTTTATAACAGGGCATCACAGACCTGTCATTGCTCAATCTCACATGTCACTGCTGTGGGCTAGGCCTCAGAATTTTTTCTTCTACTGTGCAAGGCCAGGAATAGGCAAGAGTAGACCGTGTGTGTGGCAAAACGGGTTACACTGGAATTTTAAAATCAAAAGCATTGAGTACTTTATTAGATCTACTGTACACATGCTGCTGCTCGCGCTCCATTATTATCTGTAAATTTATATTTGATCTAGACTATTATTACAAGCATGATTATCATGGAAATGGAATAGCTGGTTACCATCTATTTCTATTGTTATTTTTGGCTACCACTGCTACCTCCATTAAGTACAATTAATTCTCATTATCTCAAAGGGTTATGTTCCTGAAAACCCCCATAGAAATGGAAACCATGAATATTGAAGTATTGATTCTGCTGGAAAAAAGGGGGTTAGGCTCTGGCTACCCATTACCATAAACACATAATTTCATGTACTGGAAGTCAACGAAACTCATCACAATGTGTTGGCACTTAGGAGCACTTTATGGAACTCTTTTATTAGCACTACACTTCTCAGCCATTGTTGAAATTTAATACATTTCTAGGAATATTATCAGAACGTGGAGTTATTAACACAGCAGAAGCCACCAGAATGAAGTCATTAAACCACATCATCAAAGCGGGCAGGTGGGTACCCAGGATCCTATGGCTACACTGTCACTGGTTCAGCTGAAGAAGTCAGGAACAGGGAGTGAGGGGGTGGGCAGATGGGACTCTGGCTCGGTTCCTGTCCAGGATGTCCCCCTTGACCCCAGGCAGGCCAAAGCAGGGAACAGCATGGGGAGAAAAAGTTGAGCTGAAGTGTCGGCCATCTGCTCTCACCTCTCAAAGCTCAGCAATGATCATTCGTCAGGTTCACCTACAGAAACTTTGCTACTACTTTTCATCCTGTAGATAATTAAGTTTGATCATATTTTCAGCACTCCACGAGAGGTCACCAGAAACCACAGAAGGGCCGAACCAAGAGGCTCACTAAACCATCCAATCGGAAGTAGTGTCAGGCCGTGTGTGCGAAAGGCAGAGACTTAATCAGTGGGAACTTATGATCCACACTTACTGGGAATTCCTTGTTCATGGGTAACAATTACAAGCCCTGGTCCGTGTAATAAGAATATAAGTTTAATGTCACTGTGCTCTGTACAAACATTATTTTATAAATCCACTCACATGTACAGGCCAGGCCAAAGTTAGCCCACAGGGGCTCTCAGCATTCAGAAGTGCTGGGCCAAGCATAGAACAAGATAGACAAAGACAGGTGGAGGAATGTATAGTCAGCCTAAAGACAGGTGTATACTATTTTGTCCTCTGTTAACAGTCAGCACAAAATCTTCTTTCCTTGTTTGGAAAAAAAGACTTGGACAGCAGCCCAACACTTTGAAGCCGACGGGCGGAGGGGTCCTGAAAACCCTTCCAGCGCAGCAACGAAAAATGGCAGACTGTATACATCGAGATCCCACCTTGCTTGGTAATGTCTTGCTATGGCTTCCCATCTGTAATGGCGCATAAATCATCATTAAAGAAAGCTAAGTTATTTTCTCTTATGTAATTTTTATCACCATATCACTATGGGAGAGGTATCACCTTTTAATATCATATCTATATAATTTTTGGTTACTTAAAATGCCGCAATTACAAAAGAGCTTATTCCAAGGGAGCTATAACCCCATACAGAAACAGTCCGTATCACAAATGGGGTTCAACGACTCACTGGAAGACATATTTCGATCTATTCAGTGTTGTGTACGTGCAGCACTGGACATCTAAGGGCATCACAGACCTGTTATTGCACAACCTCACATGTCACTACTGTGCATTAAGTCTGTCAGAATTTTTTTTTTCTATTGCCCATGGCTGTGAATAGGCGAGAGTAGACCATGCGTGTAACAAAATGGGTTACTTTTTAACGGAAGTAGATAAGCAAATCTTCAGGAATGGAATGCATGGATAGTGAGGATTTACTGCAACTCTTCTCCAAGGCCAGGCTTTTCAGCAGTGACCGGCGTCCATAGGCACGGCATCATATTAATCAATGCAGTCACGGACATTTCTCTGACCTTTCATACATTATAAACTATCCAGAGAAGAGACACATGAATAAAGTACAATTATGATGATGTGGGTCGGTGCCACACACTCTGTTGCACTGGGGAGCCTCTTGTACCCGACACTGTCAGTACCTTAACCAAAATGAGCCTGGCTGGTGAGGAAAAAACACAGCAATAGCAAGGGGTAGTGGCATCAGTGCAAAAGTGCTTTTATTAAACATAACCAAAACCAAAAGTGTCCATCAATGCAGTGTTCAAACAATCCTTTAAAAATCAAGGTGGTTAAAATCACCATAAATACATCGATTGAAACAAGGTTAAAAAACACTGCAGGAAACTCTTTTAATAACACTAGCCTTGGTGCCTCTTTAAACTTCCTTCTCCTCGTCTTATCCCTTCCCGGCCCTTGCAGAGCAAGGAGGAGTCTACCAGCAGATGCAGACAACTTTTTGTCCTGGCCCGTGTCGCTGTCTTCACTTCCTTGGCGTTCCAAGGGGAGCCACCGAGCCCTACTCCACTCATTCTGCTGCCAGTCCTCCAGCTCCTCCCAGCGCGAGCACCCTGTGCGTAATGGTCTCTCCTGCTACCTAGTCGCTCAGCCCCCTCCTGATCGCTGCCCACCTACACTTCTCCCTGGAGTTCCTTACCCATCCGTCTGCTTCATTCCTTGCACAGGCTCTCTCTCACATTCCTGCTTCTTTTCTCCTCACTTTAACCTCTATCCTTTCCTTCGTGCCCTTTTCTTTTCTGTCCTTCCCTCTAACACTCGCGTTTCCTTTTTAAAGTGGGATGACGCGCAGGTGTGGCAATCACAGCTCCAGAGCTAATTTGAGTCACGGGTGATCCTACACACGTTCACAAAGTGTAGGACTGTCCATTCCTGAATCACTTGCTGAGGTCGCTCCTGACATGCTACCACGCCCCACCCGAGGACGTGAGTGTCACTGTTATTTATTTATTTATTTTAAACAAAAATGCCCTGTGCCACAAACTTTTCATCACATACATGGAATTGGACTTCGCCTTTGGATGAGAACTGGTATACACAAAAGTATATTTTCTCAGAAAGCCACAATACTTAGTCTTCCTATTTTCATTCTGAATTGATATTACAATCCTTAGGAACTTTATATTTCTCAAAGACTTGTAACCTATCTGCATAAGTTAGTGTTTATGTATACTACATTTGAGGCACAGTGGCACACAACACTTGGACTCTTGGGTAGGCTTCTGCTCCCCATACCTCAAAATGAAAAAAAAAAATGGATTCTGAAAATGAATAGTTGATTGAATTGTTTTGGTCCAGTTTATGCTCTTTTTATTAGCATTGGTTCACAAAACCTGCTCCAGAGTGCATGTGACCTCAGACGGGGACGATGGTTCTTCTTTCTGCACGACAATAACCCACAGCATACAGACAAGAAATTGCTGGAGGGGCTTTGGTACAAGTTTCTGACTGACTTTGAGGGCTCCAGCTAAAGTCCAGACTTAAATCGCATAGAACATCGATTGAGAGACACTTCCCATCCAATCTAACGGAGCCTGAGAGGATCTGCCAAGAGGAATAGGGTGTACTGCCCAAATCCAGGTGTGTATAACTTGTAGAGACTCAAAGCTGTAATTGTTGCCAAAGGGTCTTCCACAAAGCACTGAATTGAGTGTCTAAATGCCTACATGATCGAGAGATTTCACCTTTCTGAAACCATGTTTTCACTTTTGTCATTATGGATGGTTGAGTGTAGATTGATGGGCAAAACCAGCAAATTTATCATTGTTAAAATTAAATCTGCAGCACAATAAAGTGTAAAGAAATAAAGGGGTCTGAATACTTTCCGAGTCCACCATATATAAAACAGTTGTTAGACAGTGAATGTGTTCATCACAACCACACAAAAAGATGGAATGTCATCCAGATATGTCCTAATGAAGGCTCGCTGTGGTTGGAGCAGAAACTGAAGGGGGTCCACTGTAATTTTATTTAGAGCACTTGAAATTTCCTATTTATATATTTTTGAGTATGTGACTCTTACATTTTTGCATATTTTTAAGTTATGGTATAGTCTCTGTAAATAATTAGTCTAAGTACATTATTGTTCTGCTTATGGTCGTTGATAAATCAATGAAACCTAAGGTTGCTTTGCATGTCATCGTTTTTTCTTCTCTGTTATGAGAAATGTTAACGTCCTCATCCCAAAGCTGCGTATCGGTTAGCCTGGTGTAGTTGAGTGTGGGTGTATGCGAATGTGCTGTCTGATCAATCCAAAGTTAGGTTCTGCCTTGTGCTTAATGCAGCTGGGACTGACTGCTGTAGCTCTTCATAAACCACACAATACAAAAAAAAATAGGCTGACAAAACAGATGAACGAATAGATGCTTCCAGTAAGTTTTAAGTTAATAAATATCCATCTGTCAGCTTATCATTAAAATCGTTAGGCAGGCTTGTGAATTTGAGGTGGCAGAGAGGGTAGTTTCAGTCCAGAAAGCGCAAAGCCCACTGCACTGATTCAGCATTTTCTAGCTACATTCATGCGGCCTAATGCAGAGAGTCAGTTATCATCTCACTGTGCAACGCACACTGCCAGAGGGTATTTGTGTGCATCTGGCAACATCGTGACATCCCATTATCTTGGTGAGCTTCTGCCTTGCGGCCATGCTGAGATAGGCATCTGGGATTAAGTGATTATATAACATAAATTGACACAAGTCTTTTTGGAGTAAGTCATCCACAAGGTAAAAGCAGACATGCACAGCTTACTCTTCTTCACTGTGTAAGCACATTAAAGGTCTGCATTATATGGAACAGGAAAGTCAGTCATTGGACACAGAAAAAGACCCTCTCAGGAAACATGAAGTAATTCACTTGGGGCCTCTTCTCTCGGCTCGTCGGCCTTTCACAATTTTGAGATTTCAAGAACTGCACTATAAAAGACAAACTTCTGTGATTGGATTTTTTTAAATTCCCTTGTGTCATGTACATTCTGAATTTCATAAGAACTGCAGTCTTTGTCTACTTATGCCACCAATTCCATTTTACAATTGGTACTTTAATCACTTTTGCTAATGTATTTTAAGTCAATTAATTTAATTTATTCTCCTCACAGGGACACTGCTCCTGTAGCCAAAGTTTCTAAAATTATATTTTTCTCTTAAATGAACTGGAAATCATACTCCTTTTGCAACTGCAGTGAAAGATAATAAAGTTACTTAGAGTGTTTCAAAACAAAGCTTTATGACTCAGTCTCTTTTTTGATACTGCAGGGAATTCTGCTGTATTATAACCTAGGAAAGCTAATGGAGACAGAGAGAGATGTGTTGTTTGGAAAAAAATCAAAATACAAAAATAAATAAATAAATAAGTCAGGAGTCTCACACATTACATTTTTGAGAAGACTTACAGGAAATAAAGACGGCAGAAGAACGAACAGCGGGTGCCAAAATCATTCAATATGTTTCAGTACAATTGGATAGGAAGGGAATTTTAAACATATTGTTGGAATCGCCACCTTCTCAGTTAATGCTACATGCAACCCCATATGTTTATTTGTCTGTTGTATGGCACCTTTCGTATCTATCTATTGTCAAGCACGCGCGTCTGAGGATCCCCCCTCAGGACTCCTCTAACTTATGTGATACCTCCCTGGGATGAGAGGCGGTGCTGCTGCTAATCATGTCCTCTCCTATTCCTTCCACAGCTCAGAGAAGACACCAAGTGAGGGCACCTGACTCCACCCCTTCTGGTCTCCCACCTATAAATGACGGAGTCAACAGAAGGAGGCTTTCCTCTGTGACCAGAGCACATCCTGCATACCCGATGTTCCAGAAGGAATCCAGACCTCGACACCCGTATTTGGTTATCCTCAATTTTTTGCATTTATTTTCATTGCCTCCTGCACCTTAGAGTGATTATATTTTTATGTACAGTATGTTCAAAGTCAATGAGGCATTTGGGTTGGCGCCCCAATGTTCATTGACCAGACTTGGTTAATAAATAACCATCTGTCAGCTTATCATTAAAATCGTTAGGCAGGCTTATGAATTTGAGGTGGCAGAGAGGGTAGTTTCACTCCAGAAAGCGCAAAGCCCACTGCACTGATTCAGCATTTTCTAGCTACATTCATGCGGCCTAATGCAGAGAGTCAGTTATCATCTCACTGTGCAACGCACACTGCCAGAGGGTATTTGTGTGCATCTGGCAACATCGTGACATCCCATTATCTTGGTGAGCTTCTCACTCAACCACACTATCTATAATAATACAAATGAACAGTTAATTAAGTATATTTATGTAGCACTTTTCTAACCTACTCAAAGAACTTTACATAGACAGTGGAGATCCATTTTAACCACCTCCAATGTCTGACAACCACCTGGATGATGTAACATCAGCCATTCTTACACCAGTACACTCAACACACTTTAGCTGTTAGGTGGAGGAGGAGTGAGACAGTTAGTTGGGGTACAGGCGATGATTATGGGGCCAGAATGGACAAGGCAGTGGGGAGCAATTTAGGCAGGATATGGAGGTATACCCTACTCTATAGATAGATAGATAGAATGGATTCAAAAAGTATTCAGACATGCACTTTTGCACACTTTGCATTTTAATAGACAAGGTTGTCATTTTAACCCATCAATCTACACTCAATCACCCTTAAGGGCAAAAATAAAACCTATTTTCAGAAAGGTTTCCAAACTGATTTAACAAAAACTGAAATCTCTCATTCTGCAAGTATTAAGACCCTTATCTGTGGCACTAAAGTTGTGGTCAGGTTAATTCTGTTAACTTTCATTCTCTTTGAGATGTGAACTTGATTGGAGTCCACCTGTGGCAAACAGAATTGATGGGGCATCATTTAGAGAGGCACACACCTGTGTACAGAAGGTCCACAATTTACATGACATGTAAGGACAAAAACCAAGTCAACTATTTTAAACTCTTTGAGCACAGTGGCTTCAATACTTGATGGATGTTGTCCAGCTCTTCTCCCGATTCTGACTCCCTGAGTAAAGCAGAGCTGCTCCTCTTACACAAGACCCAGGAGGTACTTTTGATGTCAGGATTTTGTCCATAGGAAGCACCTCCAGGTGAAGCAGGAGCCCCACACAGCAAGTGGACAGTTAATCCCTGCTGAGCCTCCTGACAGTACCCGGGGAACCTAACAGGGCTGCCCTAAGGGACCAGCATTCCCTGCGGGTGTTTGTACAGGTACCATAGCCTATCAATGCTGCTATCTAGTGTGTTGGGAATACACATAGTCCAAGCAGGTTGTCTCCCAATGCCCTACGTCTACAGTATACTAGCTTCCCTGCAGATAAGGTTCTTTGATTGAGCCCCACCAGAATGTCAGCATATCTGCTGTGGTGTTGACAGTTTTTGCCAAACATCTGGCTATGGCAGGGAATGTCCTGCCTTTCATGTTGTCTGTTCAGTTACTTGGCCTCATGGCCAGTTAAGGAACCTTGAACCGTGCCACCAGACCATACTTGCCATCCATTATAACTGTATATTACTGCTGTGACTTAAGTGAGATACATAGAGCAAATGAGGTTAAGCCCTAGAACTGGGTGTATTTATTTCAGCTGTAAACAGTGTAAATGACCGCAAAATCATTCTGCACGTAGGGAACGTAACAATGTCCAATACCGGAAGTGTGAAGAAACAGTGAGGACAAACGCTATCTCTGAAACGGTGACCTTTAGATTTGTTGCACCCCTTGGTAAGCGGAGCGAGGAATGCAATTAATTGTATGTTGTTTCATTTGTTCATTTCTTCTGTAGCTTTGCAGACTGTTAAAAAATGTACGTTTATATTTTTGTTTATAGTTTTCACGGTGCTTGTGACGCTATAACCACTACAATAAAAAGCCAAAGTTTGAGACATAAATAAAGATAAACGCACCAGTCTCTGCATGTCGATTCTGTTGAAAGCAAGGGCTGCTACAAACAGTGCTGAAATGAATGCACCAAGAAGACTCTTCTTGTTGTTGAGAGCCCTTATAAAAAGCCTTTAAGAATAACAAACATGGCTAGGAAATAATTCAGAGGCACTACATTTATGTTGATCTATAGACTGTACAAAACTGGCATCCAACATTGGCTGTCTCTTGTTGATCAGCCGATCTCTCCATCTCTGTTTCTGAACACGTTTTTTTATGCCAGCTAACATTTCTGAAGAGCCAGTGTGTGAAGGGGGCATAAACAAAAACTCCATGAATCAAAATCAGATCAAAGATTTGATTCCCTCCCTTTGTAAACAAGATGTATTCACAAATGATGATACCAAACATATCGATATTGCCTGCCATTTTCTTGTAAGCTGAATGTTTTTTTTTTTTATTTCTGTTAAAGACTTTCCTTGACTGGCAATACAAGAATGGCCATTTCCACTGTTCAGAAAGATTGGAGGTGCAAGCGGATAAAAAATGGATAACTTTTATTTGGCTGACTAGTATCTACATGTGTCTAGTTTGTCGAAAAATATTCAGCATTATTCTATTCCATGAAGATACAGACCTTTTTCAGTGCTTTTGTAATTACTTTACTGCATTCAGTATATTATAGACTAGCAGAATACCCGCACTTCGCAGCGGAGAAGTAGTGTGTTAAAGAAGTTATGAAAAAGAAAAGGAAATATTTTAAAAATAACGTAACATGATTGTTAATGTAATTGTTTTGTCATTGATATGAGTGTTGTTGTCATCTCTCTCTCTCTCTCTCTCTCTCTATATATATATATATATATTATATATATATACATAGAAAAATACCCGCGTTTGGCAGCAGAGAAGTAAAAAGAAAAGGAAACATTTTAATAATAACGTAACATGATTGACAATATAATTGTTTTGTCATTGTCATGAGTGTTGCTGGCATATATATATATACAGTCGCACACACACACATATATATAAACATATATATATACACATCATATATATATATATATATATATATATATACATATATATACATATACATATAAATATATATACATATATATATATACACACACACACATATATATACATATACACATATATATACACACAAACACATATATATACACATATACATATCTACATATATACTGTATATACACATATATATATATATACAAATCTACATATATATCTACATATATATATTAGGGGTGGGACTCGATTAAAAAAATTAATCCAATTAATTAGAGGCTGTGTAATAATTAATCTTGATTAATCGTATGTAATCGCACATGTAAATTTGCCCCAAATCGCAAATGTGTTTTTTTAATTTAAAAGGGTTTTAGTGGGCGACAGAATCAAATAATAGACATGGACATGAATATTGTAAACTCAAGCTCTTTTAATTTCTGAAAAAAAAAATGCTTTTAAACTGCATTTGAATTCAAAACAGAAACAAAATATCATCCCTGGTTAAAATTGGGCAGACTTAAAAATAAAGTGGTAGTTTAAGTACTTTAAGTACATTTTCAGAATGGTATTGTCTTTAAATAATAATAACCAAAATTTCAACATAAAGTGCAGTTTTTCTTCTTAAAAAAATAAGTCAGAAACATAAAAGGTAATTTGACCAACTTAATCTTTAAACTCTGAGTAACCTTAGCCAAAATTATTTTGTACATTAGGCTAAAACAGTGTGATCATTGAACATTTTGTAATTAGATGTAATTAGAATTACTAACGGTCACGGAAGTCCAATGATCCCCAGTAAGAGCCACAAAGTCCGCTTTCTGTAATGCATCTAATTTTGCTTGCTTTTCACTGTGCACAAAACCATGCTTTTATCAAGGCTTCGCTCAGGTAGTTTTTTGAAATTAAATTTTCCTCCGATCAGTCATAGGAACGCGCTTCATTCCGAGTGTAACATTTTTGTAGCTGTCATGTGTGCATCAGTGTAATCGATGTACCAGGAAATCATGCATTGACAAAAGTTCCCCTTTTCTTGGAATTGAAAGTGTGATTAAATGCATTATTTTTTGTTATGGAGTACATGCATCGAAGCTTCTCAGCTGTGCTTGTGCTAAGAATAGGAAAGATTTTAAAAATAACGTAACATGATTCTGCGTTAACCGCATATTTTTTCATACGTCTCAAACCAAGGAGATGCGAGGTTAAAATGAACCGAGAAGC
>JANRMT010062820.1:13589992-13605969 GCA_026402145.1 Polypterus bichir lapradei
TCTATCTATCTATCTATCTATCTATCTATCTATCTATCTATCTATCTGCAAGAGAGTTGTGTGCAGGATGTAATGAGGATTTAAATGAGTGTTAATGGTGCAAGTGGATCAGTACCACACAGCCCAGGAAAGGGTGCAACCCGTTGTATGAAATGGGTCCTGGGAAACTGTAGTCTTTTGCTAGTTTTGTTTCTTTTATAACTATTGTATCCTGAGAGTATTACCCACCGCTTTGTGTTTTGTAGCTGATAACCTTTCTTTGTCTATTTGGGTGTCTCTCAAGGAAGGATTGAGACCCCTGAAAGCCCCTGGGTCACTCAATGAAACAAACTCTCACATGGAGATGTTACTGCAATGTAGATTTTTCATTTCATCAGGTGGTTTGTGGGGTCGACCTGGGTGAATATATGGAAAGTTTACTTAGGGATTGATGTGCATTCAATCATTAGTTTTAGAATTATTATAAACTTATACTTGTGTTTTCATTTTTAAAAGTAACTTACAAGCCATCATTTCTATGTCTGCATAAAAGCTGCTTTTTGGTCTGCAAGCGGCTTGTCTTTCTTTCTTGCTTCTAAGTTTAAAACTGTGAGATAATAAAAAGTCAAGGACACTGTGTACTCTGAGAGAGCTGAACAGCCCATTGTTTAAAGAAATACAGCTGCTGAGATTTTAACCTTAAGAGAACTAAACAGGTCACTACTTTAGAAAATATATTGAGAGAATTTAAATCTATGCATTAATAGTTTCTTATATCAATACATTTACTTACGTTAGAGTAAAATGTGTTATATTAGCTAGATTTAAGTCATTCAGAAGTTAATTATTAACAGCTTATGTCTACTTCTTCCAAACAGCTAAGAAAACTGCCGGTGCTTATTAGCTCAAGGCCAGTTGCTCTGTCTGCCTGTTCAGACACTAGCATGAGGTGATGACAAGCCAAGGATAGTGTGAACTGTAAGGAAACTTAGCTGTATTGTCCTGTGAAATGCAGCTGCCCAAACCCGTAGCCTTGAGGGATGTTTGTGCAATAAGAAGCCATTCATTTGAGCGGTCCAGTATCTTATATGTGGGTGTTACAGATCCCAGCTTAGCAGTGGGGAATGATCGATAAACAAGTCTTAGTTGCCTGCACAAGTTTCGGTTAGATAATGGACATAAGGCCAGATGATGGGCTTTAGGTAATGGAGGGCATGGACATTAGGTAATGATGGGAAGAACTAGAAGGAGTAGAATATTTTGCATAGATGATAAGAAATGTAATATAAATTGATGCACTTTCTAGCTTAAGCACTCCATGGTCAAGTCTCTTTGTTACATTACTGTGTAATGAAGTTTTTTACCATCTGGATTTCAAGACTGCCTTCTTTAAAGAGAAAGAGAGAGAATTTTACTCCACGACAATTACAGCATGCAGTCATTCAAACATGATAGCGAGTTGGTGGGGGCGGGAGTAGAATTCCACCTTAAAGATTGGAGTGCGATACTGCCCATTTATTATATTGGGTGTGGTGGTGTATTTCCCCTTGGAGATTTAAATACTATGATAATGGCTCATTTTGTTGAGTGTGGGGGAGTTCACCCTTAGAGAATTCAATGCAACTCCACCTGTTCATTACTTCGATACTTGGTCGTCCTTGGATATTTCTGCGTTATGTTAACTGCTAATTTCAATTTATTCCTGGTAGAATTTTGAGCTATTTTAAATAGACATTCAATCACACAACAGGTTGGGGGTTGGGGTTCCATTCAGAAATTTGAAAATCAATCAGTCATTAGGATATACTGTGCGATATAAAAAGGCTCCTGGCCCTGATGGTACACCCACCCCTGGTTTCCATGGTTATTTTCTGGGTTTGACTTATGCCACACTGCTTCCATCAGATATATACAGTACAGTCAACTCCACTTAAATGCATGTGGGTTAAGTTCACGCTCCACTTAGCTGCATGTGACTTGCAAGGTCCCTATTTGTATAAAGTCAAGTAAACGGGCAATAACTTTGGATAAGTGCACTAGCAATAAGCACACAATCCGCTTAAGCGCACATACATTATCGATCCCATTGCTATTCTCTCCAGCCATATTCACTCTAGTTAATTGCATGGTCTCTTCACATCCACTAGTCAAACAACGATATTGATTGACATGCTCAAATCACGTACTCAGCGTGCAACGATGTAAGAAACCTGGCTCTTGTGACCGGCTGAAGGCGGATCGTTAAGGTGCTGATGTGCTACTGTACTGAGGCTTAACAGTTTACAGTGCCGTTACTAGGTGTACACTGTAGTCAGTTTACCAGTGTGTTCTTATGTATATGTAAATGTCGTCTCACTGACATTACAGATTAGCCTTACAACTCAACTGTGATAAGTTAGCTGTCGTGACTTTTGACTATGGCATCAACTTTGTTGTCCCGTGCACAAAAATGGTTGTCTCTGGCTGAACGTGTCGATGTCTTAAACAGACTTGAGAACAAAGAGAGTCGGGTCTCTGTTGCGAAACATTGCGGCGTTTATCCTATCCAGATTTCTTGGATTTATAAGAATAAGGAATCGATATTGCAAGACTGGCAGAACAATGGCAATCCAGACAGAAGATGAAAAAGAACTGAGAAGTCTGAAGACGTACAGATACAGTACATGTACTGTATATCTGAACAGTTAATGTGTATGTACGTATTATACATTTTCCACTATATTCTTCACTGTAGTCTGTTTTAATGAATGTTTTATTACGTTTGACTAGACTAGTAGGTGGGGTAACTGAATGGTCAACTTTCAGGACTGACATGTTGCACTCCTATTAAGTGCACGGTCCACTTAAGCGCATGTGGCGATCTCGTCGAGTCGACTGTATATATATTGTGACATATGGGACATTAAATGTGTCACTATGCTTTCAAAAGCTGGTTCAGTTATGGGGAACATACACTTTCACACAGACACTAATGAAACAAAAGCAGGATCAACTTCCATCACACACGAGTCTCATATCTCGGTAATAACAACCTTTATAAGTGATTCATTGCCTAATGCAATCAACATTATCCATTTGAGATGCATGACTTTTTGAGTGCAACATGCAGCACCACTCTGCTCTCCAGAAAATGTCTTTGATTTTTTTAATTTCAGGAGGTCATAAGTGGACTTCAATTCCTTTGAAAATTAATGATTATTTGATTATTTGTTTTGAAAGACTGTTTCTAGAACTTCAAGAATAAAGAGTGATTTTATACAAGTGTTTGGGTTTCATTTGTACAACTCTGAACCTGAAATGTTCACAGAGGTGAGGGTAGCCCAAATGGACCAACAGCAATAATAAAATTCTCAACATGTGCCTCTTTCCCCTGATGGTGAAAAGGACTTACCCATCAGAATTCCAATATGTGATGTGCTACAGATACATTACAAAAAATGACTGCTGCTGCTACTGATGACTGAGAATGGATCTCCAGGACGATACGCTGAAACAGAGGTGACTGGGCAACTCTCCTTGCCCTGTGGTTAATAGGAGATGCACAGCAAAGCTGTATGTAATATCCTCCTCGACAGCTTGGATAATTTTGGTTTTAGAGCAAATTCTCCTATGTAACTTTTTAAGTTCTGTATCCAAAGAACATACATTTCGAGTTTGGCAAATTGATCCTAATCATGCAATAAGGTCAGGTTTAGGTTTTTCTGAAACCTATTCAGAACTGGTTCCAGGACGATCCAATACAACATATTATAGAGAAACTTACTGTGGATGGTCTGCTAAAAGTAAAAAGTGACCAGCTGTACAAAAAGATACTTCAAACTGATGTACGGTCTCTTCTGGGTTTAGTTAGAAGATCAGAAGGTGCACAAACCACTAGGAATTAGAAGTCTAGACTGACACCTGGTCTCATATCTAACAGTAATAAAATCCTTTATAAGTGACCGATTGCCTGATACAATCAGCTTTACCCATTTCAGATGCCTACCTCTTGGGATACAAAATGTAGCCCACGCTCTGCAGGGGGACAACTCTCAAAAGGATGCCTTCAAATTCATTTATTTTAGGAGGTCACAAGCAGACTTGAATTCATTTGAAAATTAATTACATTTGATTTTTCCTTTGAAAGACTATTTATAAAACCTTTTTTTTTATATGTATAGAAGTGTTTAAGTTTTACTTGTGTAATACTGATGTATATACATATCTTATATATAAACGTCTATGTGTGGAAGTGTGTGTGTCTGTCTGTCTGTCTGCCCAGCCTGGAACTGTGAAGATACAGCATGAAGCTCAAAGAGTTAATGAGTCGGAAGAAGAAAGAAGTACGAGGCTACAGCATGAAGGTGAAAGAAAGCGACTCTGTCACCAAAGTGAAACCACCGACGAAAGACAAACTCACTTAGCTGCTGATACACAAGTGAGGCGAGCACATTGGCAAAACAAAACCGCAGGAGAGAGAGAAACTCGCTTAGCCGCTGATAGACAAGGAGGGCGAGCACATCGGTAAAACGAAACTCTGAATTTCAATTTTTTTTCTGACGATTTCAATAGTTTCAAGGAGCCCGGGCTTTTTACAGCACAGGCTTACACAGATATATATATATATATATATATATATACACACATATATATATATATATACCTGTATATATATTCAAGGCATTTGTAGTCTGAATCACAATCTGATTGTATGGGTGGTTACCTACCAGGTAACGCTTGTGGTTGGTCAGCAAGTCGGCTAACATCCGCCAAAGTGCCCTTTTTCAGTTGCGAGAAGCAGATCATAGAATGGTTGAAATAGTTTTACTGTCAAATAATGCAAAGAGTATGCGACATGTGTTTCGCCCTAATTCTGGACTCATCAGGCGTACACACTCACTGCACCTCCTCTCGGGAATCGAACCTAGGACGTTCGCCTCTAGCGTTGTGCCACGGCGCGTGGTTCGTGGCTCGTTTATTTGACAGTATGTAGATCGGGGTAATTACATTCAAGGCATTTGTAGTCTAAATCACAGTCTGATTGTATGAGTGGTTAACTCTAGCGCTGACGTCCGAGGTTCGATTCCCAAGAGGGGGTGCAGTGAGTGTGTACGCCTGATGAGCCCAGAATTAGGGCGAAACACGTGTCGCGTACTCTTTGCATTATTGGACAGTACAACTATTTCAACCATATATATATATATATACTATCTCTCTCTCTCTCTATATATATATATATATATACAGGTATATAGTAATATTGTATATTGTGTGTGTATGTTTGTAGTTAGTGTGACCAGGAAAGAAGACTAATAGTCAAAAAAGGTTCAGGTACAATCCTGGTAAGGAACATTGTAATTGCAGGGAACAGTATAACTTGGCCAGTAACGTGCCCACAACCCTGCCCATTTGCTGTGTCTATGTATCAGAGAGTGGTTGATCCCACCACAATAAATAACTGTTCTGTTCCTGTTTTGAGTAGAATAAAGCTGGTTTTGCAAAAGTACTGAGACTCAGCCTCATGTTTTGGGGTGCAAGACAGGGACTCATGCGTCTATATATATATATATATATATATATATATATATATATATATATACTGTATATATATATATATATATACACACACATATATGTAGACATATATATATATATATACAAGAGATTGTATTATTTGGCAGATGCTGAATGACATATCTTTGAGCTGCTTCTTGCAACTGAGAGGACATGGCGGATGTTTGCCAACTGGCTGACCAACTACAAGTGTTAACTGGTAGGTAACACCCTAATAATCAGATTGCGATTCGGACTTAAATATATATATATATGTGTGCTCAAATTCTACCTGTTCATTCATTCAGTAGACATGTAATGACAATTACATTTTACAAGAAGAACAAAACCATCATATCTGATGATGGATCCAGCCTACGAATTCTTCTTCTTCTTCCATCACTGGGAGTTCAGAAGTACCTTTTAAAGATTTTGCTCTTTATGTGATACTGAGAGGTTTATTTCTGGAAACTTGCTAGCAAATTTCTATTTCTTTCTGAGTCTCTGTTAGCTTTTGTTCTGCATGAGGGTGAGAGTTTTGAGTTTGTGTTAGCAGAAATTGTTTTAGTTGGAATGCTGGCCCTGGCTGTGGAATGTATGCTGAGCTTTCCACTGTTTTTCTGAGAATTACATAAGTGATAACTGTTCTTCTCACAATTTATTTATACATTTTGTCACAGTTTGCCTGACCTCCTTGTGTGAAATAAGCTGGAGGCACAGGGTAAGGACCTAAAGGTGTCTGACAGCTCTAGATGCTTCTTAATGCCTGTTGTGTTTGGATTATTTATTTGTTTGTTTTTCATTTGTAACACAGAGCTGGAAGTACATCAATCCAAAAATAACCCCAAGGGTTTCTGAAAGTTCCTGGCACCCAGAAGGTCCAGAAAGAGTCTTCCATTACAGTCACATAAACCCAGATTTAGTTTACCCAGTTTCCTTACTACAGCCTTTCTGAGAATAACCATATCTGAGAGTTTACTCTGGAAACTATTAGGTAAACTTGGTAATTAATTTAGACCACTTTGCAGAGATCTGTTTTCACTTTGATATTAAAAGTCAATTTCAGTTTTTTATTTTGAATAAATTTACAAAAATTGTAAACTCTTGCTTTTGTTTTGTCATTATGGGGTATTGAGTGTTGTTGACGAGGGAAAAATTAATTTAAATGATTCATGAAAAGTGTCTGAACACTTTCTGAATTCAGTGTATGTGTGGTATACAATATATATATATATATATATATATATATATATATATATATATACCTGTATATATATATATATATATATATATATATATTCCACTCAAAACAGGTACAGCATGGTTATTTATTGTAGAAGGATTTACCATTCTACTATACACAGACACAGCAAACAGGCAGGGTCGGGGCCAAGTTATAATGTTCTCTGCATCACCCATCGGGCAACTACAGCTTTTTATGTGGCAGCAGTCAGCTTGTAGTTGTTTCTGTGGTGCTGCAAATCTGCGGTTGCCTCGGCGACGGGCAAGCAACACTCAACAGACGCAGCAGCCGTGCTTCTGCATGTTGTCCCTTTGGGGAGGGTATCAAAAGAGCTTGGTAGCCTCACTATATATATATATATATATATATATATATGTGTGTGTGTGTGTGTGTGTGTTTTAGAGGGTTCAAAAAAGAACAATGTGGGAAATCAAAAAAAAAAAATCACTTGAGAGTGCAAACAAGGAGTTATTCAGATTGTCAAGAGCACTCTAAGTTCCTTCACAGATGGTTCCGGAGTGAACAACAACTCCCGGCTTCATAGTGGTTTATATGGCATTAGACCAGAATTTGCGGAGATACTGGGAGGAAGTAGAATTGGGTCTCTTGTCCTCTTAAGAATGAGCCTCGGAACTGCAGGTAAAAAAAGAACTGGTAGCCAATGAGTCAATCACAGTGCCCCCTCTCTGTATGGGGTGGTATTGTCATGTTCAGCACACATGCTTTTATGTTTTCTTTCTTTTTCCATGTGGGAAACACCTTCCCCTGTTTCCCACCTGCACAGAACAGTCAGACACAAGCACAGCACTGTACACTTTTTTTTCTTTCTTTCTTTTCTTTCTCTTTCTTTCTTTCTTTCTTTCTTTATTTGCCTCCACTCCTCCTCCAGCCAGCTTTGTCCACCTCCTCCTGATTCTGGCTCCCTGACTAGTGGCAGCTGGCTTTCTTTATAGGGCACCCAGAAGTGCTGGAACCAAGTGCTATCTGTCCCAGAAGTACTGCATCCAGGGGCTCAGCAATTTTCCAGGAGCCTCCTGCTGGTGGCCATGGGCTCTAGCAGGGTTAAGCTTCCATGCTCCAAACCCGTGGCACTGCTGCAAGCCAAGGGGGCTGCCCTCTAGTGTCCCGGAGGAGGTATTGCCCTGTATAAGCCCTCAACCCCTGTCATTGCAGTAGAAGGGTGTCCTGGTTGGGCAAAGGGTCCTCGCCATCCGCCACAATATATTTATAGTAAAAGAGGACAAAACAAAGATTTGTGGTGAAACCCCATAAATCGTAGAGGCAAAATAAATTCAGCTTTTCAGCAAAAAAGAACGTCAATAAAAAGTAAAGTCTCAGATCAGACTATCCAAGATGGTGACACTTTTAGTTAAGTGCCAGCCAGGCAGGAAGAAGAAGGTCCTGGTGAACGTCAGAGATGGAGAGGTTGTCAATCATCTGAACTGTAGAGGGAGGAAGAGAGGATACATTAGAATACAGCACCACCCTGTGGATGGGAGAGGAATTGCCACCACCACAGCCATTAAGCTGTCCCCAAGGTTCACGTGTGACAATATATATATGGAGAAAACAGTTTTTTGCCTAATAACTGTATGTTATGGTAGAGGAGAGAAGTTAGGAGCATATGCTGATACAGCGCATCGACACATCCACCACATCACAAACCAACTCTGGATCCCAGATTGGGACCCAAGTGTAGTCATGCAACGGGTGACACCTCAGCACCACACAAGTTCAGATGGAATGGAACCAGTGTGAGGTTTTTTTATGGTGGCTGGAGTGCCAATTCTGCCACAAATTCCCAGGTTTTTCCCTGCAAGTTGGAGTTCCTACATGCAGGGAGGGATGCAGATTAACGTCATACCCAGGATGGAGCAATTGCAGGTTAAGGGCCTTGCTCAAGGGCCCAACAAAGTAGAGTCAATTTTGATGTTTACTGAATTTGAACAACCTTCTGATTACCAGTGCAAATCCCTAGCCTCAGAGTCACCATTCCACCCCATGGTAGATGAGATGTAATTCATATAAAATTGTAAAGTAAATTTAAAATTATTCATTCTTCCATTGATTGAACTCGCTGAATCCATTGTTTAGGTCATGGAGAATTTAACCAGCAGCAAAACAATTCAATGCAGGAACAAACCCTGGATGGGATGACACTAACTAAAA
Organism: Polypterus bichir lapradei; assembly: GCA_026402145.1. NCBI lineage: Eukaryota > Metazoa > Chordata > Cladistia > Polypteriformes > Polypteridae > Polypterus > Polypterus bichir. The sequence continues at coordinate 13,598,916 of JANRMT010062820.1, forward strand.
TTGTTAGTTAACCTAACGAACATGTCCACTATAGGAGAGGAGATGAGGGTACCAGTGGCTCAGATTCAAATCTCATTTCCCAATCCCTCAGTTCCTCTTGTTGAACATTCACCTCAAAGTACAGCCTGACCTTGTCTTTTTTGATGAAAACTTTCATCAAGCCTCCACTCGATTTCCCTTTCATGAAGCTAAATAACCAAAGTCACATTGGATTTCTGTTAAATATGCTCATATCTTATACAGCCTTTGGGGAATTTTTCTGACAGAATGGTGGGACTTCTTCCCCTCTGTCCTTGGCTTTATGGATTCCTCACATGATCATTACCATTATGCTCTAATATTTGGCCCTTTGATATTTTGGAAAAGCAAACAAATGGTCTGTCAATTGCAGTAGACAGGAGGAGGAGGAGGCGAGTGACATATTTATGGGCTTGCCAGGTGGGTTTGGGGTGACTTGTATCTTTAATGTTTCTTTTTGATGGTGATTATCTCATTTTTGTAAGAATTAATGCTTTTAAATCACGTCAAATATCCAGGTATTCACAGATATGGCTCCCTTGTTTACCACAATAGCAGGAGTGCAACTCCTGCTTAGAATAAACAGCTGGGGTTATCTGGACTATAATTTTGAAAAACAAAAGAAAATTATAATGTTAGAAATTCAGTCAAAAAGCATGCTTTTATTTACCTGCAAAATTACTGTAATTAAACTGTTTTTTTTAGCTATTTAATTTTTAATATGGGAAAACAAATATTGGTCACAATAATAATAATGATGAAAGTAAAGAATAAAGTAAAGTATAGAATAAAGTAAATATAGTAATATATAAATAAATAAAGTAAAGTAAAGAATAATTAAGAAAAGCACAGACTCACTTTATCTCTACCCTTAGCCATCCACTCTCAGTCACCCCTTCATCGTTATCTGTGTAATTCAGCACATGAATATCAGAATACTATACACATTGCTAAAAGTATGCATAATAAAAGTTATAATAACATTAATATATGACAATGTTAAAATAGGTGAACTGAAAAATCAAAATGGATTGCGTAATTGCAGCTTTCAAAGAAGAGGCTGATACAGCAAATGAAAGTTTCAGTTTTGAGTTATCAAACCATTGCTTAAAAAGTCAGGCCTAGACTCACGTGCACTTAATACCCCATTTCAAATGTACCATTTCTCTGTAAAATACTTGAAAAAGTAGTTGTTGATCAGCTTCATTCTCTCCTTAAACAATTTGACTGCACCAAGATTAGCAATGAAGAAGTCCAAGTGTGAATGTAAAGAAAGAATCTTTAGCCACATGTTGAATATCATGGTTTTGTACGCTTCAAGCATCTTGTCAGCCAGTTGTATGTAGCTTGGTGCTCTGTATTTGCCAAAAACATTCTCAACAACATCCTTCAATGTCTTCCACTAGCGGAGCTTTGAATCGCTTTTTGTTAATAACGTGTCTGATCTGTGGATCCACAAAAATGCCTTCCTTAATGTTGGCTTCAGCTATTCATAGAAACGTCAGTCTCAGATATTGAAATCCTCACCTTCCTTGTTTATCACCTTAAAAAAATTTTCATCTGTCAGAGTTTTATAACAAGAAAAGCCAAAAATATCTTTGTTGAGTCAACAAGTGGTTTATATGCAAAACATTTCTGCCTTGGAAGCAAATACTTACATAACGGCCAGTTCAGTTTAATATACGAGGAACGTTAAAAAATTTTCCGCACTTTCTTTTAGCTCTATTTATTCAGACTTTCAAAAACAAATGACATCACTTTTCTACATAGTCACCTTCCTTTGCGATGCAATTTTACCAGCGTCATACCAACGTTTTAATGCTGTCCCATCCGTAATTGAAACAACAGGATGTGATATATCTGAGTTGCAGCCCTAGTAGCAGTGCCACTATTTTTACAGCACCTCAGATGTTCCAGTTGTAGCTCTGGTACTGAATATGTTGGGACCACCGGGGGGTGTTGCAACAGCCCAAACCTCAAGCACAACCTCACAGTCCCGAGTTTAGATAAAAGGTTTTATTACTAATAATTACCTTTATAAAGTCTCCTTAATACAATTTTTGCATAAGCACAATACAACAACCCACTTTTGTCTTCTTTGATTTCCCTTCACTCCTCCCAGACGAGCTTTGTCCTCTTCCATTTGACTCCAACTTGCCTGGATGAATCAGAGCAACTCTTTTTTTTTCCAAGATTCCAATAGGGCTGCTCCACGGCACTACAGTTCCCAGCATGCCCTGTGGGTGTCTGGGTATTGAGGCCCAGGGATGCTGCTATCTAGCATTGGCTCCATTATGTTGTCCTCCTGGCCATGCAAGGATCCTTTGTCCATCCCTACCAGGTTGCTGACACACTCCACAAATTTTTGCCTCCTCATGTCAACTTCATTGGCAAAGACAGGAACTGTCCTGCCTATTGTTTCTCCTGGCCTCTCAGCCAGGTAATGGACTGGGACCCATCTTGGCGGGGGTGCCAGACCAGACGTGCTGTCCATAACAATGTATATTTATAATATGAGAGGAAATCACAAAAAAGGCAATTTCAATAAAATGACAAAAAAAAAAAAATTCAAAGGTGAATTTTGTGACCAGCAAACCAAAATTCCCAAGATACACCCAAAATTGTTCAGGAGGCAAAATCAATGTTGTCCAGTATAAGCACTGCACACTCTGAGTTATATGGTACTGTATATTAATTCAAAAAGTTGAGGTTAAGGTTCACTACACTAGTCCACTAGTTGACCCCAAGTGATAGACCCAGTAAGTATCCAATCCTAACCTTGCTTAGATGTGATGATGCATTTGCTTATGTCATTTTTATTAACAATAAATTGTGATCTTTATCTGTAATCTCAGGGCAATCAGTGACCACTTTTATAAGTATTTTTTAAACATTTGTTTGCAAACTCTAAACCAGGGGGTCTTCAACACGTCGCTCACAAGCCACCGGTAGCTCGCATCCCCTTTCCAAGTAGCTCACCAAAGGGTTAATGAATCCTACATAAATTTGAAAACTTGATTAGTCAAATTAGGGGTGGGCGATCGTTCCAAAAAATCATATCACGATCTACAATCTGAACTGCAATCTATCTTTTCAATGTGGCATACACTTAAGAGAATATCCGGACTCAAACTCATTAAGACCTAAGTAACACTTTATTTAAAATATCAAACAAAGTTGAATTCAATTGTTCTTTCATTTGCTAGCTAAGCAGAGTTAAGGAACACGCCTCGAAGCTGGCGAGTGGGTGAGGAAGGCCCCGCCCCATGGCCCGCTGTGTGGATTCACTTGGATTTGCGCAAATAAATCGGGACCGCAAGCAAACTATGATACATAGCGAAATGAGAGAAGTCGCAAAATTAACCGGAATGTTCAAGCAAATTATAGAAAAAAACCCGATCTAAATCCGTTAAGTAGTTCTCTCATGAAAAGTGGACAGACATACAAACAGACATACATTGGATTTTCTATATTATACTGTATATTAGTAAACCTTCAAAATAATGTGCAGTTAAAGTTTCAACAGCATTCTCAGCATTTCTGGAGTTTAGTAGAGCCACATAACTATAAGAATCTTCACCAAGCAGCTCTGAAAATGTCTGCTTTGTTTGGGTCTCCATACCTCTGCCTTTTCTGACATGAATGTCATGAAATCAAAGTTCAGAAGAAGACGGACAGATGATCATTGAAATGACTCCATAAGTGTGAACCTAAGTGGCTACACTCCACCATACACCTGCCTCTCTTGTTGACTCCATGCAATTCCAGTCATCTGACTAACTAAAAAACACATCACACATGCAACTGGACCTGTGAATACTCTTGTGAAGTGAAACAGTGACATGGAACAAAATAACAAATGAATAAGTCATATCTGTTGTCACAAAAATGACACAAACTCATCAAGAAGGTTTGGGGCAGCCACCCGTATAATTGGTTTCCTGGCTGCAAAGCTTCAAATAAATGACAGCACTGCTGAGCAGAAAATGGAGTCCAAAACAGAACTGCGGGATTAGGGAAAAGGTGAAGGCTTTTAAAGGTCAGGGTAGGAAATGACGTCAATGGCACTGGGATCGGAAAGGTCTTCAGCCATAGACTCGAGCCCGGACGTGACATCAAAGGGGCTGAAACCGGCAAGGCCTTCCTCTATAGGTCCTGACCCGGAAGTGATGTCAACAGGGCCAGATGGAACTTCCTGTGAATGGTCTGCAGGAAAGTGGGAAAAAGATTCAGTGCACTCTGACACCGTCAGATTCAGAATTGCCCTCACTCAAGCCCTTTAGCTGCCTTCCATGTGCATGTGTGTGACACTATGTATTTGGAATTGCATTGTTTTGTTTTGACAGCATTCATGTTTTAATTCAATAATGTGAGATACACTAGACGATGCATACAGACATACAAAATGCACTTGCAGGTGAACTGAACATTTTTTGTGATGTTTTAATGCAAAATGTGAGTTGTGGACACCAACATTTTGTAAATGTTCCGGCAAAACAAGCTTATTCAGTTTGTTTGGGTGGAAATAAGCTATGAGAATAAATGTTAGAAAACATGAGTAGCTCTCGGCCATTTTCATTTTGTAAAAGTAGCTCTCAGGGGAAAAAAGGTTGGAGACCAATGCGCTAAACCATCCACCTCAGCCTCTAATCAATTTTTAAAGAGACTCTCTTCTAGCTTACATGATGAAGATGATGATATCTTCAAGCTGGACTCCCCTATTATATTGTCCTAGAATAATTCCATGAGAGTTGAACATTCCCCAGGTCAAACTGTCTATCCGTACAAGTTCTTCCTGCCTTTTGGAGCTGTTGTAACCCTTTTACTTAGTACTAAATACCTCCTTTTATTCCTTAAAACAAAATCCTTCTCTACACAACTCAACTTTTATCACATACATGGTAAAGACAAAAACTTGTTTGGTAGCTACTGTTGAGATTGGTTGATGACTAGATTCATATCAGGACAGTCTGTATGTAACTATCGATTAACCTCACATGCACTCCTTTGGGATATACACAGTAATAATGCCTGTTTACACAGTAGTTAAAAAGGCAATTACTAAGTAATCACCATTTAAATGTGCAGTAATTACAGACGCAAAGTGTTGATAAAATAATTTAATGCATTTCAATGGAGTTCTGAAACTTAAGTTGTTACCTTTGCACGGGTCTCAAAGATATAGCTGCTTCCTATACTGTCTGCTGATATTGAGACTTTGTAGCATGTATTCATACAGCATCTGCTTATAGGAAAAATGCTGCTAACAATTTAAAATGAAAACCTTATATTTTTCATAGAAATATATTCAAAAACACTATAAATAACAGAAGAGGCTATAAGTTTTACAATTTCCATCTTTCAGTAAGCACAGGAGATGCCTGATGAATCACAGTAGGCCTGATAATGAAATGTTAATTACTGTATCCTATTTAGCGTATCTGCTGGATGTCAAAGAGATATTTTGATGTCTGCGGACTGAAAATCTAACTGCAGGCAGGGGTGTAGAGAGTTTATGCAATCCATTGCACAATAATTAGTCATCTACAACATTTTAAACAAGTTGCTGATTAGAGCTGTAAAATTAGTACTCGTCACAATTTTTAATAATCAGAAGAAAAAAAACATACAGTAGCTACATGATCTTGTTTCCATTTAATTTGTAGATACTTTAGATGGTTAATCTAAATAAATAAATACTATACAGTGCATTCAGAAAAGTATTTAGTTCCCTTCACTTTCTCCAAACCTTTTGGTGTTGTAGGTTTAATTTTAAATGAATACATTTGCCATTTTCAACCATCAATAATCCATAATGACAAAGTGAAGACATGTTTTCAGAAAGGTTTGCAAATTTATTACAAATCAAATTAAAACCTGAAATCTCCCATTTATAAAAGTATTCATACCCCTTAACTTGGCTCTGCAAATTTTGGTCCGGTCTATCGTGTTTGCTTTAATTCCCCTTGCGCTGTATCTAGAACTCCATTGGCGTCCACCTGTGGCAAACTGAATTGATTGGACATCCTTTAGAAAGGCACATGTGTTCCTGCACATACAGTAGAAGGTCCCACAAAATCACACTGAATGCCAGGACAAAAACTATGGCATGAAGTCCAAGGATCTCTTTATAGATCACACATGATCAAACTATGGTGAGGCATAGATCAGTGCAAAGGTATAAACCCTCAATAATTGTGAAATGGAAGAAGTTTGGAACCTCCAGGATTCTTCCTAGAGTTCCAACCAAACTGAGTAACTGGGCAAGAAGGGTCTTGGTCAGGGAGGTGACCATAAAATGCAATGGTTACTCTAACAGAGCTTCAAAATTCAGCTGCTGAGGTGGTAGAGCCTGTCCACAGGATGGCCATCTCAGCACCACTCATCAATAAGGCACTTATGATGAAGTGGCTAGATGGATGCCACACTTCATTATAAGGCATATGGCAGTTTAAAGGACTCTGTGAGCATAAGAAAGAAATATTCTCTGGTCTGATGAGACAAAAAATGAACTCCAAGCACTCATTATGTGTATAATACCATCCCTATGGTGAAGGATGGAGGTGGCAGCATCATACTATGAGGGGGCTTCTCAGTGGCATGGACAGGGAGAATCGTCAGAATTGAGAGAGCAACAAAAGCAACCAAATATAGTGAGATCCTTAAAGAAACCTTCTGCAGAGTTCATGTGATCTTACCTTTCAGCACAATTTATATACCAATAACGTTATGCAGTGTTGAGTAAAGTTATAAAATAAGTATTTCTTGGGTGCTCAGTAAGTTCATCATCCTCACTGATGAAACTCCATGTGAAGGCTAGTTTAGGCACTATTACAATGGGGCCGGATGAGGTGGAACTGTGGCTTTCCTCAATAACCTGTAACAGCTATATTTGTCTCACATTTAGGTCAACTTCAGATTATTATCTTTTCCTATAATGAAACCATCTGTCTGCAGTGGCCAGACACCAAGGCGAAATACTCAGAAATGGCCAATGGTGTAGATAGATAGATAGATAGATAGATAGATAGATAGA
>JANRMT010062820.1:13605979-13617479 GCA_026402145.1 Polypterus bichir lapradei
GATAGATAGATAGATAGATAGATAGATAGATAGATAGATAGATAGATTTATGTGAAATATGTCTTGTTTTATTTGTTCACACTTACATACTTAAATTACAGGACAGTCAGCCATTTCCTGTCTTTAATTTGAGAGAAAATCTGTGAGGTGAGGGTTAAAACCACCATGTGGTCTCCCTGTTGAAACCCTCAGATGTTTTTTTCTGTGCTAATAAAACTCCACCTGCAAGCAACTGTGATACCTCCAAATGGTATTTCACTAGAGGGTATATTTCCTTAAATCGCTTTTTGAGGTGAGTAAGACACCTTAGTTCAGGTATCTGTTCCTACCAGCCTTCCTGGATAAGAACCAGGCATCATTACAGTTGATTTTCACACAGTAATTTGAAATGTACAAACTTTGCAGAGGCTTCAAACATGAAAATGAACTGGAGAATTTGATCCGAATCCCAATTGTGCTATTTGATCAATTATACTGTTTTCATCTATTAGATTAAAATCATACTTTATGAGCCATTAGGTAAGAACTCAGAGATTTGTTATAGTGGACCCATGCTTTCTTTCTCTATCTGCACCTGAGCTTCTCTTTCTTTGTATAAGTTACAGTTGTTTAGGGTTGTGTAGAGCAGTGGTTGTGTAGAACAGACTTCCTGTAGGTCACGTCCTGTGTTAAATATTCTCCAGTTAAAGCTCTGATTGTTGGCTTTTTGTTCTTTTTTGTTGTTTGCAAGACCTCACAGAAACAAAGGAGTTTCTAAACATGGATGAAGAACTAAAATTTTTGGAGGAACAGATACTAAAGTTTCGCACTCATAAAGAACACCTGAATGCCCTTAAGCTTCTCCCTCAAGCAGTCGCCTACCTTCTTTGTCCACACTCCAGCAGTGCCTGAAGCCATTGAGTATCTGTTTTACCCCTCAGGACTTATTGTGGGAATACCAACGAAAAAGGAGGGCTCCCATCTCAAGGACTCAGAGAAGTGGCAATGTAGAATTTGAGCAACTGTTTCAAAGCTCTCAGCTCTTTGCCAGCTGCCTGCCAAAGCACTGTGGTCATTTTAGAGGGACTCCACTGTATGAAACTTGGACTATGCACATTCCTTCTGGAAAATGTATGTGCCATTTCATTCTGTGTCTGACTTTCTTAGGGTGCATGTTCAGCACATTGTAAAATAAAAGCTCAGTCTGTCCTTGCGAAGCATAAAGATGTCAGGGAAGTGGTTTTCTACATGGGAAGAAACAACATTCGCAGTCACCGTCAGAACTGTTCAAAGAGAACATCAGGGGCCTCGTGTATAAATGGTGCGTACGCACAGAAATGTTGCGCGAATGTTTCCATGTCCAAATTGTGATGTATAAAACCTAAACTTGGCGTAAAGCCAAGTACCTCATACCCTTTCGTACGCAAGTTCTGAGCTCAGTTTTGCAGACTGGCAGCACCCACCGTCAAAGCAGTGCTACTGTTCCTGTGTGGTTACCCTTTCTTTCTTAGATCCACATTCCTGACCTGGCTTTATAAATACACTGAAACTAACCGCATATTGTTTATTAGTGTAATGCATCTGATTGTAATTAACCTGTAACAATATAATGGTCCAGGGAATAGCCATAGTATTCCAAATACCATAACTGCTTTAGCGTTGTTACTCTCACTGCACCTTCTTCTTCTTCTTTCAGCTGCTCCCATTAGGGGTTGCCACAGTGGATCATCTTTTTCCATATTACTCTCACTGCACCACTCAGAATATTTATATCACTGTATCTGAGTAGGAAATCACAGTAGCAGCTGATCGGAAAGAGAATTATTGTGATACAGCATCAAGCACACGCTGCCTCAGCCACGGCAAAACACTTCAGTGGCTTTCCTGTACGGACCTCGCGGTTCAGAAACAGTTTCATCCCAAGAACTTTAAACGCAGTCAATCAGTCCATCAAGTGCTCCTTGTAGAACTGTTTGTACTTATAAGTACAATCACCTCACTGTAAACTTGCACTGCAGTTATAATATTGCACAACCTGCGCCACTTTATAAAGCGCGTATTTACATATAATGACGATATCATTTTTAAGATGAAATGCAGCAAAATATGTTGATTATATTATACAGATAAAACTTCAACTTCATTTAAATAATTTGTATTGTTAATAATTAATAACCGGGGTCGGTTCCTGCCTTGCGCCCTGTGCTGGCTGGGATTGACTCCAGCAGCCCCTGTGACCCTGTGTTAGGATATAGCGGGTTGGACAATGAGTGACTGACTGACTTCTCTTAGTTATATATCTACCTTATGTAATTGTTCGTTATTTATTTGTTGTATACTATTTATCCATTGTTATTCTTACCTGATTTCAATTTGTTTTTTCTGTTTTGTAACTATTTCTTTGACATCTTGTAAAGCACTTTGAGCTACGTCCACTGAATGAAAATATGCTAGAGAAATTAATGATGTTGTAGTTGTTGGTTCTCAGTCTCTTTGGCCTTGGGGCCCAATTTTTTTGTTCAGTGAGGATCCTTTACTAGCAGTAGTGTTAATGAAAACCAGCCAACATTGTCCCTGAATGGCACACATTAATAAACAACAGTGAATACATAGTCAGCATTTAATTATAGTGATAATTGATAATTCAACATGATATTTTACAATATGTAAGGTTTTTATACAGGATGAAAGATGTATTAAAAATAGTACAACACAGATGTCTACGTTTTTAAAAATGCCACTCTCTTCGCTACATTCTCATCTCCATACTTCTCTGACAGACATTTTAATTATGAAGGATCTCCCGACAACAGAGAGAGGTCATCTTGTCTTGTCCAAAGAGGTCTGTGATCTGGTCTACAGCCTGTGCGTAAGTAGTGCTTGGCAGCAGAGACGTCACCACTGTTCTTCAAGAGTGCCTGCATGACATTAGTAAGGTCCTGGGAGAACTCTTCCTGCAGAAGCTGCACAGCATTCACAGCACTGTTTATTTCTGCCTGGGAAGGACTGTATGAACTGGGGAGCATATCTTCCTGTGTTTGTGAAACATGAACATGCGAGTCATCATTCATCACAAAGTCAGAAAGTCCAGTGGTGGGTTTTTTTTGCACCTTCTGATTTGGATCCTTTACTTATTTCATTATTTCTGGTTTCACAAACCTTGCTCCGAATTGAGATTCTGTGGATTTGATTGGCAGGGCCATTACTTCTACCTGGACAGCGTACAACATAATAGATGAAATACACACAGTACTCATCCAAAAATAACTTGACACACAGATGTTTAATACTGAATCAAACCGAGTGTCTATTTGTCTTTTTAATGTGTTACTTGGGCTTGTCAAATTTTCACAAGTTTATGAAAATCAGTCTTTAAATGAGAGGAATATGTTTTAGTTTGCAAGTGGCTGACTCGTCTAGAATTTTGGTATACACATCAATTGCATGAGGCAAGACGAGGTGTTCTGCACTGGTGAGCACTTTCTTATATTTGGCAATTTGATGTGCAATGTGGTGATGCTAGGAGTGCCTGCTGGTGTGTTGTACAACCACACTAGAAGGTTTTTGTGAATCCTCAAGATGTTGTTGTAAAAAAACTGAATGATTTACATCTGTAAGTAGTATGTTTTGTTTCCAAATGTCTTTATAATTTGGAAGGTTTCATGCTTTCATTTGGTAGTACCACCCTACAGATAACACACATTAGAAAATCTATAGCTTATAAAATCTGGATTGTATGTTCTTTTTATATTCTTGTTTGGCTTAGATTTTTGGGATGAATCATGTGAGGCTGGTGAAGAATTTAGAGTAGGTGATGCAACAGGTGTTTATGGGAGCATGTGGTGCATTACAGGTTGTCCTCTACTCAAAACTGGATTTGTGTCACGGGTCAGCTCTTCATTATGGAGCAAAATGTCCCTTTAACTGGGTCCAGAACTGAAATCTGCAATCAATAGCCCCCCACCCCAAACATTAAAATGTGTTGGCTGATGATATATAATTTTTTTTGTTAAGCTGAAGACCCATCTAAGGCATCCAGGGACCCACATTTGGTTTGCGATTCACAGGTTGAGGACCACTGGTGTAAACCGCTCAGTCTACTTACAGCATTATGTTACTTTCATGTGGTGCGAGACACATGTACATTAGGCTAAGGGTGAAAAACTTTTTTTAAAATAATAAAAATATTTTATATTTATGTAGCACTTTTCTCACTACTCCAAGAACTTTACATAGTGAGCAGGGAGCCACTTAAACTGCAACTAATTTGTAGCATCCACTTAGATGATGCGACGGCAGCCATATTGCGTCAGTATGCTCTAAACACATTGGCTTTTAGGTGGTAAAGGGGTGAGAGATAATTAAAAAATTACAGACAGAGATTAATAAGGGGGACAGAATGTCTAGGCCGCGGTGGGTAATTTTAGCCAGAACATCAGGATACACCCTACTCTTTATAACAGATGCCCAGAAGTCTTTTATGACCACAGAGAGTCAAGATCTTTGTTTTATGCCTCAACTGAAGAATGGCACCATTTTTACAGCACAGTGTCCCCATGCACTGAGATCCAGATTCAGACCACAGGGTAAGCACCCCCCTGCTGGCCCTGCCAACACCTCTTGCAGCAGCAACCCAAGCTTTTCTTGGTTGGTCTCCCATTTAAATACTGGCCAGACCTGAACATGATGAGCTTCGGGTGGATGACCTGTTCTGAAGTGTATGTAGTATGGCTGCTGGCCATGCGTCTTTTAAAAGTAAATTGGTCACAATTGTGCTGCCATAATACATGCTCAAACGGAGAGGATGTAAAGTCTACCTAAACGGTCTCTTTGTTGACCTGATTCACCAGCCTGTTGACTTATCTTTTCAAATGAAGATGAACTTGTAACGGCCGACCCCTTTACCCAGCCGGCAGCTACACCTCCAAGACCTGTGGCCTGGATAATTTACTGAGAAATAATCTAACTATCAAGCCGTACTTCTTAACCAATTAAACTTTTCTCCACAATCGACGGTGTAAATATAAGTACACAAAAACAGGATGTAAAATTAAACGGATTAAATGTATTAAATAAAACAAGACATGCAAAAAACAGATATAAATAGAAATATCCCTCCACCCCAGCAACAACAAGACAGCACCAAATATAAATACAACAAAAACCCTCCCTTGCCCCTGCAACATGTAACACACAACACGAATAACAAAATGACTAATAAACTGAATGATTGTGAACTTGAGTCCGATTGTAAAACTGTCCTGAAAACAGATGACTGAACTAGAGGTAAATGCGTTGTATGATTTTCCCGGCGATTGGAGCAACATCACCGTGATTCCTCGGCGTATGGTGGATAGTGAATCGACCCCAGGGTCTCAGTAGATGGAGGTTGAAAAACAGTCCGGCAAAATGAAAAGCAAACTGGTGAAAAGGCGCGATGTGAAAAAACAGCAAGCAAGTTGAAAAGTGGTTGAAACAAAATGGTCTTCTTTCTTCTTTCTCCTTCCTTCTCCTTCCTCCTTCCTTCTACTTCCTCTCTCCCTCCCGATTACTTAAATAGTCTGTGATTGATTAATTAAGAACAGGTGTTTTCCAGGTTTGCGGCTATTGGTCTCCTTCCATCATCCGTCCTTCTTTACGGGGACGGCATTAACTGATACACATACAAACAGCAAATGGGACAATGAAACGAGACGCACTCAGAACTGACATTTAACACTAACTATGTGGTCCCGCTACAGACTCTCTGTTTCTGATCATGTAAGCAGATACGGGGTCTTATGGACGCAAATGTTTCACTATTTTTCAGTGAAGATCGCCATATATAGCAATTAACTGAAGTGAATCAAATTAGGCTTTCTGGGCAGCAAACTGATTTAATGGTTGAGATTTCTAACTTAGAGCTTCAAGTGTCTCTGTATATAGCCTGTCATAAGGATTATTTTCTGAAATGAGTCCACTACCCAGTAATATTTTTGCTTGTGGCAAAGACCTTTTTATTTTAAGGAAGAGCAGTGGAAGCAGCGTCAGGATGCAAGCTGTAGACAGTTTGACCGGTTTAACAGATTCAGGGTACCCTATACAGCAGCCAATTTTTCAGATAATAGTTAACTCTGCAACGTTTTACATATCCAGCCTGTAAAACTGTTTTACTTTGAAAAGATCAATTTTAATAGATGAAACAATTGTCTTTTTATAAGTATAATTGATGCTGTTGTGCTGTTTTACATTTCTTTGCTTAGTTGACTTAATGATAATACAATATCGACCTGACATTACGTTCCATAAAAGATTTTCCGTCTATAGGATAGATCACTGATTACAAATGTCTGGCCACCCCTGCTATAAGACATACAATATGGCATCTGTTTAAGTCAGGATCTTCTGTACAGTATTGGACAAAAAATACAGTATATTTCCTTATTGATTGCCGTGGACATGTCTGGTTTTTCGAAATTATAAATCATAACCTTGACAAGTCATGCACACTTAATGTTACTGAAAGTATTCCCTATATAAATGTCAGCACTTATTTCTGCAATAGACTGTTACCTATATAAATAATATCATCTAGAGTTTAATAGGCATGGCAATAAGATTTCCTACATAACAAAATGCTTCTTTAAAATGGCTTGCTTATTATACGCTGCTTGTCACTGTTACCTGCACTAGAAGTCTGCACCAATAAGTCCGGCATCCTACCATTTTAATGGTTAACGTCAGGCTTCTTAAATTAGCTGCTCTGAAGGCTCAGATTGTTTTCTGCTTTATCAAAGCATGGAACAGAAACGGACTTTATTTTACCAGACTGTGGTGGAACTACAAAGCCTGGTAAATTGTTCCTTTTGATATTTGGCTTGTCTGTCTAAGTTTCTGAGGCTTCTGTCTTTTTGACAGCACAATACATTTTTCACAATCATACTTTAGCTGTTGGAAGAATAGATTAAATATTAACTCCTAAGAAGTGATGTTTGTAGAAAGATCTAATATACCGGCACATAAAAGGTTGTCGTACTCTTAAAAGAAACAAATAACTGCTTCTCAGACAGGTCTGAAATTGAAAGCTGATAGAATTTGAAGTCTCTGTGGAGTAACATTATTCACAGTTTGCAAAAATAAATGTGGTGTCACTCTGCAGTAATATACTGCTATATTACATTTTAAAAATAGTGAGAGCCAATAAAATCTTTATTTTACTCGATCATAGCTGTGGCTTGCATTAGTACACCAAGGTAAACACCCAGCTGATGCTATGGAGTCTTCTGCAGTGAAGGCTAATGAGATCAAATCAAAGTTAGAGAGAAAAGCATCAATCACCCTGGATTTTTTTCTGAAAAAACGTAAGATTTTGTTTAAGACTTTATATCATATATTTTCTTTTTTTGCCTTGCAAAATGTCACCTTTTTTAATGCATGTAGAGTAAGTAGTATTTTTCAGGATACAGATGAGGTACAAACAGCACTATTTATTGAATATACCCTATTTATATAGAGAGAGAATTGTTGCCCACATGAAATGTTAATTCTTAGTGATTCCAAAGTGGCTCATTTACCAGCCACGTCTTAAAAATCTCATCCTGACTGACAGCATCTCTAGTTGGCCAAATATTCTTTCTTTCTATTAGGTCTTATATGAGGCTGTTAACATTTTTGAAATGTGTGTGTGTGCGTGTCATAATATGTGTTGTGGTGGCATGGTTAACAATGGGTTAATATGGAGGTTTTTGGATGGGAGGGGCTGAGAGAAAAGAAGGCAGAGTTCAGAAAAGAGCAAGAAGTACTTTATATGTGCTATTCAGTTGTAACGGTTAGAAAAAGAAAATAAAACCTGTACAACTGATGTGCTTCAAACCCATTCCTTTCTTAACACGATATGTTTAATTAATCTGCGCTACAAAAATATCTAGGAGGACCCAAAAATACTCAGAATCGGTCAACAGCATGGAAGTTGCAGTTATCGAATATGCCCATTGCGTACTGAATGCTTACAGTCTGGTTAATCAGTTTACCAAGTGGCATCATAATGAAATGACCGAGTCCATATTTCTGGTGCAGGTGACTTGTTTCTCCAAACCACCATGGCAGATTTTTAGGAGACATTTATGACCATTTTATTTATTTTTTGATATTGACATACTTATTCATAAAGAGTATTTTCCCTGTGAACAGCTTGTTAATTATTGCACTTACTCTGAACTGCTGATGCGTCTATGGGAAAGAATCACAGAAGAAAGTCAAGAGAAATGCCACACCCAAAACTGGATTTTGCTCCATTACAGCACATCTGCACATGCCGCATTGCCATTCAAAGATTTTTTTAATAAAAACTAGGGGGCTCTACCCCCTGCTCGCTTTGCTCGCAAAACCCTGGGCGGGTTCTATGGGCTGGCCACTTTGCGGATCTGCCGCTCGCATATGGGGATGCGGATGTACAATTTAAACAGATTGTTACTTTCATGGGAATTGTTACATATGCATAATAGAACTATCTGTTTTACATTACAGCAAGTAATTAACCATATTAAAAACAGTAAAACGTAAGAAATTGAAAGAAAAGTATGTTTCATGTTGCATTAGAGGTATTTGTTGCGTTATACGTTTTCTTTCTGTTTGGCTTTGAAATTAACTTGCAAATATTTTTTAAATTTACACGTTTACTGTAAAACTTCAGTAAAAACAATTTTTTGAATTAACTTTTCAATATTGCATTGAATTTTGATTCCGTGTTTGGACTTTCATCGTGACAATGCGAAATTTAACTGCCCGTGAGTGAATATCCCACGACTTTTTTTAATGTTTGTGATTTGTTAATTGTCATAGCAAAAGCTATTCTAATGGGAAATTGTAAACATTTTAATACAAATGGCATATCAAGATCTCCTTTGATGCCTAATGCTATCCGCGGAAAATGTACTACATCTACATCGCCTGTTAAAATTTTACATGTCAGAGTTGTTCGACCAATTTTGAATACAACTAATCCTGTCCTATTGCATAGCCCATCACTCAGAAAAAAATTACGCAATAACATTACGATAGATCCTTCTTTCTAAAGTAATTCGGCTGGTGGAAGACCAGACGGTGTTAACGGTTTTTGATATTTTATTGGATATTGTAAGTTGATGTTTTCATGTTCCGCATGATCACCGCCAATTGTTTCAGCATAGTCTATTGATACGCATTTAACCAATTTTCCATGTAACCGATCGACAATTTTCATGTTAATCTGTTTGACTTGATCGTTTCTCGGTGCTAGGATTGCCCAAGTACTCCTTTCTTCTGTTGATAACCCTTCAGGATGAAATTCTTCAATAAGATTTGGACATAATACAGTAAGTCTTCTTTTATTGGGAACTTAAAGTGAGGAAAATGTTAAAATTTATAAGAGCTGAGAGTGCAGGAACTGTGTCTGACAAAAGCATTCACACCAATGAGAGGTAAGAGGACTGTGGGCATGGTTGAAAATGGTTGAGAGGAGGGTGTGACTTGAAAAGATGTCTCTTGGCAATAGTCTCGTCTCAAGATTTTCTTTTATAATAGAGAGACAACTCACTTCCTGTTGTTTTGTTCCCTCAAATTTAAAATTGAGACTGAAATGAAAAGAAATGCTTCTGTGAAAGAAATCCAGGAAAAAAAAAATGAAAGGTGAGTACAAGATCATTTTACAAGAACTGGAGAAGTGCAAATGTAAGTGCATTGCATCCCAAGGGGAGTATTTTGACGGTGACTAAAAGAAAACTGCTGGAAGTTTTTTAAAATTACAGAAAATTGTGGATCCCCCTTCATATGTGTTTGCTAGCAATTAGGTGGTGTGTACAATGAGGTAATCCAATAAAGAAGAAGGAGAAGGCTTTCCTTTGCATCTGTTATAAAATGTACATATAGTATAGTATCATATCTGTCTCTTTTTTAATATTAGAACATTTGGTTGCAAATGTGTCAAGAACAACTTCAACACAGCTTGTCGATCCTACTTTCCAAATTTGTCCGAAATCAAATAAATTCAAAGTTTGAAGATTCAGCACACTATTTCATAACTTTTGCAATGTGAAAAAAAAAATTTGTGTGCAAAATTTACTCTTAAAAATGTTCGATCAGTGTCCCCAAGTTCTTGTTGAAAAACCCATGTAAAAATGACAGGTTACATCCACCAAATTAATTCTCTTCATATTTTAAAATATTTCAATCAAGTCAGCTCTTAATCTAAGGTTACTTTAACTGAAAAGGAATTGGGAGGTGAGTCGTAACCAAAGCAGGAACTGGGAAGCTGTAAGCTGTAACTGGGAAGTCTAAAAAGAAATAACCAAGACTTAATACATGTGACAAAAATTGTTGTCAAACAGAAAGAGCAGGAATTCAAAATCCAATACACAGGCAAAATGTTAATCTAAAAATCATAGTCAAAAAGCAGAGCTGCAGTTTGTTACAAAGAAATATTTCAAAACAGCAAAGGAATTAATCCAATTAAGAACAACCAAGAAGTGTGTGACTTGACCTCTATAATGTCAACCCCGACATGTTACCTGACATATTTCCGGGTTGACTTTGCCTAGCAATGGCATAGCCAAAGTCCACAAATACGTCTTTAAAATGGCAGAACCCATAAGAAAAACAAAATGATGTTGCAGGAGAAAACTACCAGTTTTCAAGAAGCACCAAAACAGTTGTGACCTTGTGATTCCTTGATCTCTAAAACCCCTAAAGCAAAGTCAATAAAAATTTTAGAGGTCAAAGAGATTTTTTAAAAATCTTAACAAAGAGCCTGATCATGACACAGATATTTTGGTTTGATTTCTGTATTTCCTTTAGCAAGTTGATTATTCTTATGCTTACAGTTTTGACTCTTCTTTTGTTTGTTGTCTTGTCACCTTGGTTATTAAGTGGTTAAATTAATTAAAAGAATTACCCGGAGGTTTTATTTGATTTGGAAAGTATTCAGCTTTGGCATTCTATTTGGGTTTATTCATGGCCCCATTATGAAAATGGTGGCAATTACAGCTGACTGGGTGCCAGGACTGCATTAAATTGGCATGGTGGACATTGCAGATAAAGAGAAGCAATTTGTTGTACTTCCAATATTTATGCAATGTACTGAACAGCATATCAAAAAGATACAAATTTGATTATGAAAAAGTATCAGGGGAGTTTCAAGAGCTCACTAAGAGTACCATAGATGAAATTATCACATTCATCTCGCACACATTCCATGCCAGAAATTAGGAGTCTAATAAAATTAATTGTAAATGAGGGCAGGTCAGATGATAAGGACTTGTAAGTTATTGACGGTATCCTCCAAGCCTAGCTTCCGGGGGGTCATTGACCTGTGCTAAGCCCTCCAAATATCACGTCAAGCCCACTCCTAACCATTTTATCATTATATTGCTACTTGTTGGATCTTTGGGACTTTATCATATGATTCTGCCAAAGGAATTTCAGACAACCACCCCGCCCATTGGGGGGGGGGGCGGGGGGGGGGGGGGTGGGGGGGGGGCGGGGGCGGCGGGGGGCACGGCGGAGCGGG
>JANRMT010062820.1:13633214-13676690 GCA_026402145.1 Polypterus bichir lapradei
GTCTGCACTTCAACTGCATCTGAGTTGTTTCATTTAAAATTCATTGTGGTAATGTACAGAACCAAAATTAGAAAAAAGTTGTCTCTGCCCAAATATTTATGGACCTAACTGTATATGTAATTCTGGATCTCAGAGAGTAATATTTTATGGGAATTTGATGCATATATTTCATTGTGGGGTTGTGTTAGGACAGATGAAAATGGCTTGCTAATTGAAGGTTTTTTAGATTGAAAATGCTATTGATCTTACATTAGTTAATAGAACATTGCCCAAAATTAGTAGGTGGAAGTGCCATGCCCTCAGGTCCTTACCAGATAAAACTGGTGAACCCAAGTCCTTGATAGAGAGACCGAGGTCAGTGGGACAATAGGAGATGTAGACACAGAGGTGTAATTTTAAAAAAGGTGCGATTTATTTTGCAATAAATGGCTAAAACTGTCCCAAAAAACTGTGCATAGCAAAAAGGCAAAGGAAAAAAAATCCAATAGCTTATAGAATGTACCAAAAATGCACAAAAAATAGTTGTCTCTGTCCAAATATTTATGGACCTAACTGTATCATTCAATACCTTACAAGGATTATAAAAGTTAACAACCATTACTTTTCCTTTGGTATCAAACAATTCTAGAACAAGTGCCTCGTGCTTTTCATTTACACTCACTACTCTACATGGTAACCTTGACCCTTTCTTATAAAAGAAGCCACCTCTCCCCATTTACCAGCTAATCTATCATGCTTTCCTACAATATAATCAGGCAAGGAAGAAATTTAGTGAGGTAACAGCCAAGTTTACTGAATATAAATAACATAAGGTAGAACCACTGTGTTAAATGTAAACTTTTTAAACTTCTGACCATTCACAAGTAAGTGTCTAGCATGCCATTGCTATTATGTCCCTTCACATCATAAGTGAGCTGATGATGTCCCACGCACCAAATTTACATTCACGGATTGCCATTTTGTTAAACCAAGATGTCTTTCTGGTGGCTTTAATAATTTTAATTTGAGCGTCACTATGATTTGAGTATAATGCATTTATTATAAACACAAATTTTAACATACCCGCCATGAAAGAATCTTTAGTAATAAAAAGTTACGATTACATGCATACATCGATTTAACATTTTTTTAAATTAAATTTTATTGATATTATTTGAAGAAAACAACATTCCATACAATCATGTCAAACTTAACAAACCCTAATTCAACTGCCACCGAGAGAAACAGAGGAGAGACTTCAACATGAGCAAATATTAAAAAAAAAGAAAACAAAGAGAAAAGAATGTTCTGTTCCCCAATACAGAAGGTTATTCTAAAATGATATTAATTAGATCTTGCCATAATTTTAAAAAGTTTTGAACAGATCCTCCAAGTGAGGATTTGAATTTTTTTTTCCAATTTCAAGTAATATAGAACATCAGTTACCCCCGACTTATAACAGGTGGGCTGGGATTCTTCCAGTTGAGGAAGAGAAGTCTACCTGCTAGTAGTGTGGTATAAGCAACTACAACCAAGTTATGCTTCTCCACTTTAAGCCCACCCAGGAGTTCACCGATCAGCTAGTGAGGTAGGAGGGATTGTGACCCCAAGGCTGTCTGATAGGCATTCAAAGACGTTTGTCCATAATGTTAATTTGGTGAACGCCCAAAACATGTGGCCTAGTGAGACTGGAGCTAAATTGCAATGTTCACAGGTTGAATCTTGTCCTGGATTTAACATTTTGATTCATTACTGGTAAACATTTTACATTTTCAGTTTAGCTGTTTGTATGCTTCAGTATGTGATAATCCTTATCTTTTTTGTAACTTTTGGAACCTTGTCAGTTCTCTTTTCGGTCTCACATCTTCTATATGGTGTGCTGCATTATGTTCTCCACTACGATTACCACATTTTGGCTTAATATCTTTTTTTACATTCTTCATGTTTATGCTCACTCCCATATTTACTACATCTTAGTTTACAATGACAATCTGCTGCATTGTGTCCAGATTTCTGACATTTCCAGCGCCTAAGTGGAGGGTGAATTTATGAATGTACATCACAGCTGACACATCCTAAGCTTACTTTTCCTGGAATTTTCATTTAATCAAAACAAAGTAATATCAATAAACTGTTATTTTCTCAGTTCATAAAATTGTACCCTTTTAACTTTTTTAGCCCATTTTTCCAATAAATATGTTTTAGATTATTCATTTGATAATTCCAGAGGAACATTAGTTAGTGCTCTCCTAACATCTTTATTTTCATATGGCAACATTGCCCCTATCTTTTTACCAACTAAAAGATCAATTTTTATTGCATGTTTACATTGTTTACTATTTTTACAAAATACTAATGAATTTCCATCCCTGACGGGTCAAGCACTAGCTATATCACCCAAAGCAGATTTGAATTTTTTGCCAGTTTAACTGGCATTCATTGTTGAAGATTGTCAAGACTAAAATTTGAATACTTTAATGTCTTTTTTTCTTTATGAAATTAATTTTGTCCTTCTTCCCCATCACTCAAAAGTATCCCTACATTATATTTCCTTATCTGTTTCACAGATTTACCAAATATACTCGCGTTTAACTTATCCTGCGGATGTCGGGGCTTGATTTTACTGGTATTTTACAATGTTGGTTGTATAAGTCGAATGTGAAAAACTCACGCTATTGGTCCAAGAGATTATGATATGATATTATGATAACGCCCACCTGAGAGAGTGTTCTATTAGAAGAAAATATGAAGCTGATTTTTAAATTAAAAGTCGTTGAAGTGGCAAAAGAAATTGGTAACTGCACTGCTGCAGCAAAATTCAACGTGTCTGAGAAACTGGTGTGAGATTGGAGGAGGCAAGAAGATGTAAAAAAAAAAAATGTAAATGTCGCATTTTTGAACGGGCGTACAAGTCGGGGTCTGATTTTATGATCAATTTTTTGGGTTTCAAGACTTCCTCTTCACTTTGCTACTCTCAATGCTAAATTTCTAGGAGCCATGGTAATTACTTTCAATAGGAAAACCCTCCCAAAAAAAAGCAAAAAATAAAACGTACACAGATGACACAGTTTTGGCACGTCTTTACAACAGGAGATCTGTGGAAATACGAGGCCGAGTCATAGGTGTATACAGCATACGTAGGCATGATTTGTTTTATCTAGGCTATTCACAGCTACGTCTTCATCTGTACAAGTTTTAGCTGGATGTTCGAGTTCGAGGTTGGGGGCAAAAAAAATCAACCCATCCGTGTTCTGAATTGTTTGAATCTGGAGACAATCGTGTTCTGAGGTTCTACTGTATATGGCTTCTGCTTTGGATGGTAAAGCCTTAATTTATATCTGTGGATGCAGCAACAAATTGCGTTCACTGACAAAATTTTACTGAAGTGTTCAAAAGCCCATGTCATGATATCCTGGCAAACATAGGATGCTTTCTAAGACCGTGATATCTGAGGAATCAGAGATCACACAAATTCAAAGTGGTTTTTGATCTTATTCTTTACGCACAGAGATTTCACCACATTCTTTGATTATATTGAATATTGTAGAATGAAATGCCCAAATTCTGCTGATTTGTCTTTGGTGAACATTGTTCTGAAAGTAGTGGATTACTTGCTGATGCATCCATTTACAAATGGATGAGCCGCGACCCAATCTTGCTCTTGAAGGAGTAGGCCTTTTTTGAAAGCCCATTATCCTCACCTGTTTTATATCACTTTGTTATTTCAATTTGAAACCTCGTTAATAGTGCTAAGTTATCTCCTCCCAACTTTTTTTGGAACATTCTACAGGAATCAATTTCAGAATAACCGTATATCTTCAAAAACCAATGCAGTTGATAAGCAACTTATGGGATACCTTACCTTTACATCATTTTTATTCGGACACAAGTCAAAGAAAATTTACAAATCACTCCATTTTGTTTTCATTACTCTACTGTCCCAAGTTTTTTGGAATTTTTTTTGTAAAAAGAATTCTCTGCTTTACAGAGAAGTGGTTGACTTTTTAATTAAAGTTGTCCTCAAAAGCCTTTCCATGATAAAACAGGTAACCTCCCCTCCCCTCACCCCACCCCACCCTACCCTACACCCATACTAAGTCATACCACCTAGTCTGCATGTTCTTTAGATGTAGGAGGAAGCTGATACACCCGGAGAGAACGTTCACAAATATTTCAACAATGTGCCAGCTACATAAACACACTAATGAGGATGAGAATTGAACTCGGGCCCCTGGAGCTGTGAAGCAGCCTTGTGTAAGACTTTGATCAAAACAATTTTATATTCTCACAGCTGTACAAAAATATAAATGAGAAAAATGTATACAGCAAGGTTAAAGCTGTAAACTTATTCCACAGTCAAGGTGTAGCATGAAGAATATTGAGCTTAGCTAAAATATTAGTTTTATTACTGCACACCCGGCATGTGTTTATTCTGTGAAAGCAGAACTTATTAAACAGCTCCTTATCTGAGAAATCATTGTTTGCTTTTCCTTCCATAATCTGCTTGAATAATCATCAGTGTTAAAGGTGAAAAAATGGCATAAGAAGAACATCATAAATTAAAAATCAGACTAGCGGAAAGATTCATACTAGGAAGCTATAAGGAGTTTTTATTACAGGTTATTATAAATATAAAATTATACTGTGCATTCATTTATTGCAAGATGTTTAATAAGGAATATTTTGTAGAGAAAATAAGATAACTGCTATCAAATTAATTCAGCAGGTCTCATTTACAGTATAAAAAAGCAAAACTGCAGATGAGGTTTCCTCACATTTATATTCATGCACTTATGATTCAAATAACATTTGTAATAAAAAGACAAGCCATATAAATTAATTCATGTATTTTCTGAGTTTGCTTCTTCCACTTCCTTGTCCCAGGAAGCCTAACAGGTTCTGCTAGCACTGGGTAAAAGGCAGCGCCCAGAATGAAAGTTCATTGCACAAACAAACATCCACAGTCTTTCTTATTGAGTTATCGTTGACATGTCGAAGTAAATGTCAAGCACCAGAAGAAATACCACACTGACAGAATGGACAAGTGCCCAGTGTTATGATCAGTGGTTTTTCTTCATTTATTGTGATTTTTCCTGAACAAATATTATGCTGCTCCCCAATACCTTATTTCCACCCCAAGATGGTGCGACTATAATATGTGCGAGAGTGGCAGAAAAAAGACAAAAAATGAATGGTAAGTACCACGTGACAACCCTTCATCTCTCAATGTTTCACTCACCTTTAGGCTTTCTGACTGCCTCCTAATCACATGTGTGTGACAACAGGTAGAACTTTATTTGCAACCCAGCCACAGGGGATGCACAGACCAGTGTGTTTCTTTGTGCTTGTCCCAAGCCCGGATAAATTTAGAAGGTTACGTCAGGAAGGACATCCGGTGTAAAATTTTGCCAAATCAATATGCAGAGAACAATACAATTTTCCATACTGGATCGGTCGAGCCCCGGGTTAACAATAACCACCACCAGTACTGTCAGCCAACAGAGTGCTGGTGGAAATTGGGCTACTGTTGGCCGAAAAAGAAGAAGGAGAAGAAGAGGGGGGAGACGTGTCCGGAGGCAGGAGGAGAGAAGGAAAGTAAAGAGAGCGGAACTGAGGGTAGGAACTTTGAATGTTGGCAGTATGACCGGTAAGGGGAGAGAGTTAGCAGATATGATGGAGAGAAGTAAGGTTGATATATTGTGTGTGCAAGAGACTAAATGGAAGGGGAGTACGTCCAGGTGGATCAGAGGTGGATTCAAATTGTTCCATCATGGTGTGGATGGGAGGAGAAATGGAGTAGGAGTTATTCTAAAGGAACCGTATGTTTTTGGGGTGAAAAGAGTGTCAGGCACATTAATGATTATGAAGCTGGAAATTGGAGGTGTGATGATGAATGTTGTTAGTGCATATGCACCTCAAGTTGGGTGTGCAATGGGTGAGAAAGAAGATTTTTGGAGTGAGTTGGATGAAGTGATGAACAGTGTACCCAAGGGACAGAAAGTGGTGATTGGAGCGGATTTCAGTGGGCATGTTGGTGAAGGGAACAGTGGAGTCAAGGAGGTGATGGGTAGGTATGGTGTCAAGGAGAGGAATGAAGAAGATCAGAGGATAGTGGATTTTGCCAAAAGGATGGACATGGCTGTGGCTATGTACAAGTGTGGTGGAAGATGCACACAGGTGGATTACATCCTATGCAGAAGAGTTGATCTGAAGGAGATTGAAGACTGCAAAGTGCTGGCAGGGGAAATTGTAGTTAAGCAGTATAGGATGGTGTTCTGAGTGAGGGCAGAGCCAAGGATCAAATGGTGGAATTTGAAAAAGGAAGACTGTAAGGTTGAGTTTAGGGAGAAGGTGAGACAGGCACTGGGTGGCGGTGAAGAGCTACCAGACAGCTGGGAACCTACAGCAGATGTAAGAAGGGTGACAGCAATTTGGGTGCTTGGCATGACATCTGGGAAGAGGAAGGAGGAAAAGGAAACCTGGTGGTGGAATGTGGAAATACAGGAGAGTATACAGAGGAAGAGGATGGCAAAGAAGAAGTGGGATAGTCAGAGAGATGCAGGAAGTAGACAAGAGTACAAGGAGATAAGGCACAAGGTGAAGAGAGAGGTGGCAAAGGCTAAAGAAAAGGTGTATGATGAGTTGTATGAGAGGTTGGACACTAAGGAGGGAGAAAAGGACCTGTGGGCTAGACAGAGGGACCGAGCTGGGAAAGATGTGCAGTAGGTTAGGGTGATGAAGGATAAAGATGGAAACATACTCACAAGCGAAGAGAGTGTGTTGAACAGATGGAAAGAGTACTTTGAGAGGCTGATGAATGAAGAGAACAAGAGAGAGAAGAGACTGGATGATGTGGAGATAGTGAATCAGGAAGTGCAATGGATTAGCAAGGAGGAAGTAAGGACAGCTATGAAGAGGATGAAAAATGGAAAGGCTGTTGGTCCAGACGACATACCTATAGAAGCATGAAGGTGTTTAGGAGAGATGGCAGTGGAGTTTTTAACCAGATTGTTTAATGGAATCTTGGAAAGTGAGAGGATGCCTGAGGAGTGGAGAAGAAGTGTACTGGTGCCAATATTAAAGAATAAGGGGGATGTGCAGGACTGCAGTAACTACAGGGGAATAAAATTGATGAGCCACAGCACGAAGTTATGGGAAAGAGTAGTGGAAGTTAGATTGTAGCGGGTTGTAGTAGTAATAGTGTTGTTAATGTTTGTGCTGAGTGTGCTTTGTTTCCATCATCCCGTTGCTGTTTATCATGTGTGCATCAGTGAATGTTGTCCCCGTAAATACAGAGGGGATGGATGATGGAGGGAGACCGCAGCCCCAAGATGGAAAACACATGTTTATAATCACTCAATTACATCCAGCTCATTACTATATAAACAATCAGGAGGGAACAGAGAAAAAAGGAAGGAGAAAGACGGAGATTATATTTCACTACAACAAACCACCAGCACCTGCTATTTTTCCATATTGCGCTTTGGGATCCAGTTTGTTTTTCATTCTGTTGGACTTACATCAATTCAATCATCGCCAAAGACCCCGGGGTTGGACTACATTATCCACCACACGCTGAGGATTCATGGTGAGGTTGCTCCATTTTTTCCGGGAAATTCAAACGCATCACTTATCTGTTGGCCAGTCATCTGTATAAAGGACAGTTGTATACTCAGACTCAAGTTCACTGTCATTGGCATTTTCCGTATTCATTCATCGTTATTTGTGTTTTGTGTTTGTTATATGTTACTGGGACAAGGGAGGGTTTTGATATTGTATAAATGGTGTTGCCACGTTGTTAGTTTGGTGGAGGGATATACATACGAGTATGTACATATATATTTTTTATGGGGAATGTGCAGTAGTGTTTTGTTGTGTTCATTTAATATATTTATTCACTTATTTTTACATATCTGCTTTTGTGTGCTTATGTTTAAATCGCCGATTGTGGGTATTTGTTAGAGGTATGGCTTGATTTATAAGATTCATCTCAGTAATTTATCCAGGCCACAGGTCTTGGAAGTGTAGCTGCCAGCTGGGTAAAGGGGTCGGCCGTTACAAGGTTAAGAAGTGAGGTGATGATTAGTGAGCAGCAGTATGGTTTCATGCCAAGAAAGAGCACCACAGATGCAATGTTTGTTCTGAGGATGTTGATGGAGAAGTTTAGAGAAGGCCAGAAAGAGTTGCATTGCGTCTTTGTGGACCTGGAGAAAGCATATGACAGGGTGCCTCAAGAGGAGCTGTGGTATTGTACGATGAAGTCGGCAGTGTCACAGAAGTACGTAAGAGTTGTACAGGATGTGTACAAGGGAAGTGTGACAGCGGTGAGGTCTGCGGTAGGAGTGACAGATGCATTCAAGTTGGAGGTGGGATTACATCAGGGATCGGCTCTGAGCCCTTTCTTATTTGCAATGGTGACGGACAGTTTGACACACAAGATTAGACAGGAATCCCCGTGGACTATGATGTTTGCTGATGACATTGTGATCTATAGCGATAGTAGGGAGCAGGTTGAGGAGACCCTGGAGAGGTAGAGATATGCTCTAGAAAGGAGAGGAATGAAGGTCAGTAAGAACAAGACAGAATACATGTGTGTAAATGAGAAGGAGGTCAGTGGAATGGTGAGGATGCATCAACAGTACAGAGTAATGGGGATTGTGGAAGAGAGGTGAAAAAGAGAGTGCAGGCAAGGTGGAATGGGTGGAGAAGAGTGTCAGGAGTAATTTGTGACAGATGGGTATCAGCACGAGTGAAAGGGAAGGTCTACAGGATGGTAGTAAGACCAGCTATGCTATATGGGCTGGAGACGGTGGCACTGACCAGAAAGCAGGAGACAGAGCTGGAGGTGGCAGAGTTAAAGATGCTAAGATTTGCATTGGGTGTGATGAGGATGGATAGGATTAGAAATGAGTACATTATAGAGTCAGCTCAAGTTGGACGGTTGGGAGACAAAGTCAGAGAGGCGAGATTGCGTTGGTTTGGACATATGCAGAGGAGAGATGCTGGGAATATTGGGAGAAGGATGTTAAGGATAGAGCTGCCATGCAAGAGGAAAAGAGGAAGGCCTAAGAGAAGGTTTATGGATGTGGTGTGAGAGGACATTCAGGTGATGGGTGTAACAGAACAAAATGCAGAGGACAGAAAGATATGGAAGAAGATGATCCGCTGTGGCAACCTGTAACGGGAGCAGCCGAAAGAAGAAGAAGAAGAACTCTGTTTGCCTACAGGGGGAAATTTGCTTTTTTACAGAAGCTCTTTAAATAAATAAATACATTGATATATAAATAAATATACACTCACACTATGGCCTGAACACATGCTAGAATGGGTAATAAGCAAGAATTTCAGGAATGCAAAATTATGGAAGCTTAAATCTCTCTAGTATAAAAAAAACTTGCGACGAGACAAGACCATTTCCCAGGGACGAGACGTGATCTTTTAAAGAGAGATCTTTTGAAGAGAGACAGAGACACTTTCGCTTCCCGCAAGACGGACAAGTTATGTCATATTTATAACCTTCAGACGCAAGTCCTGTGATACACATGCTGAGCAGATTAGAGATAATGGAAGTAGGAAAATTCGAAAGTCTTCAAAAATGAGAGTCAAAATAGCATTAGCGCAAACAATCTGAAAATATTAGTCAGGGAAATAACGGAACAGCGAAAAGAGATCAAATATTCAGGTGCTGTACAGGCTTTTAAACATTCAAAGTTCCGCACGAAATGCAGATCACGTGGCACAGCAGCAGCAGCAAGCCAACAGCTTCTCGAACAAAGAGAAGGTGAAAAAAACACCTCGTACTTGTTTCCCAATGTATCACCATTTAAGAGGGGTTTGGGAGGAGTGGCCGTGTCTCCTTGGGGTGCGCTCAGCCTTCTTTCTTCACACCTGCACCTACTGCTGACGGGGGGTGAAGGTTAGGTGAGCAAATTGCAGAACACGTGTGAGGGCAGCAGCAACACCCCAACAGATGCTCGAGCAAAGAGGAGTTAAAAAAATATATCTGTTTCCCATTGTTTAGCCATTTTAAAAAAACAGCATTTGCTTCCCATTGTATCACCGTTTAAGAGGGGTTTTGGAGAGGTGGCCACTGGTGGGGGGGGAGGGGTTGGTGAGCGAAGCCCCCTAGTAAGAAGTAAATTAGAAATTTACATAAATAAAAACAATATTCTAAATAACAGCAGGCATGGGTTAATGAGAGGAAGGTCATGCCAAACCAATCTTTAAGATCTTTTTTTGAAGAATCAAATGGTTTACAAAAACAAAGCATTCAACATAATCTACCTTGAGTTTCAAAAAGTCTTTGCCTCAGTCCCACACCAAAGATTAATTCTGAAACTAGAAGCTGTAGGCATCGGAGGTAACGTACAAAACTGCATCTCTAGTTGGTTAACAGGCAGAAGACAAAGAGTACAGATAAGAGAAGGATGCTCCACATGGAGCTACGTCATCATTGGAGTCCCTCTGGGGTCTCTCCTTGGATTATCTCTTTTTCTGATTTATATTAATAACACTGATTCTGGTATAGTTAGTAAACTTGTCAAATCTGAAGATGACACTAAAACTGGAGGAATGGTTGACACTGAGGAGGCAGCCAAAATAATTCAAAAAGACCTGGACAAGCTTCAGAACTAAACAAACTCCTGGAAAATGGAGATTAATGTAGAAAAGTGCAAAGTGCTACTTGTGGGCAAAAGGAACATCAATTATAAATACAAGATGGGAGACACACAGGAAGCAACTTCTGAAAAGGATTTAGCGGTTTATGTTGACGCAACATTTTCATCGACTAAGCAATGCACAGAAACAATTAAAAAAGCAAATAAAATGTTAAGTTGTATCATAAAAACTGCTGAATTTAAGTCAAGGAACATTACGTTCAAACTATATAATGCACTAGTAAGACCACTCCTGGACTACTGAGTGCTGTTCTGGTCACCATGATTCAAGAAAGACATAACAGCACCTGAAGCTGAGCAGAGGAGAGCAACCAAGTGCATCCCAGGACTTAAGAACATGGCCTACTGTGACAGACTCAGAGAATTAAACCTGTGTAGTCTCGAGCAGATGAGACTGCGTGGAGATCTAATCCATGGAGTTAAAATCCTCAAAGACATTAATAAACTAGATCCAGAAACATTCTTTCGGCTTAAGGGTGAATCAAATACTGAAGGACATCAGTGGAAATTAAGGGGAACTGCATTTAAAATTGAAGCCAGGAAGCACTTCTTTGCGCAAAGAGTTTTGGGATTCTGAAACAAACTAACGAGAAAAGAAGATGAGGCAGAAACCTTGAGAACCTTTAAGAAGAATCTGGATGAAATATTGGGACAGTGCAGCAATTAGCTAAACAAATGGGCTTGAAGGACTGCATGGTCTCCTCTCATTTGTCAAATTGCTTATGTTTCTAAGAAATTTAAAAGAAAAAAAAAACTTTCGACTTGGCAGTCCTAGTCCCAGAGAGACATTATGCAGACATATGGCTGATGGTATAAAATGAGCCCCAGTCGCGTTTCATGGCACACTTCTGCTAAGTAATGTTATTCTTATTGTAAACCCTGAGATATACAAGAGATTAATTAGCTATTTACAAAATCCCCTGCTGCAGCACATCCCCACACACTCATAGATTACAACTCTAAACACTCAACTAATAAATTACTAACACACAAATAACACTTATAGTAAAGAATTAGCAGAAAAATAAAAAAAAGTTCCTTTAAATGTCAATAGCAGAATTACTGTATTCTTAATATCCTTTACTGTGAGAGCTTCACTGAACCATACCTTAAATTGAGGGAAACATCTATCTCCCACCATCTTAACCATGCATAACGCTGTGCGTAGAACTCACTCTATGACCTGACGTAAGCACAAAAGGCAAAATGTGCTTACGCACAGAAAAATCCAGACGCAGGAATCTGTGCGTTCGCCAACTTTCGCATTCTTCCGCTGTATAAATCCCAGTCAGCGTGAAAAGTAACGCTCGTGCACACGCGTGCTGTCCAGCTCCAACTCCACCCGGAATTACACCTCTTTGAATATGCAAATCAATATAAATAACCCTTAAGCTCAGCCTTCTGTGAAAAGACAATGGGAAAAGCACGGGGGAAAATATAAGAATTTCAGCGAATAAGAAGTGGAGGCAAAGGAAAAACATACTATTTGTTTAATTAAACCGTGGTATAATCAACAAAAGGAAGTTGATCAAGTGACATAGCGTGTTGGAGAAACTTGAAAGCTCAAGTTCACAAAGTCGCACAGTGCCGGAAATAAAAAAGAAGTTGTCAGATATCAAAGTCGCCGTGAAAAGGTGAGTCGAGGCCCACCATCTGAGTGTCATATGAAAGCTTATTAGGGTACAGAGGAAAAAAAGGCACACAGTGGGAAAAAGCATGAAATGTCAACTTCAATCTCGAAATTTCCAATTTAATCATGTAGTTTATTTTGTCATTAAAGTAGAACATCATAAACGTCATCTTAAAATCGTTTAATTAACCAGTTTCTCAAATCACATCGTAATTAAAGTAGCACGTTAAATGCTTTGTTTTGTATGTGATCTTCTATGTGCTCTATGTGTGTGAATCACTACGTGCTTCTTAAACCGGCTCTCTTCCTCCGACAGGACACAGAATCCATTACATTCGTGATATTACGGCTCTCTGAATAACTAAAATACTGAGATGTATACGTGATATCATTTTCATGATGATAGGAGTTAAAGCACGTTATTAAACATGGGCTTCACAGCGCAGTGATTGTGCGCGACCTTCGATGAAATTATTTATTGCAGCAGTACTCATGGCCGACTCTAGGCTTGTGGCGGCCCTGGGCAGAGAAAGAATCGGTGGTCCCTTTGCCCGCCAATGTCAATGTGGTATTTTATGCATGGCGGATGGCCACATTCGTTGTGGACACTGCATAGCCGCCTCGTGCTCATGACACAAGTGTTTAACTTTTGTCGAAATTTGCAGCAGCATTTTTAGCTGTGTCGTTATTTTCTCTTTCTGTTTTATTTTCAATATATATTGGCGTGGCCGCCCCTGCAGTACTGTCTCTTTCAAACTTATTAACCTCCAATTCCTGTCCTTACTTTTCTTTCTCCAAGTAACCGATCGCCACACAATCAGCTCTGTAATAGACGTTAAGCCATCTGTAAGCTTAGAGCACAGATTCTTCAAAACATTTAAGGAACATTGAAATATCTTCATAGTACATGTTTAATTATTCTATCCTTCACACCAGTCCCAGTGAAGCATACAGTGCGAGGCAGGAACAACCTTTAATTATTAACAATATAGATTATTTAAATGAAGTTAAAATTTTATCTGTATAATATAATAAACATATTTTGCTGCATTTCATCTTAAAAATGATATTGTCATCATATGTAAATATGCGCTTTATAAAGTGGCTCAGGTTGTGCAATATTATAACTGTAGTGCAAGTTTACAGTGAGGTAATTCTACTTATAAGTACAGATAGTTCTACAAGGAGCACTTGATTGAGTGTGTTTAGAGCTCTTGGGATGAAACTCTTTCTGAACCGTTAGGTCAGATTATCTCAGGGCACAACGTGAGCTACCACAGCTATGCTGATGACACACAGCTGTATTTATCAATAGCACCTGATGACCCCGATTCTATTGATTCACTAACAAAATGTCTGACTTGTATCTCAGAATGGATGAATAGTAACTTTCTCAAGTTAAATAAAGATAAAACTGAAATCTTAGTGATTAGCAATAATGGATACAATGAGGCTATTAGAAATAAACTGGATACATTAGGATTAAAAGTCAAGACGGAGGTAAAAAGCTTAGGGGTAATTGTTGACTGTAATCTGAATTTTAAATCGCATATTAATCAGATCACTAGGACAGCATTTTTTCACTTAAGAAACATAGCAAAAGTTAGACCTCTTATATCACTGAAAGATGCTGAGAAATTAGTTCACGCGTTTGTTTTCAGTCGACTAGATTACTGTAACGCACTCCTCTCAGGACTACCCAAAAAAGACATAAATCGTTTGCAACTAGTGCAGAATGCAGCTGCTAGAATCCTAACTAGGAAAAGAAAATCCGAGCATATCTCTCCAGTTTTAATGTCACTACACTGGTTACCTGTGTCATTCAGGATTGACTTTAAAATTCTGCTTATGGTTTATAAAGCCTTAAATAATCTCGCCCCATCTTATATATCGGAATGTCTGACACCTTATATTCCAAATCGTAACCTCAGATCCTCAAATGAGGGTCTCCTTAGAATTCCAAGAACAAAACTTAAAAGAAGTGGTGAGGTGGCCTTCTGCTGCTATGCACCTAAAATCTGGAATATCCTGCCAATAGGAATTCGCCAAGCTGATACAGTAGAGCAGTTTAAAACACTGCTGAAAACATATTACTTTAACATGGCCTTTGTATAACTTCAATTTAACTTAATTTAACTTAATCCTGATACTCTATATGTTCAATTTCCTCATAATAACTATTCCTGGTGGCTCTAAAATCCGTACTGACCCCTACTCTCTTTTCTGTTTCTTTTTCCGGTTTCTTTGTGGTGGTGGCGGCCTGTGCCACCTCCACCTACTCAAAGCCTCATGATGCTCCAACAATGATGGATGGATTAAAAGGCAGAATTCTACGTGACCATCATCATCAAGCCCTTCCGTGAGAACCCTAAATCCAAAGATGACTGTTTCATTTATGTTAGGTAGAATGCCCAGAGGGGACTGGGCAGTCTCATGGTCTGGAATCCCTACAGATTTTATTTTTTCTCCAGCCGTCTGGAGTTTTTTTGATTTTTCTGTCCCCCCTGGCCATTGGACCTTACTCTTATTCGATGTTAATTAATGCTGATTTATTTTGTTTTCTTATTGTGTTTTTTTTTTCTATTCTTTATTATGTAAAGCACTTTGAGCTACTGTTTGTATGAAAATGTGCTATATAAATAAATGTTTTTGTTGTTGTTGTTGAACCTGCGACATCCGTACAGGAAAGGTTTGAAGCGTTTGCCGTGTGAGAAGCAGTTCAAATAGAAAGCATGGCTGAGGCAGCGTGTGCTTGATGCTGTATACCGATAATTCTCTTTCTGATCAGCTGCTCCGAGAGGTGCAGTGAGAGTAATATGGAAAAAGATGATCTGCTGTGGCAACCCCTAACGGGAGCAGCTGAAAGATGTAAAATAAGGTGCAGTGAGAGTAACAACGCTAAAGCAGCTATGGTATTTAGAATAGTTTGACCATTCCGTGGACCATTATATTGTTACTGGTTAATTACAATCAGATGCATTAAACTAATAAACAATATGCGGTTAATTTCAGTGTATTTATAAAGCCGCGTCAGGAAAAGAAAGGATAACCACACAGGAACAGTAGCACTGCTTTGATGCTGGGTGCCGCCAGTCTGCAAAACCGAGTGGAGAACTTGCATACGACAAGGTATGAGGTACCGTGGAAATGTGCGTGGCTTTACGCCAAGTTTAGGTTTTATACATCGCGATTTGAACGTGGAAACGTTCTTACGTAACATTTCTGTGCGTACTCACCATTTATACATGAGGCCCCTGATGTCTTTTGCAGATGGAGTAGTCTGTCCATTATTATAAGTGACTTTCTTTCTAGCACTGACCTTCCTGCTTTTTTCCCACTACTTTACTCTCCCCCCATTGGAGGTATGGTCATCCCTTCCCAATTGGCTTTTATTGGCTCTCTGAGTCAGGTGCTCCTTCCCAGGTAGTCCATAGGCTTTCAATACCTATTCGGACATTTTACAATTCACAGCAATGATAAAAAGATACAACCACATAAAGACACTAAGCACATATGACAGCTGTTACATCTTGTCACACACACATGAGCAGGGGACATCTTCAGGGTTACCCACAATATTTGTTGAGATTCTGTGTGTGCAAAATAATTCCCTTGTGTTGTGACTTGTACCTGCTATGTCTAGAGCAGTTCTCAAGACCGGAAACTCTGCATTTGGTGATGTCCATGTGTTCCAGACTTCAGTCATTGACTGCAAAGGATTTTCATTCAAGTATTAAAACAATACATACATTTTATATTATTTTATCCACTTACTTTTAAACTTCTGGAAATGGAGGGACCATGTGAAAAATGATTGCAATTTCTGAAAGCTTAATACAACACCTTTGCTAAACCCCATAAGTAAGCTGAAAGTCTATACTTCTGTCACTTCTTGAATGCTTAATTTCAAATCCATCATAGTGGTATACGGAGAAAAAAATGACAAAAATGGAATCAATGTCCAAATACTTATGGACTTAACTGTATGTTATTAGTATTATTAACATTACAATATGGGGGAATTAAGTGCTAAACTGGAGAAGACACTCAGTCTGGTGTTACCCAGTACAACTTTATGGTTGGTACAGCTAGCAGGAGCTCCTTCAAGGTACCAACAAGGATTTGAATGGCCACCGGGTGCCCCAGAAGTGCTTTTGAATGCTTGTGTGGTGGTGACCCTGCTTAGAGTTGAGAGGAAGTCATTGACAAAGACTCAAATGACAAGAGAAAAGACAATCAAAGTTCCAGCTAGAGAGTGACCGGTACTGGAAGAGCCCAGGATTGCAGTTTGCAGTGGTTAAGTGGACAAGTCAACCCATAGGATAGTTTGGGACCCTGTTTGACAGGAAGGTGCTGAGTTCTTAGGTTTTGCTGATCTACCCTCTTGTGTCAATTCCCTTTTCCGTTGGCGTTAGTTATGTGTGAAACTGAATGCTCAGTTGTTTTGCTTGGCAAAAAAATTTTCAAAATAAATTGATCTTTGATTCTAGCGATATTTCTACCACTGACACAAGAAGAAAGAAACTGAGTTCTTGTGTGGAAGCACAAGTTTAATGCAATCATCTATATATTATGATGAAATTCAATCACTACCAAGATATAAAGAGTTGGGGAATTGCCCCGTATATTGCTTGGATGCAATTGTTGGTCAAATTTGATCTTCAAATTCAAATCATACATTCGACAAAATGGTTACAGTATGGCTGGTATTTATACAGTAGTTAAAATGGCAACTGAAGGTGATGTGGTAAGAAGTGACGTCATCAATAATGGACCGGAAGTGCACTTTGTTGTAGAGTCGTTATCCGGGATGGGATTTGTGGCTGAAGGTAGAGGATTATTTTTCTTCTTTGGTTCTATAAGATCAGAGAGAGAGGCATTATTACCACAGTACAACCCCCCCCGTCAGATGATATCTCACTCACCTCTGGACTTGTTGACTGCCTCCTAAGCGCACGTGTGTGACAATATATAAAAGTCAATTTACTGTATGTGTGTGTGTGTATGTATGTAAGTTCGGGCATCGCTTCCGAATGGCTGGAGCAATTTTCATGAAACTTGGTACACATGTTTCTCATTGGTCGACTAAAAGTACTGTAGGGTGAAATCAACCCTAACCAACCCCCTTCTGGGTAGGTTGGGGGGTGATTTTGTGGTCTTGTATGCATGTCATCATCCAGTTGACGCTCGGAATGACCACCAGAGGGCGAACTGGAGGTGACTGCCAGCATTCCTTATCGCGCCCGCCTGTTGCTTTTGAAATTAAATAGAGTTGGCCGGTTCTAGATGATAACATACATACAAGACCACAAGACAAGCACCTTAGTGAGTCTTCATTGTTTGTTAATTTATTTTTAAAGTTGTGTTTATTTTTTAATTATATTTTTCTCAAAAAAAAAAAAAACACTTCATTTTCCTCCCGGGCAACGCCGGGTATTTCATTTCTTCTAGTTCCAAATGTGTCTGCCTGTCATTTAATAAAGACCTCAACTAGGGCAATGTTGTTGCTAGGCAACGACAGTTGGCACCTGCAACTTTCGGTGAAATGAGTTTCATTGTGGAGAAAGCACAGTAATGTGCACAATGGTGCATGTTTGTGAGGAAAATATGTAGCATGTCACATTTTTAAAAAACACTTTCTGCACACCTTTGCGTTGATGTGAATGAGAATATAACAAATATAAAAATAATACATGATTTTACTGATGCATTACGGATTAAATGCTTTATGCAGTTGCAGAAGAGCACGTAGGTGAACACCAAAGCATGAATGAGATTTTAGAGAGTAGTACTTCTTGTTTTCCACACACAGAAAAAAACATTTAAACCCTAGGCAAAAAAAAAACCAAAAAAGTGCAAAACAAATTTTAACCTAGGACCTTTTTCTTTTTGAACTCTAGAGTAACTTCCCCCACATTCTGCTCTGTTTAGGTAGATTTGAACACACCAATGGTACTCTGGTGTGAACCAAAGCCACTGTTTTGATGGATCTTGGTGTGCTACAAAGCATAAACTGGAGATGTTTGTGTGACACGGGATGTGTCTTACTGCAGGAAAGACAGTGCATTATGGGACACATTTCAGCTGGTAATTAGGTAATCCCAGTATAAAATTAAAAGCAGACAAGTTTGAATATAACACACTGCAAAAGCACCAGTCAATCAGAAGTAACTGGAGATTGCACAGAATACACTTTAGCTCCATATGCGCAAAGCACTCAATTACTCAACATTTTCTGTCGAGTGTATTTATCACAAAATAAAACTATCCAGAATGTTTCCAGGGCAAGATTCAACCTGCGAAGTCTGCAATCAAGCTCCAGCCTCACTGAATTTACATAACAGTGCTGAATTAATGCATACACGTTAGCTGACATTTACTCTGATTGGTTCGTTGATTTACACGCCCAAATAACTTATCCAAATAAAAGTCTCATTGTACTACATATTTGTTCTTTTCATATCTCTCTGGTTCAGCTCTTACCCTTGAAATTTCTGTGTATATAACAGCTGTCCAGTCTTACAGACGTCTGCTGATTTCTTAATCCTCCTAAACAACCTGTGTGTGACATCCACCTTCTCCTATAAGTACATTCTTGTCTTTTGTTGTTCTCCTTTATATGGTTTCCTGATATGTTTGAACAAGATCCTGACATTTATTAACCCTTTTATAGTACTTTTAAGATAGATGCTATATTTTAATGTGGAAAGCATCCCAAAACACTTTATGCGCCCTAAGTCTCATTTTTCTTCCACACTAGTTATCAGATAATCTGCATTCGGCTCATAGACTCATATTTGGTTAACAAAACACATACTGTAGTTCTAGCGAATCCAGTGGTACATAAGTGCAGCTCTTGTCGTCCCATCATGATGATTCATTGCCCAATGAATAAAGTCCACAACATGCCTATGGGGATATTTATTGTTCCTTCTGGTTTGCATAAAAGTTTGCTGAGTGAAATGCAACCAAACTAACTGGAGATTTAAATGAAATAAGTAAACATCCTCTTACCTGGAATAAAGCAAATGGAAAGGAAGTGTGAAAACCCCTTTAGTGTCAATTTCATAAATCTGTAGGTGACATGAAACTTGACTGTTTTGCTCAACAACTACAAATGCAAATAAAGTTTAGAAGGTCATGGAAGAGTCATAAGAATGGCTGAAAAAACGTGCAATCCATACAATACAATACAATACAATTAATTTTTGTATAGCTTAAAATCACACAAGGAGTGCCGCAGTGCGCTTTAACAGGCCCTGCCTCTTGAAAGCCCCCCTAACCTTGACTCTCTAAGAAGACAAGGAAAAACTCTCAGAAAAACCCTTGTAGGGAAAAAAAATGGAAGAAACCTTGGGAAAGGCAGTTCAAAGAGAGACCCCTTTCCAGGTAGGTTGGGCGTGCAGTGGGTGCCAAAAAGAAGAGGATCAATACAATACAATACAATACACAGTTCAAGGAATATGACTGGTGGATTCTTGAATAACTGTCAGTCATGATACAGAAAACACATGAGCAAAAGAAGGTGGTGAAGGAACCAATGATATTAACATGAAGAGGGTCTTCATGAGAGACAGTAACATGCAGACCTAATCCAGGACTTCAAAGTTCTTGATGATGCTAGTATGGTGGCCTTATTTTAGCTAAATAAAATCATATATAGTAGGTAATTATTGGAAAGACATGCCTAAAAGACTGGCAAGCATGTCTTTACACAAACTGTGGGGTCTATGAAAAACAAATACAGAATTGCATAGCTGAAACAATGATCTTTATTTATTTATTAAAATGCAGCTCGGTGTATTCAGATAATTAATAAGGGGACTCACTTGACTTACTAAATGGTTTACTCTTGACTGTAAAATTTGTTTGAGTAATGATCCTGTTTGGCTTTTTTTTCTTAATGTAGTGTTTAGGTGGATTTCTTCATCATAAAACTTCACTGTTTTATTTGTATTTCTGTGCACACCTTCAATAATGACAGTCAGCACCAGCAGTCAGCTTCGAGGTAAGCATCTCGCTCACCTAAGTCAATTATTGTGTGCTTAAAACCAGAAATATTTAGCAGGTTATATGGAAATGAACCACAATGGAATGTTTCACAGCTTTAATAATGCATAATATCCTCCAGACTCCTGGATTCACTTGCTGTAATGTAGCAATTATATTATATACATTTGGTGTAATTCCATTATGTACTGCTAAGCAGCCCAAAAAGGACATTAGCAATTATTACTGAAATCTGTTTCTGTTTAAAAAAGGCATCAGCATGTAGTCTGCTTGTTTTCCCTTTATAATTCAGTTATTGAAACTGACTAACAAATTAAATGTGGAAAATTAGTTAGGAATTAGTCTAGGAATGGAAATGAAAGTGTAATCCCAAAATAATCATAAATAATTCATGCCTGTTATTCTTGGCATTAACAAACAATAACTTGTACTTCAGTGTTTTTTATACTACAGACATGAAATGCCTCATGGCCAGTGGCATTTCTTCTTAAAGGGCAAATTGGGCATTGCCTACGTTCCATCCACCAGCAGATGGTGTTGTTTTGCATTAATTATATTAGTGGAAAACTCACCTCAATAATTTGTAGGTAAAATTTTTTAGCAAACTCAGTGTTGATTCATAATCAGATTTTTCCAATTTTCCATAATATTCTCATCGCAATTTCTTGTTCTTGTTTCCTTTTAGATTATGTGAAATGTACTTTGTGTCTGGCATCCTTCTAGAATGCAAGGGCAGGTGCTTGGACCCAGCAGTGCTCTTGACACACCTTCGCTCAGGTGCGCACATCTGCAGCCTGACATTTTCAGTTCTGTTCTGGGCCTGAAGGCTAAAGCAATTCTACTCAATTTCATTGGTTGATTGTTTTTGTGACACAATGTGAAGGGGGCATGGGCTTGTACCTATGTTGAAACTGATGCCATCATTATTATGAGTCATGTCAATTACTTTGAAGAAAAATGTATAAAAACTTGTGTTTCTGCTTGTGATGTTGATGCTGATGCATGTTTTAGTACTGTCAATTGGTGATTGTACTGTTCGATAAAAAATAATGATTGATCTTGGTTTAGTGTGACTTTTTATGACATTATTTGGCTGACATTTTGTCATCACTGGTGCACTGTTAAATGCAGCAAGTATTACCTATACATTTGGAGACAACCATGAGTGAATTTTGCTTAAAACTGGGTGGGAATAATTAGACGGCTCACTGAGTGTCACATTTCTAAATGAATCCAACACCTCATGAAGGTGGCGCTCAAAGTTGGGGCTGTGATTTTGAACTGCACAGAGCAATGGTGCTCTCATTAACCTGGTCCAAAAGATAAGATGCTTCTGATTATGATGAACCATCTACATCACTGCTAGGTTGCAATGGTGACTGCCAACAAAAGAAGAGAGACATAACAACTCCTAAGTCAGTTGTCTTTTGCTTTTTTCATTCTATTCTCTGGCTCCCTCGCTGGGTCTTCAGCAGTCGTTTAAATAGTCCTTGACCCAGAAGTGCTGGCAAATCACATGGACAGAAGACAATTAAAGTTCTTTAGTCAACCCAAAAGTATTTCGGGGCTTCCATCCTAAAACCATGAAGACTGATTGAGATCATTTGTGTTAGGTAAAATGCCTAGAGGGGGCTGGGTGGTCTCGTGGCCTCAGAATCCCTGCAGAATTTGTTTTTTTTTCTCCAGAGTTTTTATTGTTTTTTCTGTCCTGCCTGGCCATCAGACCTCACTTTTATTCTATGTTAATTAGTATTGCCTAATTTTATTTTTTATATTTTGTCTTTTCTAATCATCCTGTAAAGCACTTTGAGCTACATCATTTGTATGAAAATGTGCTATAGAAATAAATGTTGTTGTCCTCGTGACTTCCTAGTACTTCCAGGCTATAAGGGAAGAATGACTCCCCAAATCCTTTCAGAGCACCTTCTAGCGGCACCCAACAGGGCTGAGAAGCTGTACTCCAAGTCCCAGAATGCCCTGTGGGAATCCGGGGCATTGCTACACTACAGGGGTGCTGCCATCTAGCATTTCTGGGGAGGCAATGTCCACAAGTAGCTGCCTTTTCCCAATCCTTTCATCTCAGGGGATTCCCGGCCAGGTTGAGCTGCCAGCCGTTTCTTACAAGGGAGAAAAACAGAAACTGAAGTAAAGAAAATCACATTCTCTCATCACATCTCATTCACCATTTACAAGGGACATTTTTAACTCTATTTATTAAGAATTTCAAAAACAAATTACATTACTTTTTTACATAGTCACCTTCCTTTGCGATGCAATTTTTCCCAGTCACATGACACTCTCAGACACGACAAATTACTACTCCTCCTGCCTTCACCATTTCCAATGAAAATATAAAAGTGCGGAAACTTTTTGAATGTCCCTCGTATAAGTAGTTACCCTGTCTTTCAGGGTGGTGGTTTGCCCACTTGGCACAACTCCCAAGTACCATACCAAGATGGTTCTCCTGAATTTACACTTACCTGGACCTCTGTGAAGCAGCCTTAAATCCCATCCCAGTCACTTTCATCCAAGCCCCAGTGTCACTTCTTGGGTCAGGGCGGCCCTACTTTGGCTTCAAGGATGCCAGGGTGCAGGTCAATGTAAATGTCCTCATGATGGGGTTTCCTGTGCTCTAGGATACATTGGGGTCTCCTCAGGTGTGTCCCAGAGCACTACCCATACTTTACTTCCTCTGGTGCTCCCAGACGTTTCCCCTTCCAGGGCATGACCTTTTGTTAGAACTGCTGCAAACTTTTGGCTCCTGCCTAACCAAACTATCAAAAAATGACCTTGCCATTTGCCAGTGTGTCTCTTTCTGTTCCGTAGGAGTTCTACATGAGAGTTTACTCTGCATTTTGCCATTTGATGGTGTCCTTTCTGTTGGCAACCTGTTGCCAGCCAGACATCCCATTGACGATATACTACATGCACTCTTTAAACAGTTCTTAGAGAGGATGACTTTGATGGAACAAATAGATTTGTGGCCAAAAGCTTAAAGTGAATTGCTCTCCATGTCCGGTGCATTTGTGACAGATAAAGTTAACAGTGTCTTCTTCAAATCCTTCTGGTTTTCAACAATTTTTTTAATCCTCTGCCTTTTACATTAACTACATATAAAAAGATTACCTGACAATGAATTGATTTTAGCTCAGAAAATGGACACCTGGCGTAAGTCTCCAAACACCAACGGTTTCTTTTAATCCCTATTTGTGGCAATTTGGAAAAAAATAATATTTTGAAAATATAAAAAGGAGATACATACTGTACGTGCCCAGTGTATCCTTTGAAAGGCCTTAAATGATTTTTACTTTATTTACTTGTATAACAAATATCACACAAACTCAGATTATCTGAAGCGATTTATATTAAACATTGTGTGCTTTTGTAGAGGTCTTAAGGAGAAGGGCTTGCTTGTGGTTATTCAGACTCCTTTGGGTCAGGAGGGATTTTGTTTTATGCGAGATGAACTGACTATTCATTCAGCACTCTTAGGTGGGGTCAGGTAATCCTGGCACCTGCAGAGTCACATGTCCTTTACTTTACTGGTGAAAATTACCAATCTGTTGCAGAGCCGGTCCTTCCATTAGGTTAGACCAGGGGTCCTCAATCCCAGTCCTGGAGAGCCGCAGTGGCTGCAGGTTTTTGTTCTGACCTGGTTGCTTAATTAGAAAGCAATTCTTGCCAATAAAGCACTAACAAGCTATGAAATTAAATTAACTCTGCTATGTCAGGTCATTCTCATATCCTAGATTTTCTTTCCCTTTCTATCATGCAAATGATTTGAAGGCTAAAATGGACGAGTAATTCTCAGTCCTTCACTTTTTTCTCTTCATTTTTCTTCCAAGTATTTAATTAAACCCAATAGTGCAGATAAATACACACAGGTGTAAATGTAAATAAGCTAAATGGAGAAATGCTGCTCTCTCTTGTCATTTGCATGTTATTGATAATAAGGAGCAATTAAAATAGATGTTTAAAACAAAATTAAGCAATAAGGGCTCAAAATCACTAAAGTGAAGCAGAAGTGTTACTTTAGCAATAAGTGCTTTTTATTAAGCAACTGGGCTGGAGCAAAAACCTGCAGCCACTGCGGCTCTCCAGGACTGTGATTGAGGACCCCTGTGCTAGACTCTTACAATAACAGTTCTTTAATGGTTCTTTATTCGACTGTGTGGCTCCTCATAGAAACAATTAAATATTTCATTCTGAGAAGGCTACTCTACACATGAAGCTGGTTCCTGATATGCAGAAAAAACCTAAAATCTTTATTGCATAGTAGGCTGCCTAGCAAGACACTAGACGATTAAGAAAACCTGGGCTTAGCCTGTGTTATTTCATGTAGGATGAGCCCATTTAAAATCGTGACTTATTGGTATTTAATAAATCTTTTACCATCTATTAATCATTTATTTACTGCATGGACCCTGTTACAGATCTAAGTGAATAAAGTCTCTCTAGAACGGGGTTGGGCAATGTCGATACTGGAGGGCTGCAGTTGCTGCAGGTTTTCGTTCCAACCCAGTTGTTTAATTAGAATCCAATCCTTGCCAGTTTCAGACCTTTTTTAACTTGTGGGTTGTTATTTATTATATACTAGCTGTGTAAGCCGCACGGGGTCCTAGAAATTATTGAAATCGTCAGAAAAAAAAATTGAAATGTAGAGATGTCAGGTAATTGAAAGGAACTACTCTGGGTTTCATTTTGCTGACGTGCTCGCATCATTTGTGCATTAGTGGCTAAGCGACTGTCTTTCTTCTGAGGTTTCATTGACGTGCTCGCCTCGCTTGTGTATTAGTGGGGGGAGGAAAAGTAAAAGGGATACCGTTTTG
Source organism: Polypterus bichir lapradei (assembly GCA_026402145.1). Taxonomy (NCBI): domain Eukaryota; kingdom Metazoa; phylum Chordata; class Cladistia; order Polypteriformes; family Polypteridae; genus Polypterus; species Polypterus bichir. The sequence continues at coordinate 13,658,342 of JANRMT010062820.1, forward strand.
CCAATGTTAGCGGCTAAGCGACTTTGTCTTCCTTCTGAGGTTTTGTTTTGTTGACGTGCTCACCTCGCTTGTGTTATTAGCGGCTAAGCGAGTTTTCTGTTTCCTCGGAGGCGAAGCACTTACCCCAACTCCGCCTCTCACTTCCAGGCTGGACAGACACACACACTTCCATGCGTAGACGTTTATATATGAGATGGTAGATTTTGTCTTTTCCAAGAATATCATCCAAATGATTTGAAACCTAAAATGGATCATTTTCAGTCTGTCACATTTTTCTCTTAAGTGTTTTATTAAACCCAAAAGTGTATAATGAATCCACACAGGTGTAAATGGAAACAAGTTAGATGGAGAACTGCTGGCTTCTTTGTCATTTGCATCTTATTGCTAATAAGGAGCCATTAACACAGCAAATGCAGCTGTTTAAGACTGAAATAAGCAATTAAGGGTGGGAAACCTTAACAAGCTAAACCACTAAATGTCACTTGAGCAATAAGTGCTTCATTAGCATTAACTGACTTCTCATTAAGAACCTGGATTGGAACAAAAAACCTGCAGCCACTGTGGCCATCTAGGTCCAACATTGCCCACCCCTAGAACCTTCACACTACATGTCACACCTGGAAAAGAGGGACAGCTATGTGTGGATGCTGTTCATTGACTAAAGCTCTACCATCAGCACCACCCCCCTAACAAACTGGATATTAAACTGAACAGCTTGCATCTCAACTCACACCTGTGCAACTGGATTTTGAAGTTTCTCACTTACAGACCACAAACTATGCGCATGGGTAAGCACTTCTCTTCATCCATAATACTGACCACTGGGGTACGGCGGGGCTGTGTGCTGAGCCTTCTACTTCCTCTTCACAAACGACTGCAAATCTACTCATGATACTAACATTATAATAAAGTTTGCAGACGACATCACTGTGATAGGGATGATCTCCAATAATGACAAAGCAGCCTATAGAGAAGAGATAAAGGATTTGGAGAGTTGGAGCCACAACAACAACCTGCACTTAATTCCAAGAAAACAAAGGAACTGATTCTGAACAACAGTGGTCACCATCTCATCAGCATTAATGGTGAGACGGTGGAGACAGTCCAGAGTTTCAGATTCTTGGGAGTCCACATCAGCCAGGACCTGTCAGGAACAACAAACACAACAGCAATGGTAAGGAAAGGTCTTCAGAGGCTTCACTTTCTGGGGAGCCTGAAAAAAATACACAACTCCCACAACAGCTGCTGGTTAACGTCTACAGGTTCACCATACAGTCTGTCATCACATACTGCATTACAGTGTGGTGCACAGGCTACACCTCTGACAACAGAAAGACCATCCAGCAAATCATCAAAATGGCTCAAAGAATTACTGGTGCTCAGCTACTATCACTGGAAGATATCTTCACTACCCGCTGCAGCAGAAAACCAAAAAAAAAAAAATTTGTAAAGATCCAACTGATCCCAGCCATAGTATTTTTACTCCTCAGCTTTCTGGCAGACGTTTCACAGCCCTGCATGCCTGCACTACCAGGCTGAAGAACAGCTTTTACCCAAAAGCAATCAGCATATCAAATGAACAGCCCTTCTTATAACAGAAACTGCCACTGATTGAATTGAACCACACATAGTCACACACTTATAGACGACCTATGTGGAACTCATGGCCATTACATTGATTGTAATTCTCAATGTGACTTTGTTCATTATTTATCTATTTATGCTTACATATTTACCTTTACTTTTACTCTTTGTATATTTGGAACTGTTAATAATAACTGTGCTTCTGATAGATTAATGTTTACTTTTAAATATGTGCTTCTTGTAGTTTAATGTCTACTGTTATATACATTTATCTAAGGCATCTATAGGCTTGCTCCAAAAGATATTTCATTGTATTGTACAGTGACAATAAAGCTATCTTACAATCTTATCTTACACTGCGGATGGGTCTTTATGGGAACCAGAAATGATTTCTCTCTGGCACCTTTATTTTTAAGAGTGTAGGCATCCACCAAGGATTCTGTCAGGTGAGGGTTGCCATTTAAGAAAGTTAAAGTGTTGAAAAAGAATTACAATAATGTCTGCAGCAAGTACACAAAGGAGCAGACCCACCAAATTCATCAAACTATGATAATGTAAGTACACTCGAGGAGAAAGTCGTCTGACTCATGATACAGAGTGGGTGGTTTTTCCCACAGGGTGCTGTTTATGAAAGTAAAGGTATGCACTCTCTGTACACCCGCACACAGGTTGTCAAAGTCTAATAATAGCGACTACACACTATGGAAAACTAGAGAAGACATCCGTCATCCCTGCCTAGGACTACAAATGGGATTTGACCGGCACGTTTAGGTTGCAACAGTTTCCCATACAAAGAGTACTCCTTTTACTGGCAGCGCTTCTTTCCTAGACTTATCAGCATTTACCTTTTTTTAAAGACTACTGAAAACTACTGGATAGTCACAGCGATTACACTGGACAATAAAAATTTTGCTTCTTTATGGTGTATCTTATACACTTTGGCTTGTTGATTACAATCACCTTTAAATTATCCCATCACATACTGTTTTATTTCAATCACAAATATCTGTGATTTCCTGTCATATTATAACTATCAATATATAACATAATAACTACACCTGGAACATCTGTGGTGATCTAAAAGTAGTGGTGTCATTACTAGAAATGAAACTCAAACCAAGAACTACAAATGGGAAAACCAAGTTGAAGAGTCCATCAGCATTTCGATCCAGGGCAGAAAAGTGTGACACATAAACCACTTGTCAACCCAACAGGGATATTTTTGCCTCCTTCCCAATAAAACTTGGACTGATGAAAAACTTTATAGTAATGAAGGAGAGAGGGTGAAGGATTTCGATATGTGACGCAGACGTTTCATGAAATAACTCGAGCCAAGATTAAGAAAGGCAGTTTTGTTGTTCCACAACTCTGACAAGAAGTTAGAAGATCTCTCGGTGGGGCTGGAAAAATTCGCAACCCAAGATATTCAAAGGTGTTGCTAAGAATTTATTGGCAACTACAGAGAAATTTCGTTGACAACATGCTTCAAGCATACAAAACCATGAATAGCAACATGTTATTAAATATTTATTTTCTGCATTCACACTTGGACTTCTTCCCTGTTAATTATGATACTGCCAGTGCCGGGCATAGACAAAATGTCACTAGGACATCGCAAAACTGGATAAATGGTATCAGAGCAACTGGAATCCATCAATTCTGGTAGATTATTGCTGGACACTGAAACGAGAAGCATCAGATGCTGAGTAGAAATGAAAATCAGCAGCAAAACATTTTCAGCTAAACTGAATTAATGCAATTTCTCAGCATCACTAAGTGATTAAACACATTAAATTTAGTAACAGTTAAGGTAATGCTTCCCAAATTCCTACATGGCATACAGTCAATCAGAAATTATATATGTGTTCAGCATGAAGATACCATAATCACCAAAATATTTCAGGTAGCAAAACTTTTCTTGTTATTGGGAGTTCATCAAAGAGGCATTAACTGCAATACAAGACCAACCTTGAGTGGTGAACACACCACAGATTTTCAATATCACACCTTCACTCATATTTACCAATAAATATTTCACACGTGTCTAGAATGTGGGAGAAAATGTGAGTATGCAGAAAAATAACACATATTGGCACATGGGGAGTGTGCAACCCAAACACTGAAAGAGACCGGGCCATGATTCAGACCAAGACTTCTGGAACCCTGAGCCACGCTGCAGCCTTACTGGGTTGGACTTGAATTATATTTGAGCAAAGAAAAACAAGGATGGTGCAGATATTGGGTATTTCACATACTGTTATGAACGATCTGTTTATTTAATTTGTATTTGCTTATTTAATCTTTACATACTTATTCTTACTTACTCAATTACTGTAATTTTAAGAGTTCCGATTTGGGATTTTTATGAGCAAGGAGTCCATTTTTCACATAAATTCCTTTCTACAATGACTGGTTTTGGATTTCATAATCCATAAACTGCATTCACCGCCATTTTGTTTTTGAGAGGCATCGCTATTTTGAGTATCCATTGTTAGGACTCCATCGCAGTGGATTGTGCTGGAGTCACAGGGTGTCAAGGCCCAGACGCTAACAATGCAAAGGGTTACACAGTCATCCATGGATGCTGTTGTTTGTAATGTTTAGGCTTTGATTTCTTATTGTTTTGATCTTCTTAATTCCTCATTTTGTCTTTGACTTTTGCTTCTTCATTTTGCTTCATTGTTATGTCATCTTTATCTCCCGTTTTTTGACTTTCACAACACCAATCTCCCAACCGGTCTTACTATTTTGTCCGCCATCTAGTATAGCCCAACGCATATTTTTAAGAAAACCATATTCTTATACAGTGCTGCAAACATGTAAAAAAATTCTGATCTCTTTAAGAAAAGTAATTAAAAGCATTTCAGATTTTTGACTTCTGCTTGTTTCAGATTCTTAATTGTGTTTTGCTCCTAATAATGAGTGTTTGTCCACTTGTGTTGATTCTTGAGTCGTTAAAAGTTTTTACTTCTTTTAGTTTTGTGATTTCTAGGTTCCACCTCTCAGTTCTTTTGCAGCAAATACCATTTATTTATTGATAAATGTATTCACTGATCAAACATAAAACCTTCTTGATTCTCCCCATAAATGTTGAGATTAGCCTTGGATTTGCATTTTAAGTAGTATTTCTAAATCTCCTTTTTCAGTAAGACTCTTGTGGAAGCTTTTCACTTTTTTTCTTTTATGCTAACTTTCTTTCTCCACAACAGAATTGGACAAAAGTGACAAAAATAAAATTAACTCTAAAATAATAATTGGGATACAAAAGATAAAAGAGCAAAGGATAGGATAAGTAAATAAAAATAAGTAAATAAAGGTCATCACCTGAAGACTATAAGACTGCCATTAAAGTAAAACCAATCTCTCTATTATAAAAAAATCCTGGAGCGAAACAGTAGGGGGACGATATGTGATCTTCACATTAAGATTATGGAAGACACTTAAAAGACCCGCAAGACTAGAGAGATTGGCCATGGAGCGTTAAGTGGGATTGAAAAAAAAGCACATCCAATCGGGACGTTTGCGCTATACACAGGCAGAGCAGGTTAGAGATTATGAAAGCAGTGGAATTCGAAAGGCTCAAAAAAAAAAAATAGCTGGCGCGATACACATGTGGAGAAAGTTAAAGAATATGAAAGTAGGAAAATTAGAAAGTATAAAAAAAAAGAAAGCAAAGATCACAGGAGCGCAAACAAAAGTAAATTATTACTCGATAAAGGGAAAATAATCACCACGGACCAGGTGTCATAAAAAAAAGCAGGATAAATCGAAGTCAGAAATAAAAGACAGAGTAGAAAACAAAGTAAAATGTCATAAAGGGGTTAAAAAACAAGGGGGCCAAACACATGCAGAGCAGGTTAGAGATAATAAGAACTGGAATTCAAAAGACTCAAAAAAACATAGGCGCGAAACACATTGTGAGAGATGGCCGGCTGCTTATCCCGGCCAACACCCCCAGGCCGCTAGATGGAGTCCTCCCTGCAGCATGGAGGTGCCCCGGATGCCCACAGGGCATCATGGACAATGGAATTCGTTTTCACAGCCCTGCTGGATACCGTGGGGGCCGCCAGGGGACGCTGCTGGGAGACATGGAGATGGTTTCTATTATAGCCTGGCAGTACTTACCAGTCACGGGGATGAAAGAACTAAAGTACTTCCAGGCTGAAGAAAAATAAGAGTTTTCATCTGACCCGGGAGTGCTATGGAATCACATGGACTAAGGGACAGAAGCACTTCCGGGTTGAGGACCATAAAAAGGACTCTGGGAAAACCAGAAAGCGGAGCCAGAGTTGAGAGGGAGTGTGACAGAGCTGCTTGGAGGAGAGGAGGATTTATTGTATTGAGTTATTGTTATTATTATTGATTATCGAGTAGTGTGGAGGTGCTTTGTGCACAGTATTGGAGAAATTAAAATTATTTCTGATACTTTTACCTGGTATCTGGAAGTGTTGTCTGTGGGTTTGGAGGAGCGACAGCGATGTCTGGTGCCACAACATAAAGAGCAAGATACAGAATATAAATGCAGAAAAAAATGAGTGTCAAAAAAAGAAAGTAAGCATCGCATTAGAGCAAAGAAAGATAAATTATTACTTGGAGAAATAACAAAAAGGCAAATAGAGATCGAATATATGGACATAGGTGATATGTCAGAAGTAAGTAAATATTGTAGGGCTCTGAAGTTTAAGTGAAGAGAATTTCAAAAACGGAGTTTACCTCACATGCATTTACTGGTTACTTTGCAAAAAAAATTATTAACTGCTGATGATGTAGATCGATTTGTCTGTGCTGAAATTCCAAACAGAGAAAGCAATCCTGAATTATGGTACAAAGTCATTAAATACGTCTCACAGACCTCATTAAAAAGATTCAGCACGTTATACTCGAAAGATTCAAAATATTGTTTTTAAAGAAAAAGAAATTTTAAAAATGTGTATCCGGAAAAACAAAAACGGGGGTTGGCGAGCAAAGCGAGCAGGGGGCGAAGCCCCCTAGTATTCATTAGACATAAGCCAAAAAGGAAGCAAAAGGTCACCCATGAAGCTAGTATTAAGATTCTCAAACTGTAATTAATATTTTCAACCATTTTTGCTTTTTTTAATTATTTGAATCTAAAACCATGGATGCTGAAACAACCTTATACTGAGAAAATGAAATCACAACGTCACAATGCTGTGTCATACCTGGCAATATCCCTAGAAACTATAAGCAAGAAGGCAGCACCCAATGAAACAGAAAGACAAAATGGGACAACTGTTAGAAAACAAAATAATACCCGAAAGATAAAGCAAATCTAAACAAAAAATGCACAGAGAGAAGCCAAACACATTATGACAATCTTTGTCAGCCCCTTCTGAAAGGCAAAAAATATTTTAGACTCCAATCTCCAGTAAAGCATTGTTTTGTTGGCTGTAAAATTTCTTTCAAAGATGTCAAAAAATGTATCCTAATTCTTAATATAATTCAGTTAAATTATTATAACTGCATAAAATGCATTACTAAAAATATTTGTGATGCGTTATCTTTTGGCATGACAGATGCAATGGTTATGTTTTTGGTATTAGATTTGTAAAAGCAGTATTAATATTTGTGATGTGCCACTTGTTGGAATGACAAATGCAGTGTATTTTATTATTAAAAATGTTTGTGATGCACCCTCTGTTGGAATGACAGGCACTTAGCAACTGGACAGACACACAGACACCGATCCTCTTCCTAAGGTGGAAAAACCAGTCTTTCCAATTTCTCTAGATAGATAAATAGATACTTTATTAATTCCAAGGGGAAATTCACATAATCCAGCAGCAGTATACTGATACAAAAAATAATATTAAATTAAAGAGTAATAAAAATGCATGTAAAAACAGACAATAACTTTGAATAATGTTAGCGTTTACCCCCCCAGGGTGGAATTGAAGAGTCGCTTAGTGTGAGGGAGGAACGATCTTCTCAGTCTGTCAGTGGAGCAGGACGGTGACAGCAGTCTGTCACTGAAGCTACTCCTCTGCCTGGAGATGATACTGTTCACTGGATGCAGTGGATTCCCCATGATTGACAGGAGCCTGCTCAGCGCCTGTCGCTCTGCCACAGATGTTAAACTGTCCCGCTTCATTCCTACAATACTACTGTTCCTACTAGGTCTACAATTGATCTAGTGTGTTGCAGATCTAAAAACTAATCTGAATTAATTTAGACAAAAGCACCAAGAATCCGAGTCTTCAGTACAAAATTTGGTATGAAATCTTTCATTCTTAAACATCAGGTATATGTGTGGCAACTGCTAGTATTAGCACCCTATTTAAGATGTAGCCCCTGTCAGTGGCAACTCAGTGTCGTACAGCTATGGTTAGTCCTGATCTGTAAATTATTAATTTGCTAATTGCATCAAAGTATGACAAACAATACCCTTCAAATACACTTAAGTAAAACCAAAGAAAACTATAAAGAAAGAATTAGTCCTGACTTGGACAAATAAAAAATGAGCAGTCCCAATTGGTATTGCCATTGGTAATAAGGAGCCCCAGTAGTGTTTATTGGCACACTGAAAGTCCTCAATGCTAGTGTGTCAGTGAGACTACATCCAGTATTGGTCATAGCCGTAATCTGTTTTGTCTTCATTCTCTCCTCCATCACTTCCTCAAGTGGGTTGAAAATGTGTCCCATAGCCAGGTCTGACTAGTTTTTCAGCTTGTTGATTCGGTGAGTCTCTATTAAGGTGATGTTACCAGCCCAGAACACCACAGCATAGAAAATCTCACTGGCTAGCACAGAGTTGTAGAAGATGTGAGGGTTGGCACTACTCACATTAAGTGAATGCAATTTCCTAAGAGCATGAATCTGCTCTGCTCTTTCTTATGTACTTCCTCTGTGTTATGAGACCAGTCCAGCCCCTCATTGCACCACTTTCAGTACTTGAATAGTGACTGGACATAGAAACTCTTTGATGCAGCAAAAGTCATTAGCCAGTTCCATAATTTTACTCATGTTAAATTGCAGACAATTCTAAACCTTTTCCACCTGACTTATACTCTGTCTCGCCCCCCCTTGTCAGTACACCCCATTACTGCAGAACTTTCAGAGAATTTCTGCAAGTGACATGACCTGGTGTTATATTTATAGTCCATGGTGTGTAGGGTGAAGAGCAAAGGAAACAGAATTTCCCTTGTGGTGCTCCAGTAGTCCAGGACACCATGGACTCATCCACCTGCATATCTCTGAGCTTACCCCTTAATAGGGATGGCTGGGTGGTATTAAAGGCCCTGAAGAAATCAAAAAACAGAATCCTCACAGTGCTGTCAACTTTGATCTGCCTTACAAAGCAGATAGATAATTACAACTTCCATACCACTTCCATACCAAACTGAAGTGGGTCCAATAAAATAATACTAATGAAATAATAGTTCAAAAGCTAGCTAACATATTGTAACAATTATACTAATTAAATCAAATCAAACAAGGCTTTTCAAACTCAAATCAGATATAGTAATTTTAGTTCAGAATATAATTTGATTTAATCACTAAAAATATTCTTTTCATTTTATTTTCAATGATAGAAGCCTTTATTTCACACAAAAAACACAAATTCCACTTGTGCTTATAAAAAATGAATGCCATGAGGTCACAGGCTGATGTGCGCGTGCACATGGCATGGCAATACATGGCATAAGTCTAAGATGGCATTACTGTTGCATGACTCAAGGGATGCAAACGGTCAACCAATTAATTTGATAATCAAAATTAAATGAAAAATATCAAAAATAGTGTAATGTTACCATTCAAAAGCCATTAGGTAGACTAACAGAATGTTAGGTTATATAGAACCATGATGTGTGGCGTACAAGTCCAAGGAGGTTCTACTAAAGCTTTATAACACACTGGTGAGGCCTCATCTCGGGTACTGGGTGCAGTTTTGGTCTCCAGGCTACAAAAAGGACATAGCAGCACTAGAAAAGGTCCAGAGAAGAGCAACTTGGGTGATTCCAGGGCTACAGGGGATGAGTTATGAGGAGAGATTAAAAGAGCTGAGCTTATACGGTTTAAGCAAAAGAAGGTTAAGAGGTGACATGATTGAAGTGTTTAAAAATATGAAGGGAACTGCTCTAGTGGATCAAGAATATGACATTAAAATGAGTTCATCAAGGACACGGGGACACGGTTGGAAACTTGTTAAGGGTAAATTTCACACAAACAGTAGGAAATTTTTCTTGATACAAAGAACCATAAACACATGGAGTAAGTGACCAAGTTGTGTGGTAGACAGTAGGACTGTAGGGACTTCACACAAAACTCAACTTGATGCTGTTTTGGAAGAATTACTGCATGTGGATAGGACTGGCGAGCTTTGTTGGACTGAATGGCCTGTTCTTGAATAAACTGTTGTAATGAATAATAATAATAATAATAATAATAATAATAATAATAATAATACATTTTATTTATTTAGCACCTTTCTAATGTTCAAGTTTTTCCTGTAGCCAATGTTGGTATATCCATGAGTGTAATCCCAATGAGTTTATCATGGAAATAATACATTAAGAAACTGGAGTGAATGGATTGATAAAACAGTAGGAGTGCACATTTTATCATGTTCTTTCTTTGATTATTTATATTTTTTGATTTTGTTGTTAACTTCACCATCGTTCTGACAAAAACTGTGAAGTTTTATTTATTTTATTTCACAGATGACAGAGGTAAAAAATTAGAATCATATGACAGGCCAGGGCCAATCGACCAAGTGAACCTTCTTTTATGGAGCAAAACAAGAATTTTTGTCAAGACAGCAAAATGCTAATAGTAGAAATAGTAACCAGGACCAGAGCCAGCTTGTGGCAATATTTCTGTATGTGCCAGCAAAGGAATTGCCCCTGCATATGTTGAAAGAAAGAAAAATAATTCAGCCTTTCTTACATTACAGTTTTATTTTAGTATATGCATATCTTATTGATTTGTAAAATTGTATATGCAATTGAAAATTCTTCTTTCTTTTAGTCTTGCAAACTCTAAACTCAAGTCATCCAAATTTTCTTTATTTATCCAGTCCATTCCATTTCTTCTTGACTCATTAATGACCAGCCATCATTTTTTATTCATTTCAATTTTTCAATGTTTCTCTCTCCTTGGCTTACATTTACAGATAATGTTAATAAAATCTGCAATGCACACATTTGGAAAAAGTTTTTCAAGCTGATTGTCATAAACGAATTTTTAAAATGATCCTGGATTTTTTTTTCCTTTATTTATTCTGTGCGATAACAGTTTCAAATCAAAACACTTGTCTTCTCCATTTATGTCCTTCACGTCTCCGTCTGTCAGTGCCTTTGCCATTGATTTACATTTTTTCATCAGTGATTCTTCTGGTGTTTCTAAAATGTTGTGGATTTCAAAATGAAATTCAAAAGGTTTCAATGTACTTATAAAGTTTTCAAAGCAATCTTTTATAGGGACTATAGATATTTTGAAAATAGTATCTAAAAAACTCTCCTAAATTAAATTTTTGGCTGAATTTACTTGCTTTGCTATCTTCTGAATCCATTTCATAAACTTTTTTTTTTACATTCTTTCCTTTTATTCTGTTACAAAATTTGCATCTTTATCCAAAGCTTTTGTATCCAATATGTACTTCCCCTATTTTTCTTATTTAAAAAATGAAACTAAAAAGTCAAGTGATGATTTTAATGCTCTTCATTCTGTTTCAATAGTGACTGATTATAATGAATTGCTTGCCTATTTAATATGAGACAAAACTCCATGCCAAATTTCAATTCTAAATTCACTGCAATTAATTCACTGGTTGTTGAGTCCTTTTTCACATTTACAGCTTCTCTCAATGCATCTTAAGTTAGTTTCAATCCCGGTTTAATTGCATTCACAACATTAATATGACTTTCCTATCATATGTCAGATAGTGATTTAACTGCTAGCAAAGAATATTTTCATTTAAGAATATGCAACATTTTGGAGAGGCAGAAAAAAATTAAACGTATGAGGGATGTTCAAAAAGTTTTCACACTTTTGTATTTTCATTGGAAATGGTGAATGTTGGAGTAGTAGTAATTGGGCATTTATCAAAATCACTTTACTGTTAAATAAATTACCCATGACGATGACATATCTCCCTTCAGGATCAGATACTACATCTGATATTATAAATGAGACTGTTCTATGTATGAGCATTCCCACGCATCTAGTTTTCTTTGTAAAGCTGGAATAGAATATTTGACCAGTCCAGTCTCTGTGCAGCCGAAACTGATCCTTGCTTAGTAAGTGGGTCTCCTGTAAAAATACTATTTTAGTGTTTAGACCTGCTAAGTGAGAGAATACTTTCTTTCTCTTTAATTCGTGATTCAGGCTTTTAACATTCCAGTTCACAAAGTTAACTGTCCAGTCTTTGAGACATTGCTTCTGAACTTTTATTGTCATTTTCTAGTCTTAACTGAAAATAAGACAGCTTTGACCTTAATTTCCAATTTTCTCAGGAGTTATTGCCATGAAGCCTATTATTACTTTGGCCCTTATAATTATAAGGATTAAAAGGATAAATTAGAGATAGCTTGCTCTCTTTCTCTCCTCCCTAGTCCCCCCAGCCCACCTCTTTGCCTCCCTTTGCGAGACTGGACCCCACTTCACAAAGTCCCAGTCCTCTGACATACCTAGAGACAGAGCACGTCCAAAACAAAACAAGCGCCCCAGCAGAATAAAATAGAGATACAGTAATCCCTCGCTATATTGCACTTCGACTTTCGCGGCTTCACTCTATCGCGGATTTTATATGAAAGCATAACTAAATATATAACGCGGATTTTTCGCTGCTTCACGGGTTCTGCGGACAATGTGTCTTTTTACTTCCTGTATATGCTTCCTCAGTTGGTTTGCCCAGTTGATTTCATACAAGGGACGCTATTGGCGGATGGCTGAGAAGCTAACCAATCAGAGCACGCAGTTAAGTTCTCCTGACTGAGAAGCTAACCAATCAGAGCACGCAGTTAAGTTCCTGCGTGCTGAATGCAGTGTTAACCAGGAAGTCTCGTCTCGCTCATTCAGCATCAACGTGTTTCGCTGTGTAAAGAGTTGTGCTCTTTTGTGTTTATCTTTGTGCATAGTCAAACCCTTCATTATGGCTCCAAAACAATCTGCTACTGCTTCAGGAGCCGTGCCCAAGCGCAAGAAGAAGATGTTAACGATTGCCGAAAAGGTAAACGTTTTGGATTTTTTGAACACTACGATTCTTTTTATTTAAAAAGTAGGAAAGGAATATAAGATCTACGGCTGCAGTGTCCTTTTAACCAGGGTGCAAAACGAGTTGTAAGTGGATGTAATAAGGCAGTAGTCTGGATGGAATCTGCTTTAGGGATTTGGATTGAAGACTGCCAGAAGAAGAACAACGGCAGTGCTACACAATCGCCTGAAGTGGCTCCTTTACAAGGGCTGTAACGCTCTCCTTTGTTGTGCAGTAAAATTAAACTCATTGTTATCGGACAAGTCATCGTGTCATTGTTGGTGAGTAACCATAATTAATTTTCTTCTTACAGTGCTTAGTACATGTACGTACGTTTAGTGTCACTGTACACACATTTACTGTATACTATTTTTCTTGCATTGTACGTATTTATTGCTGGTGACCTGTCTATCGTAATGGCTGTAACATATGTGATATCGGAGACACTCAATATCTTTAAAATAATATTTAGGTTTTACTGTATATAAACAGTGTGTTTATATACATAATTTCAATGAATCTTACCTAATATCTAAGAGAATACAAAGGGATTATGCTGTATAACTCTGCGGGGAATGTTTATAAACAGTGCGGGAAAGTTTATAAGGGCTTAAAATATATAAAAATAACCATACAAACATATGGTTTCTACTTCGCGGATTTTCACCTATCGCAGGGGGGTCTGGATCGCAACCCCCGCGATCGAGGAGGGATTACTGTATATATTGATGGTATAGTCCAAATGCAGTAATTGAGCATTATAAAGTTGGTGTGACGCTGGGAAAATTGCATCGCAAAGGTGACTATGTAGAAAAGTGATGTAATTTGTTTTTGAAATTATTAATAAATAGAGTTTTAAAAATTACGGAAACTTTTTGAACTTCCTTTGCAGATTGAATTTATAAAAAGAAAATAATCATAATATCATGTTTTATGATTATCAACTGCCATTTCGATATAATACACAATCAAAAGCAAATGTGTAGAAAATATAGAAAATAAAGTACAGTATTAATGAAAATGTCTGTAATATAAGAAAAATCAATATGCCTTTTCAAATTACCACTTTCAGCACCCGTGTGCCAACTATCCTTTGTACCCACCACAAGCCAGCCCTGAGCAAATCTGTCATCTTTATTAATTTTCTTTTACTTTTGTCTGAATTACAGATGTGTAGCTGCTGCAACCCTTAGTGCTTAAATAGCACAAGTATGACCCACTGACACGTCATCGACTGATTTATGTACAGCAACCATGCTGTGTCAGAAAAGTATCACTAGAAAAAGAGTTACATTAAAGCAGAATGAGGTAAATAACTATGGATCAAAATAACAATAAAGTAAATCCAATTCATATTCAAGGAAATAAAACATGAAAAATTAACCATAAGAAGAACAAAAGTACATGTAATCTGAAAATAATCCTGATAACAGTGTTCTGCCCAATTTCACATTATGATCAGACCAGTTTTAAGCCACTGTCCTAGAACACATGATGCATGTTTTTTGACTTTTATCATTTTTCTTTGAGCATTTTGTTGATCCCTAATAAATAATCTATTTGATTCATTCTAATTTTGTGTTGCTTGAATTCATGAGGAAAGCACAGAGCAACTGAATTGATTTCTGAAAGACTGGATTTGTTTTTTTTCATCATGGAAGTTCTGACGATTTCTTCTTGACTTACTTTGGCTTTGTCTGTTTTGATTATGTCATGTAGAACTATATTATTTTATCATGTCTAAACATTTTGAGATTAATAATGTAGTATAACCAATGCCATTCTGAATAATCAGTCATATAAATCATTCAGTCCAACCTTTTTCCTAATGGCAACGGTTCGAAAGTTAATTTTTCCCTCGCCCTGTTTTGTTCAGTAATTCAGTGTTGCACTTCTACCATAATAAAGTGATCGACAAGGGAGAAGTTTTAAAACACTGTTTTTAACATTTTTATTTTAGGTTCAAATAACAGCAACAGCAATAATAGTACATAATAATGCTATTTCACAAATTTAGAAACAACTAGTGATGAGCAGATACCAGTATACTAGAATTAAACACATCAGTCTGCAAGAAGCTTGTTCTTGCAGTTCACCTCCGATTTTGGATATTATTGGCACAGCTGTTGAAATAGCAAGTCTCACATCGTCTTTGGAAAGTAATGGAGATCTTCACCACTTCTGTTTTTTTGAACAGGTACAATTTACCCGGGGTGTAAATTTACCTCCAGTTATATATTTAAAGTGATCAAGCTTGCTGTGATATGCTTAATATTTAAAATTTTTTCTGTTCTCCTTTGGTGTTTTGTCAGACTTTTTCAGGCTCATTTTAGGTTTTAGAACATGCAGATTTTTAATTTCTTAACCGTTTTCTTATCTGAAGTTTATTTAAATAGGTTCAGATATTTTTGCATCCTCTTCAATGACATTTTTGATTTCCCAGGCACTGCTGAAAAGCAGTTGCTTCTGCATTGCTAAGAGAATTAACTGAATGTCATTGGCAAGATGTTATAAACTTCACGCTGACCCCTTCCTCATCATCCAAGTTTATGGGGAAAATGCCAAAGAGTTTAGGGTGTGTTTATTTAGTTAGAGCTCCTGTTAAATTACTTCTGTTCAAAAACTTTCAACCACGATTTACGGTATTGCTTTCTGATTTGATTTCCCGGTTACGAATCTTTGCTTGTCTTTTGTTTTGCGTGTGTCCTTCATAAAAATCATCTTTCTCTGTCTGTGACAGTACAAAGCTCATTTGAGTAGATGTTTGAGTTGCCATTTGGTCGTATCCAGATACTTTTTAAACACTCTCATGGTTTCTGCTTCAACTATTGTAGTACTCGGTAGTTTCTTCCAGAGACTCACAACTCTCTTGACCTTAAATATATTTCTCCTTAATTTTCAGTGGTGTCCTGCCATACATTATTCACAATTTTGTCAAAAGAATTCTGTTGGATCGACTTTGAGAATTTTGAAGATCTGGATTAGGTCATCATGCAGGCTTTTGCTTCTCAAGAACGACATGGTTTGTTCCATATTCTCATGCCCCAGTGTGTGAAAAAGTACACGTAAATACTTCTGATGCTCTCAAGCATGTAATCCTCCATTTAGTTGAATGAATTCTGCTGGGTAAGTTTTGTCAATGCCTTGGCTCCCCACATAACCTTCCTGTTATGATTAATATAGTATGGAAAGGCAAAAAACTACCAATATACCTTGGTGTGGTAATGTGCCTTATGGGCATTACCAGCTGTTAAAAAAAGTTAGTTTTGTGTCCTCTGCAGTGTTGAAAGAGAGGCAATAGTTTTGGAAGAAAATGGACAAATAAAGTGTAATAAAATAGCGTTTGCCTTTTTGTCCATTTAGAAAGTTCAGACGGATGTCTTCACAGACCATATGAGTGGCTTCTCGATGAAGCGTCATGATGGGTTTCATGCCATTGTCTGGCTGGGGTGGCACTGTCCGTCTCCCACTTGTGCATGTGTCTTCCACAACCTCATAGTGCTGGAAGTGCAAGAGACAGTGTGAAGCCCCTTATTTCGGACTGCCACAGTTTATAAGGGGATCCCATATTGGCAGTTGTCTGGGTGGTAGCTCAGGTCAAGAAAGAGGGCTTACTTTCAATTTTGAGAAAAGCGCAGTTCACATCTGAAATGCCAGCATAGGAGGATGACATTCGACAGCTTAACTGGTCGGCACAATGGCACCGAATAGAAAAGGGATTTTCCAGCCTCTAGAGGGGGTCTTCTGACTAGACCGTGCTGAGAGAGGAATTTGGTAAAGTGTTGTCTTGAGTTTACTGAGCATTGCAGCTTGTGCCATGATTTTTGTAAATATTTTTTCGTCCTGTATGTATTTTGATAAATGTCTCTTGATTAGCTTTAGTGGAGGGATTTATACAGTTAAGTCTAATGGTGCACTGTTTATTTTTGTATATACTGTAAACATTTTCCTTTTCCGGTATTTTGAATATTTTTGTTGTTAGACCCTGTACTGTACATTATTTGGTGGAGCAGCTTCCTGATTTGGAGTATGGTGGATGAGGAGACTAGAAGTCTTATTACACCTCTGTTCTCGGTTAGCTGCCTGGGGCTGGAGGCTACGAGTGGGAGCTGGCCGTCTGCCTGTGGTCTGGAGTGGTGGGTTGCTTTGCTCTGCGTTGGACGGGGGTGCCTGCTCATTATTACCCCAGCGGAACGGGGCTAACTCTGGCGTCCGGGAATGGTTGTGCTCTCGGTACGGCAGCACCGGGACCAGAGTTAGTAGGGTGTGTATGGGGAGTGTGAATGGGTGTCTGGCGTACATCCTTGTAAGTCTTGGGTTGTATGTGTATGTGAGAGCATGAGGGAGGGAGTGTATGACTGTGTTTGTGTGTGACTGTATATGTCAGGTGGGGTTTTGGACTCCTCCCCTCTCCTGGGACATCTGGCAATGCTACAACATCTTCGCCTACCCTCCCCCTGCCACTTTTTTTTTTTAAACATCTGTCTGGTCGCTCCCGGTGGCTGCCTGGTGGGATCTGGGTCCCTGGGCTCTGTTGGGTCCTCGGCGGGGTGGGTCGCCCTTGTGTCCCGGGCTGCTGGGTTCCGGGCCTGGCCGGCTCCGGGGTGAGCGGCTACGGGCGGGCCTGGGGGCTAGCCGTTGATGTCTCCCGGGACTCTGCAGGCTGCTGGTTGTGGCCCCCCGGGGTGATCCTCTGTGCCTCTCGAGGGGGGGTTGGGGCTTCTCTGGTGACGGTCTCCCTGGGGTCTCCGCGCTCTGGGGTGACCGCTGGATTTCTGGGCTTGGAACTCCCTCCATCTTCCGCACGTTTTTGGGGGCAGGTCTGTGGCCCTTCACACTCACTATTGGACGCTCCTATAGAGAAACCTTACACATACAAGCGTGCGTACGCACACAGGTGCTCACACGGTGCTTTCATAGGTATGACTTGGACATCTTCAGCACATGACCTAAGGCTGTGGTTGGCCCTAAATGCCTTAGTAATAATTACTGTGTGATTGTTAGCAAACATTTTTACTTTTATATATCTTCATGTAGCTGATGCAGCAATGTTTTTGTCTTGTGGTTTTTTTTTTTTCCCCCCTCTCTTTCTGCAGGTCTAGAAGTGGATTCTGGTTCATTTATTGTTTATTCTATACGAAAATCCCCCCTTTCCCCTTTACCTCCATCTCCTCCTTTTCTCTCTTCTTTTTCTTTCATTTTTGTCTCCGTGTCCGGTTCGAATCTTAAAAACATCTGAAAATATTTCTAATAAAGTTTTGGTATCAGGCGTGGCATCAGCAGAAGCTGTAACTCTCCACCTGAGAGAAAAACTGTAAGGCTAGTCGCCAGCATTCAGACATCAATTCTGATTGCTTCACAGCCGAACAGGACACGGTAAAAAAAAAAAAAGGAGTATGGTGGATGAAGACAACTTTATTTTTGTGTATACTGTATATGGATCTCACTAGTTTTTGTGAATTTTCCTTTTACATTTGAGACTTTTAGCCAACACTGTTACTAGCGTATATATTTATCATTTTTTCGTCTCAGTTTCATAATGTTTATAATATA
>JANRMT010062820.1:13677090-13688539 GCA_026402145.1 Polypterus bichir lapradei
AGTGTGCAGTTATTATAAAGTGTTACCGCATTGTCAAATCAAATTACAATAAGAAAAGTACAAAATATCAAATGGAAAAAGGAATTAAAACAGATTAAGCAAAATTGTTAGCACAACTAACCACTTAACTAAAGTCCACAATCCATAAATCAGAATCCTAAAAACTTGAACACAGTGAAAAGACAGAAAATCCTAAACATCCTGAAACTTTAGAAAGAGTGAAGCTAAAGAGAGCCAAACAACGCCACTACAAGAGCCAACGCCAAGGCAAATAAGCTGTGGCAACAGGTGATTTAAATAGCTCTCAGTGGAATTTTGCAAGACAAATGGATAATGCGTGCCTGACTAAAAAACAGTAGAAAATCCTGTGAAGCATTTGAGTGGAATCAATAAATTATACACTGAACCTTTCTGAACTTGTGAGTGCAAAAAAGAAATGGAAACAAATTTATGTAATTGTGCAGAATGATAAAACTCCCAACAAATAGGCTTGGCATACTTGAAAACACACCTTGGCTGCTAGAAACTGAAGTCTGCAGTGTTACCACCATGCATTATTCATGGTTTTATTTATTTATATTTTGTTTTGCCTTAATAAGTTATATTTTTGTGAGTCGTCTATCTTGTTGAATGTTGTATGACCTTATGACTTTAAAAGTTACACTGCAAGAAAGTTACATAAGTCAGCTGAGGTAAAGGTGTCTGTAAAAATAGACTGTAGTCTCCAGTAAATTCTAACTATTTAAGTAAAGTCTTCAAATTATACAAATACTCAATTACATCTAGATTACATTAAATTACTGAAGAAGGGGCCTGAGTTGCCACAAAAGCTTGCATATCATAATATTTCTAGTTAGCCAATAAAAGGTGTAATTTGAATTAAATACTAAATTATAGACTTAACAACTTCATACATTCCTATTTTCTTATGTTATGTGTTAGTACTAGTAGATGATTTAAGAAATGTGTGTGCATAAATGTATATAATAAAAGGTACATTTATACTTAATTTTTTATTTTTATTAAATATTGCTTTAATTTTTTATGTTTACAACTGTGTATGGTTCAGTGGTGCCACATTTATTGCAGCTGACGTCTAACTTCAGGATACTCAGTTTGAATTGTAATGAATCTTTTCGCATGCCTCGTGCACTCATCGTGAACCATTCCCAATGGATGCAACCTCAGAGAGCAAAAAGCAACCATTATAGGCAGTCAATCCAAAGAGGAACTCCTCGATCACAAGTGAATAATTAGACTTCTGACTGGTGAGATGTTTCTCCTTGTGATGCTCCGTGCTGCAGCACAGTTGGTATTCGACCACCTAGTAGTTTATGAAGCGGAGGATAAACCAGGGTGGCGGAGAGGAACTTAGACAGCAAATGTAGAAAAATACATACAAAAAACAATAAGAAAAAAAATTCAAAACTCTGATTCCTTTCATCCTTCCTAATGGAAGTATATCTAGGAAAAACAATCTTTAAAAAATGTAAGACCTTCTGATCCCTTACTTAACTTACAAATTGCATCCACCAGTTTTCAGCTTTCCAGCTCATCACATTTGTTCCAAACTGTCCACAGGCACTTCTCAGGTAAATCGGAATTCACTATGGCGCCCAGAACTGAACAACCTTCTCTGTTTGAGGGAAATCAGAAGGTTTCCTTGAACAGGCTAATGAACCCACACAACAAATCAACAGCAGCCCTCTCACTCTAGCTTTTCAGAGGGTTATGGAAAAACCTAGTAACTGCCATTTTTTTCAAAACTGAGTTTTTTTTTTTTAGTTTTTAGAATTACTAGGTCTTTGCTGATGTTATAAGGTAATGGTGATGGCCAAATATGTCTTCATTCTGGTCATATCATGATGGAAGATGCTAGTATTTTACATACTGCAGGACAAAAACCTAGCAACTCCACTGACCACTGAGGAAAGACTACCTATCAATGAAAACGTGGGATTATGATCGCGTGATTTAAATGCTGTGAGTGTGAGATTTAAATGGCAGATGTTGCTGATTCATGAAGAAAATAATATTGTTCACATGGAGCTTAGGAAAAATGAAATCTAGAGATTGTTGATTATAGGTGCGACATCATTTTCTCAATTTGCCAAAAACTTGAAAGATGTGACATACTAAGTCTTTCCATAGTTGGTGAGTACTGTTGAACAGACAGTCCAATAACTAAGGAGGTTACCATCTAACATTTGTTGCACCGTTTTAAACGTCCCATAGGAATGTAGCGGGGCCACATAGTTAGTGTTAAATGTCAGTTCTGAGTGCGTCTCGTTTCATTGTCCCGTTTGCTGTTTGTATGTGTATCAGTTAATGCCTTCCCCGTAAAGGAGGACGGATGATGGAAGGAGACCACAGCCGCAAACCTGGAAAACACCTGTTCTTAATGAATCAATCACAGCCGTCACATAGACTATTTAAGTAATCAGGAAGGAGGAGAGAGGGAAGAAGAAGAAAGGAGACCATTTTGTTTCAACCACGTTTCAACTTGCTTGCTGTTTTTTCACATCGCGCCTTTTCACCAGTTTGCTTTTCATTTTGCCAGACTGTCTTTCAACCTCCATCTGCTGAGACCCCGGGGTCGATTCGCCGTCCACCATATGCTGAGGAATCACGGTGAGGTTGCTCCAAATGCCGGGAAAATCAAACAACGCATTTACCGCTAGTTCAGTCATCCGTTTTCAGGACAGTTTTCTAACCGGACTCAAGTTCACAATCATTCAGTTTATCAGTCATTTTGTTATTCGTGTTGTGTGTTACATGTTGCAGGGGCAAGGGAGGGTTTTTGTTGTATTTATATTTGGTGGTGTCTTGTTGTTGCTGGGGTGGAGGGATATTTATATTTATATCTGTTTTCTATTTTTTGCATGTCTTGTTTCATTTAATACATTTAATCCGTTTAATTTTACATCCTGTTTTTGTGTACTTATATTTACACCGTCGATTGTGGAGAAAAGTTTAATTGGTTAGAAGTACGGCTTGATAGGTAGATTATTTCTCAGTAAATTATCCAGGCCACAGGTCTTGGAGGTGTAGCTGCTGGCTGGGTAAAGGGGTCGGCCGTTACAGGTTTACCTCACTAGCCCCAGCAGACTTCCCATCTATCCCTGTCAATGAGAGTGCATGCCAACATGCTCACCACACTTGTGATGTGGTGTATCTCAGTCAGACAAACACTACTATTTTAGGAGATTTGAGCCTATAAGGTCTAGGCAGCTCTCCTGAACTTCATTCAGGCCACTCTCCTTAACCTTGTACAAGTATTCCTTTACGTACACTCTCTCTTATCTCTGGGCACCCAGATCAGTCAGAACTTCTCAGCTCACTCTGAGATTCTCTTCTCTCTCTGATAGCAACTAACTGAATTTTCATGCAGCTACGCTCGTCTCCTGCAACTACAAGGCAACTTGATGTCAATGGTCTTCCTTCACACACATTCACACACACACTAAGCTAGATGGCCACTTGGACCTCATGTGCCTCCTCTTGGAGTACAGTTGTGTGCAGGCTCCATGCCATCACTCACATGAATCCTAACCCTGTACTGCTTCAAACAACCAAGTAAATTATAAAACTGATTAAACCAGGCATATACAACTATAAACAGGTTTAATATTTTACCTAAGACAAAGCCCTGTGACAAGGTCTTGTGATACTCCTTCATAACTGGATTGCTCCACTCCATCTTTGTACTATATTGCCAGTCATGATTGTCCAAAGAGGTGGGCTGGGCCACAACATAGACAAAGCTCACCTGCTTTTTTAGTTCCAACTGACCTCCATGAATTGCCTGCTCACAAAGGGAAACATGAACAACCAGCAAAACGTTGTTAACAGTATCAGAGGAAGCAAATAAAAAAGAAATAACCCTATTACAAAACCAACAAGGGTGCCACATAGCGGCAAAGTTTTATTATTATTGGTAGCCAGTAAACTGTGTAACTCTTGGACTTTTTCCCATAGGTTTTGCTTTGGAAATTTTCCTTTTACATCCCAAAAACATGCTGCTGAGAACGATGGATAAGTCCTGATGTATATGTGTTTATGTGCCTTCCATTGAAACCCCCCCAAAGGTTGTTTCTTGCGTTTTGTCTATGGGATTCTATTACTTCTATAATATGTTTTTGCTTCTTATGAGCTGTGATAAGAAAGACATGGGTACATGAAAAAAGGTTTGGGGTAGCCACCCATATATTGTGCCCTGGCTGTGTTCAGGTTGAAGTCCAAAACAGAACTGATTTTGGTTTGATAAGATGGTGACTTTAAAAGCCATGACAGAAAGTGAAGTCATTGAGACCTGAAGTGATGTTGCTGAGACTGGAAGTGGAGTCATCCATAGCACTGGAACTTGAAGTGACGTCTTCGGGGACTGGAAGTGCCGTCATCCATGGTGCTGGTGCCGGAAGTGATATCATCAATAGCTCTGGTACCGGAAGTGACTTCATCAATAGTGCCGGCTCCTAGCGGGATTTCCCAGAGAAAGTCTGCAGAGGATGGAGAGAGAGAGTTAGTGCAGCTCGCCACCACCTGGTCTGGCGTGGTACTACTATTATTTAGGCCCTCTAGCTGCCTCCCAATCGCACGTGTGTGACAGGGCCTCCAGTTGGAATTAAGTAGGTTTAGGAAATGCACAGTTAGAAATTAATGCCATGTTATGTATTTTTAATTAATTATACCAGCACTTGTCAACGTTTATTGTCTCATGAAACAATTCTACCTTGTAATTTCACTGGCGACCCAGAGAGGGCAATTGAAGAGAGCCTTTGGTGAAACAAGCACAATTAGAAGAGGGGTAGATCCCATGGTGAAATGAGAAAAAATAGTGTACAATGCTGTTGATCATTTTGCTCAATGGGGTGTGGGCAAACAAATTTGTTGCAATGGCCACTCAGTAAACCAGTGGTCAAAAAACACTGAACTTGACCCTTTTCATAAGCTCTGAAAGCATCAAACTGGTACCACCATATGCAAAGATACCAATCGCCAATGCAATATGACCAATTTTTGAAAAGTATATCACTCATCAAGGTAAAATGAAAATGAATGACTATGCAGCTTTTTTTCCCCTTTTTGCAGGTGTAGGAGGTAAAATGTGACATTATCTGTGTGTCTGCTGTTTTTACAAAAAAAAAAAAAGATAAGCTATACTGGCGTTACGAAAATGGATGGATTGCTGGATAAGCATTAGTAATTCAGCTGCACGGATCGCTCTCCTAATACTTTTTTAATCAAATATTGAAAATATCTTACAAGCCCACAAATTAATTGCATAAACTAATAATGCTCATGAACCCTGAAGACAAATTAATTAACTCAAAGTTCTATTTTTCTTTCCTTACTTTTTTCTTTTTAATTTTGCAATTAACAAGTCATAATGCATCACCGCTTATCTCTGGAACGCAAGGCAATATCAACTGCAAGCATTTCACCTTGGTTATAAGCTATTTTTGGAAAACATTCTCCAGATTTACTTATTAGCTTTCAAATAACATTTTCCATAAAATAATTATTTGCCTCTTTTGTATAGAATTAGTTTTTACTGATAGATAACATGTATGCTTTATGCTTCTTTTTAACTATATTTCACATATCCATTTTACGAAGCCACTTTTTCTTGTACAGTCACAGAGTGCCAAAGATCCTAAGGATTGGGAATGCACTCTCAGACACACGCAAGGCCAGTTTAAAAATGACAGAGTGAAGGACAGCAGGGAGGTAAGGTGCACTACAAAGGATTTTTACCCCAATCCAAGAGTTGGCATGGACCCTGGTCTGGAAGGGTTTGCAAGCCACCTGAGAGCTGCTCCACATCATTGCCTAGAAAGGATGCCAAAAGGTCACCTAAAGGTTGGAGAATGGAACACACCAGATGGAACGTTCAAGGCCATTGGAGTAAGTCATCAGGTCACGGCTTGGAAGCAGTAGGAGGCCATCGATGTACTATAGCCACAGCTAAGGGCACATGGCCCTTTAAGGAGGCAGCTGCATGCCACCCAAGGAATTTGCTTTAACCCAAAAGTACTTCCTGGCTGGCTGGCCAGTGCCCCCAGTCTCCCAGGACCATTTATTAAAAGGTGTTCCAATTCCATAGCCAGGAGTGCTTGGAGTTGTGAAAGAAGTGCAGACAATGGCTCACCTGGCAAAGAGTAGGAAGGACTGAGCAGAAGTCTGGAGTGAGGTGAGGAGGTAGAAAGGTGATTTTTGTGTTTAGTTAGTTCCTAAAGGGGCATAGTTTTATTATTTTATTTGTTGTTATGGCCAGCAGGCACATGATTTCAGATGGTTACTGGAAGGCACGTACAAAGTCAAAAAGGCAAACTAATGGTCAGAACCAGGAGAACAATTATCAGTAACCAAAGCCAAGAAGGATTGCATTGAGATCAAAAACAAATGAAACAAAGCAAAGAAAATATAACAAAAATTGTAGTCAGAGAGAGAAGTGTACCCCGTGTATGATCTTTTATTCCAAAGTGTTGAGATCGACCTCTAAAGGATGCACCCATGGGACACGCTTAACTACAATATAATAGCCCAAATCAAAATGAAAACCATACTTATATTTCAAAAATAAATTAAACAAATGGATTCATTACGGTATAAAACCCCCAACAGATGTACATGATATTCACAATAGGAGACCCTGACATAACAGAAGAAATATATATAAGGTAATTTATCTCCTCTATGGAACATTCTGTATCTCTTCTGCATCATAAAATTCTAATTTGTTTGTACTTTGTTATGTCTGGGCATCATTCTGGCCTTGGATTTGCCAAGGGGCCACGCCCCATTGGCGTAGTCAGCAGGAAACCATGGCCGTCTCAGAGGCAGGAACCTGCTTAAATGATATTATGCCTGAAATAGACAGAATTACAACGTTGTTCTGTGTGTGGAAGACTGGTAGCATGGCTTCAAAGAGACGGCAAAGCAAACTTAAATCAACAGAGACAGCCTGGTAACACTAACTTTCCAGGAGCTACTGTCCCTGAAAAACTCAGCTTCTGTCAATAAAATTCTAATTTGTTTAAACTTCATTTTGTCTGGGCATCATTTGTGTTGGGAGTTGCTAAGGATCACCCTTTTGCAGGTCACATTGGTGTCCTCAGCAGGATACACTGGCAATCACAGGGGCAGGAATCTGAATAAATAATATTATGCCTGCAAGCTTAGCATTAGACTTCTTTTTCTTACTTGTTTATCCCTCTTTAAGCAGAAAGAGAATTAAAAACAGTGTTTTGTGTGTGGAAGATGAGGAGAAAGTCAACAGAGGTAGCCAAGCTAACCCCTGCAGATATTATACCCACTGTGGGGTTGAGCTAGTGGGAGAGACGGAGAAGATGACAGGAGAACAGGGCAAGATATTCTGGAGCCCAGGTCAGCAACATTGCAGCTTTACTTGAGACAGGCAATGATGCCTTGCTAGTAGCTATTGTAGTTCCCCTTTTATCAGGTTGAGGCCCCATGCAGGAAACCATATAGAGTTACCAAAGTGCGGGGATATGAAAGGTTTGTTCTTTTTTGTTTATATATTATCTTATATATTTTCCTTTCATTATGTTTTACCTGGAACACTCCCCTGCTGTTAATAACATCTTATTTTGTTTAAACTTTGGTGTGTCTGTAAATCGCTCTTAGTGGAGAGTTGTTCAGGAAAGATTAAATTTGAGACTAAATCTGGTTGTCTATGAGAGGTATGAGAAAACTGAAATAGTACACGAAATCTTATGTTAAAATGGAGAAAATGTACAAACTGCCATTAGAACTCATATAGAAATTGGGTCCAACATTGTTGAGGCAGTAGTGCTTACCCATATGCCTGTT
Organism: Polypterus bichir lapradei; assembly: GCA_026402145.1. Lineage (NCBI taxonomy): Eukaryota > Metazoa > Chordata > Cladistia > Polypteriformes > Polypteridae > Polypterus > Polypterus bichir. The sequence continues at coordinate 13,684,927 of JANRMT010062820.1, forward strand.
TAATATATATATGTATCTATACGTTGTGATGTGTGGGCCACAGAGTTGAGCAAAAGAGAAGGAGGTAAGTCCAGGTTTCCAAAAAAAATCAGACAGGAACTTTCTCAAACCATTTATTCAATTAGGAGCTGTTACTTAAAGACACACAACATGCAAGCCATGACAATTACTTCCTTCATCCTGCATTTGCTCCCTTCTCAGTTTAAAAAAACAGATTGCCTTCCTGCACAAGCGAGGACACAGAAGCACACGGCCAGGTCAGCAGCCAGTTTTAAATGTTTACTGCATCAACCACTGGGTGGACAACCAATCCCTGCCATATACTGTACTGTATATATATATATATATATACAGTAATCCCTCCTCGATCGCGGGGGTTGCGTTCCAGACCCCCCCGCGATAGGTGAAAATCCGCGAAGTAGAAACCATATGTTTGTATGGTTATTTTTATATATTTTAAGCCCTTATAAACTCTCCCACACTGTTTATAAATATTCCCCGCAGAGTTATACAGCATAATCCCTTTGTATTCTCTTAGATATTAGGTAAGATTCATTGAAATTATGTATATAAACACACTGTTTATATACAGTAAAACCTAAATATTATTTTAAAGATATTGAGTGTCTCCGATATCACATATGTTACAGCCATTACGATAGACAGGCCACCAGCAATAAATACGTACAATGCAAGAAAAATAGTATACAGTAAATGTATGTACAGTGACACTAAACGTACGTACATGTACTAAGCACTGTAAGAAGAAAATTAATTATGGTTACTCACCAACAATGACACGATGACTTGTCCGATAACAATGAATTTAATTTTACTGCACAACAAAGGAGAGCGTTACAGCCCTTGTAAAGGAGCCACTTCAGGCGATTGTGTAGCACTGCCGTTGTTCTTCTTCTGGCAGTCTTCAATCCAAATCCCTAAAGCAGATTCCATCCAGACTACTGCCTTATTACATCCACTTACAACTCGTTTTGCACCCTGGTTAAAAGGACACTGCGGCCGTAGCTCTTATATTCCTTTCCTACTTTTTAAATAAAAAGAATCGTAGCCTTCAACAGATCCAAAACGTTTACCGTTTCGGCAATCGTTAACATCTTCTTCTTGCGCTTGGGCACGGCCCCTGAAGCAGTAGCAGATCGTTTTGGAGCCATAATGATGCACATATGCACAAAGATAAACACAAAAGAGCACAACTCTTTACACAGCGAAACACGTTGATGCTGAATGAGCGAGACGAGACTTCCTGGTTAACACTGCATTCAGCACACAGGAACTTAACTGCGTGCTCTGATTGGTTAGCTTCTCAGTCAGGAGAACTTAACTGCATGCTCTGATTGGTTAGCTTCTCAGCCATCCGCCAATAGCGTCCCTTGTATGAAATCAACTGGGCAAACCAACTGAGGAAGCATGTACAGGAAGTAAAAAGACACATTGTCTGCAGAACCCGCGAAGCAGCGAAAAATCCGCGTTATATATTTAGTTATGCTTTCATATAAAATCCGCAATTGAGTGAAGCCGTGAAAGTCGAAGCGCGATATAGCGAGGGATTACTGTATAGCTATATATATATTACACTAGCTGTGTAAGCACTTGCTGTAAAAAGCACGGGGTCCTACAACTATTGAAATCATCAGAAAAAAATTGAAATGTAGCGATGTCAGGTAACTGAAAGGAACTACTCTGGGCATCTCTCCCCTAGGCGGATTCATTTTGCTGACGTGCTTGCATCGTTTGTGCATTAGCAGCTAAGTGACTGTCTTTCTTCTGAAGTTTCATTTTGCCGATGTGCTCGCCTTGCTTGTGTATTAGTGGTGGGAGGAAAAGTAAAAGGGATACTGTTTTGCCGATGTGCTCGCCACGCTTCTGTAAAAGTGGATAAGCATATGACTCTCTCTTCAGAGGTTTCATTTTGTCAACGTTCTGGCCTCGCTTGTGTATCCTTTGAGGTGGATCCCTTAGCCTGACTCTACCTCTCACTTCCATGCGTAGACGTTTATATATAAGATATCAGTGACGTGGGGTGAGGTTCATGGCTGGTGAGACTCCTTCAGAGTCAGATTTATATGAACCCAAAAGAGTAGCTTATTCACTATTGAATTGGCACATTGACTACTGGTTATGTTTCATATCTCATCAGCATTCTTTACACACACATAGGTAAAGGTACATATTTAGATAAGAAAGAACATTGCATTTATAGCGGCGAGAGAGTGCGCATTTGCTCTACACCTTCCATGCATTCTAAATTTGCAGTTGCAATTCCACAATTTATATTCATTCAATACAAATGAAAGCGGTTTTATGTCCGATCAGCAAGACTAAATATGTCACACACATTCATTAAATATATTAGCCAGACTGTGGGAAGTCAGAGTGTATAATAAATGTGTCTGCAAACATATTGGCGACATACAGAGGGACAGCAACAGGCACGTGCTAATTGCATTCATCAACTGCGTGTGTGAGGGAGAGCGCAGTACGAGGTGAGGTGAGACTTGTCGCTGCCGTACCTCATGTTTCTCCTCTGTATTTGAACAGGAATTGCACCAATTCAGCGATTTTGACTGTAAAAATGATCAAAATTATTGGAATCCTACAGAAAACAAATTTATAGCACAGACCAGTAGACACATTTATTTTATATTATCATTATTAGTTTTCTTACTTTTCATGATGACTCTGCCTCCCCTGACTGCATGTCCCTGATACATATATATTGTGGCAGATGGCCGGGAGGACCCAACAATGGAAGGACCAGGGTAGAGAGCTTATTCTGGAAACTATCTCCCCAAGAATGATAGAAGGCAGCCCTCTTGGCTTGCAGCAGGACCACAGGCTTGAACCATGGAAGCTCAACCCTACTGGGCCCTATTTGGCAGCACTTCCGCCACACCAGAAAATGCTACCAGAAGAAGGTCGCTGGACACCTGAAGTCCTTCCAGGTGTCCTATAAAAAGGACCAGACACCATTACTCAATGGCCAGAGTCAGGAGAAAGAAGGACAAAGCTACTGAAAAGGACTGGAGGCGAAAAGGACTGTGCTTTGGTGCTGTGTTTTGCTGTGGATATTGTGCTCTTGTAGGGAGCGAAGAAAGCGCTTCCCCACATAATAATAAAGGTGTGCTGTGAAACATTTGTGTCTCTGCCTGTCTGTGTCGGGGTTGGTGCGGCCACGAAGTTCAAACAGAAGTGATAGACCTGGAGTTCAAAACAAATCTAAAATTAAGAGTTGTCATTATTCATCTTTAGGACTAAAAATAAAATAAGCACTAGAAAAACAGTTCAACAGTGCCAAAACAAAAGCCAAAATTGAAAATGAAAAAATAACAAACCAAAAGTTTCTAAACTTGAACTTTGAACTTTACCTGGCAACATAATTTCTAGGAAATTCTCTTGGTGTGCCATCCATGCTCATAATGGGGTAAACACAATCAATCAATGTTCAGCCTATATACATCGGACTTCCAATACAACTCGTAGTCCTGCCACGTGCAAAAGTTCCCTGACAACACTGCTATCATGGGCTGCATCAGGAGTGGGAAGGAGGAGGAGTATAGGAACCTAATCAAGGACTTTGTTAAATGGTGTGACT
>JANRMT010062820.1:13691343-13770871 GCA_026402145.1 Polypterus bichir lapradei
CAGACACTCAGACTCCTCACTCAGTCTCTCAAGAGCCCCAATCAAAGCCTTCATTGACTCCAAGAAGATCACAGCATCGTCGTCAAAGTCAAGATCAGTGAATCTTTCTTCGCCAACAGATGCCCTACAACCCTGGACCCCATGACCCTACCCAACACCCAGTCCATGCAAGCATTGAACAGGATAGGAGCAAGAACACACTCCTGACAAACCCCAGAATCAACTGGGAAAAACGCAGAGGTTCTGCCTCCACTCTGCACAGCACTCACAGCACCAGTGTACAAGCCAGCCATTATATCCAGCAACCTTGAGGGGATCCCGCGAAGTCTCAGTCTGTCCCACAGGGCAGCTCGATCAACTGAGTTGAACAGAAAAATAATATAAGAAAATCAAGATAATCATAAAACATATATAAATATTCCACATAGTATTACAAAAGTATAACAGATCAAATATAAAGAAAATGAAACACCATTTCCTTTCAGGTTGTCATTAGATTCCATGATGCATATGTAGAGGATGAGCCTTTTACATGGACTTTAGTTCAATGGTTTCACCGTACGTATTTTTTACTTACGGATGAGTTTTTGCTCTGGGAAATGAAGTGATGATAGAGCTACTGTTGTGAGCACCTGACCTTGTATAATTAGTTTTACACTCGGTTGCTGTGCCCTGAAGAAAAGGTGAATCTTCAAAACGTGCCAAATCTACACATATCTTGGGATACTCAGGAAATCAATATTTCTTTTTTCTTGATGCTATGTTATGTTATTCTTTGTTAATCAGTATTGCCTAATCTTATTTTTATATTTTTTCTTCGTTCATCTTGTATAGCACTTTGAGCTACATCATTTGAATGAAAACATCCTATAGAAATAAATGTTGTTGTTGTAAATTTTATGATATATTCCCTACTTTTGTGAACTGATTAGTGTTATCAATGGCTTACATTGTTTATTTCTATAACTCTCCTTTTGTGATCTTCTACATTTATCATTTTTATACTGTAATGTGTTGATTTAATTGTTTATTGATCATTTTCATTGGGAATTTGCTCTGCATTTTTTTGTTCCCTGGATTATATAAATAACAGGCTGAAATATCCAGCATTGCCAGAGAGGAAAACAACATTTTTTTTAATTGTTTGAGAAAAATATAATTAAAAAAAAAAACACAACTTTAAAAATAAATTAACAAACAATGTAGACTCACTAATGTGCTTGTCTTGCAGTCTTGTATGTATGTTATCATCCAGTTGATGCTGAGAACGGGCCAACTCTACTTAATTTCAAAAGCAACAGGGGCGCGGTGGCGCTCAAACATAAAGAATGCTGGCAGTCACCTCCAGTTCGCCCTCTGGTGGTCGTTCCGAGTGTCAACTGGATGATAACATGCATACAAGACCGTAAGATCACCCCTCACTCTATCCAGAAGGGGGTGGGTTATGATTGATTTCCCCTACAGTATTTTTAGTCGATCAATGAAAAATATGTGTACCAAGTTTCATGAAAATCGCTCCAGCCGTTCGGAAGTGATGCTGGAACATACATACATACGCACAATGACTTTTATATATATAGACAATAGTATTATAAACATTATTTGTTATATCAGGTGTTTAATTTCATTTATATTTGATCTGTTATACTTTTGCAATACTATGCAGAATATTTATACATGTTCTATGATTATTTTACATTGATTTTCTTATATTGATTATTTTTATGTGTGATATTTCCACCCTATCTGGTGTGCATTTTATTAATTCTTGTGGATAAATTAGTTAAATGGAATGGAATTATATGTTTACTAATACATTTTTCATTCTTTTCAATTTTTTATTTATTTATATATTTAAAACACATCATATTGGTTTATTGTCCACTTACCTTATTTCTGTGATATTGTCTCTACTAAGTAGGCAGTTTTACAGACAGACAGCAAACAACTATGTCGACAATAAACCAACCTTTGGATGGTTGTAAGGGTCTCCTCATGTCTTTTCAGGATCAGGCACATAACAAACACTATCATCAAAAGAATATCCTGAAGATGGATGTTGATAGAAAGTGCAGGATATGCTGGGAACAAGTAGAGCACTTCAGTCATATTGTTGCTGGATGGTCAGTGCTAAAGCCAAAAGAATACACTCATTGACATAATGGTATAGCTGGCTCCCTGCACTGGTCAATGCTCTGGTATGATCACCAGCCAGAAAAGGTCATCGAGAAAGAGGACACCACCGTTATGTTCAATATTGTTATGAACACCTATTGTACCACTGGAGCCAACTGAATGGACATCATTCTTCATTGACAATATCTACCTATTGACTCAGATGTTCCACATAACACAAATATCTCAGTCAAAGAGGTGCAAAGATTCAGTAAATAAAAAGACTTCAAAATTGCAATTTTGTGCATGTGGTTTAAAAAACAAACATTCTTGGAACAGAAATGTTCATATCCTCCAGTGGAACCTGGTCCCACACACCTACATGTCAAAGTATGAGAGGGTGAACTGTGATGCCTGTAGGGAGATAAATGAGGTCACTCCTGGATTGAATCACCCTTAGTTTTGATAAATTGGTTTTGGGATTGAAATGAATTCTATAACAGTTTTACTGTTGATGACTTATTTATTTACACAATTTAGAGTTTGAGTGTCATGACACAATTTGTTGCTAGGAGTTCTAACCCAAGTACACGCTTGTGTATGTCTGATTTTGATGTTTTTGCTTGATTATTAATTTTGAGTTAGAGTTGCACCTTGCTGATCATTTCCCATTTCTGTATTAAGAACCCATTTGTCTGTTCTCCAGCCAGCTACCCTCCAAAAAAAATCTCCACTGCTCACATTATTTCTATCTCTAACTTAACATCCACAAAGCCAAGAAACTGTTTATTGACTTTTACTGAACCAAAGAGCCTCTGCGCTTGATCACTAACTAAGGAGACAGTGAGGAAATGGTGTTCTGCTACAAATAATTTGGGGGTCCACATCAATAACAGGCTACACTGGCCTCATTACACAGAGGAGCTGTACAAGAAATGGCAGAGCAGATTCTTTTTCCTTAGGAGACTGTGCTCCTTTAATGTGTGTAGTTTCGTCCTTTACATGTTCTACATCTTTGTGAATGGGAGTGAGATTCTTTTACGCTGTGGTGTGCTGGGCCAGTAGCATCACTGGTTGGTTTGTTCCCACCAAATCAACATGCTGATTAAGAAGTCTGGCACAGTTTTATTGGACACACTCTCAACCTGCTGAAGGTAACAGCAAAGAAGAAAATAGAAACAAAACTGAGTGCTATTATGAACAATGCTGCACATCCTCTCTCTGACACACCAACACTGAGGACATTCAGCTAATGAATCATTCAGCAAAAGTGTGTCAAGAAACACAACTGGGGCTCCTTTATACCAACCTCAGTATGCCATTATAGTGCTTCAGTGTGAATGGGACTGCTCTTTTTATCTTTAGTTGAGTCAGATGCCATTCTTTGTTTTAGTTATCAAGTCAAGTCAACTGGCTTCATTGTCATACCATCCATACACTCTCTTGCAACATACAGTGGTGCAAAATAATATTTCCCAGGACCGTGGTGCAAAATATACCTAAACACAGCATAAGTTTGTATGAAAATGTACTATTGTAGCCTGATCTTCGCAGAATGCCAAGGCTGCTCAACTGCACCCTTAATGATGGGGTAATATGCTGAGCAGTGATCACTGAGGTCATTTTTTGTTTTTGATTATAACGTATTAATTGGGATTTTTTTAAAAAGCCAAATTTCCCCATGGGGACAAATAAAATAGTATCTATCTATCTATCTATTTTCTTATATAAATATTTATACATTTATATTATTAATTTACAGAGTATGAGAAGTGTAAAGGGGGAGTAGTGGTGGTCTAATGTATGAATCATTTGTTTATTCTGAAATTTGGCTTTTTGTCATTGTGTATATTATTATATTGATATTTTCTCTTTTATGTTCACAATAAAGGTTATTTTAAAAATGAAAATATCTATCTATCTATCTATCTATCCAATATATAGCACCTTTCCTATCTGTCTATCTATCTATCTCTCTATCATATACTACCTTTCCTATCTATCTATCTGTCTATCTAATATTAAATGCACCCAGCAGTTCATTTTTTTAGATTGTTATGAGCAAAGTCAATGTTAATTTTTTCTCCTTTTTTGAATAATTTCCTTGGTAGAATTTGCCATAGGGCTCAATGTTAATGCTCTACATAAAATAAAGACTACTTGATTATCTTTTGCTTCATGTATTCCAAGTATGAATTTTGTTCTTCACATCTACAGTTCAGGCTCTTGTGAATATTTTCCTGGAGATCCTCTCACACTGTAAACCTTCCCATCAGATCCCTCCCTTGTAGTTTTTGTTTTTTCTAATGATGGGAAAATGGCTTTTAATCACATTCTGAAGCTGGCTGGGCGGTTTTCTCAAAAGTTTACAATAAACATTATGTAACTGACACAGTTGTCCTAGTGAACTCTACTGCGAGGAACACAAAATTGCCTGAAATCTAGTGTGCATTACCGTGATGGATTCTGAAAAGGAGCCAAAGTCTCACTATTAGCAGGAGTCTCCGAGGAGAAGTGCAGGTGATATTAGAGTAATATGCTCTCATTACCCTTTGATTAGAACAGGGCAGAAAGCTCATAATTTAATCTTAATTGAATATTTATGATCATGAATTGCCAGAGCCTGTTCAGGCAATAGATGGTGGTGGCCTTTCAGCTTTTCTTGGGAATTAATACAGATGGGGTAGGATAAACCTTAGGGCCATAGTGTTAGCCTTGTTGCGCAGTTCTCAAAGTTTCCAGCCCACATTTTTCTGAAACTTGAAACAAAAACATGAAAAAAGTAAAGAGGAAAGAGGATGTTTAATTCATTTGTCAACTTCAAAGGCCTGCTATCTTTGAAACTTTCTCTCATCTGGGGAACTTTGCTAATGCATTTGAGTGGCTATAAAGAATAGATAAAAGAGACTAAAATATATAATATTCAGGAATAAGCCTCCTGACCTAGCAAAACGAGAGCTTTAGTAGTGAATGCTCAACTTAATTAAATTCTGTATCTTATGAGTTTTTAATAAATGTGTGGCTGATGTGCAGAAGCTGTCTACAGTATGTTAGCAAGGTATGGTGTATATTCATTTGTTAACAAAAAATAAAATGCGTTTTGCATAAATTGAAAAAGTAAACCAAAATAAATAATAGTTTTTGTTAAGTTTGTAGGGTGCAAATAAGCAAATGGGCAAAAAAATATTGTTTTAAACCCTCCTGTTTGCTGTGGAGTTTTATATGTTGAAATGTGGGAATTACAAATCGACCTGTAGGTGGCAGGCTACAAAAGCAAGTTTAAACCTTTTTGCTTAATAAATTATTTCCTGTTCTAAGTCTAGTGATCTCATCCGTATACACATATCTAAGCTCAACAATGTTCAAGGGAACAAGTTAAAGAGATACGGGCCAAAGTGGAGCTTCAAGCCTCAAGACCGAAGGGGTGTGTTTGATCCAGAAGAAGAACTTAACTAACCAACTCATTTATTTCCACTGGCCAAGCTTTAAATTAAAAAGGAACCCAAGCAAATGTCTCAGCAGTCTGATTATCCGTGAGAAAGTGCCAACTGATTCTCAGTCATGAGTAGAGAAAATCTATGTCTTGTTATGATGAGCACCACAAAAATGGTAAAAATGGTGTGAGACCAGGCCAGGACGGTCCATACCCTGCACAAAAAAAGCCTGTCCCAAGCTCTACTGGCCTGCTTTGGCCTACACAGGCCAAAAAGGGGTTTTGGCTTTAAAGGTTTAAGATGTATTGTAAACGTCCTAGAAATTACAAAATGCACCTCTAAGGAGATGAATTGAATAAAGTCTAGCAAGACCAGAAGAAAACATGTATAAAAGAAAAAATATTTATTAGCAATTTAAAAAACATGCAAAATGACAGAAATAGGACAGCAGGGTTTTCCTGAAAAACTAACCCACAGGAAAACAAATCCTAAATGAAATCCAGTAGTTGAAAACCAAAGACAAAAGCCAGAAAAATACAGAAACCAGAAAATAGAAATTCACAATTTTGCACTCTTCCAATGATAATGAACCACTGACAGGCCCTCCGTCCAGCCTCCAAATATACAGGCAGAGGGCCGTCCTTCAGCAGTGACATCAGGCTTGCCCCGCCTTGTGTAGCTCCACCCACAAAATACATTGACTACAGGTGATCACATGATAAATATATAATATATAATAAGTAAAGAGAACAATTATAACAAAAACACCCAAAAAATAATACCACTTTTCCATTATTGCAATGGCCTAATGAAACCTTCCACTCTGTTCATCACTAACTGCACCAAGACTAGCAGGGAAAACGTCAGGAATCCTGGATCTTTAATGATACTGTATGTTGCCATTCATTGTTGTGTATGCTTGAAGCATGTTGTCAACTAGCTGGATATATTTTAGTGCCCTGTAGTTGCCAAAAACATTCTCAACAACATCCTTGAACAATTTCCATGTTATTTCCTATGGCTCCAGTACCAGGTCTCCTGACCGCTTGTCATTGGTGACATATCAATTCGTGGATCTACAAACATACCTTCCTTAATCTTGGCATCAGTTATTTGTGGAAACATCTGTCTCAAATATCAAAATCCCTCACCTCAAATGTTTATCGCTTACACAAAATTTTTCATCTGTCCAAGTTTATATGACGATGAGGCAAAAATATCTTTGTTGGTTAGTTTTTGTACTGCACATTACTACTTATAATATGAGCAGAAATTGTAAAAAGATATGTGATAGTAAACTGTCAAAATTATTTTTGTGATCAGCAGACAAAACTCCATCAGGTACACACAAAACTGTTCAGGGTGCAACACTTCACATCCAGCGTTGTCCAGTCATTAAGTGTCCTGAATTTCCAATTACATAACACATTAGTAAATCACATAGTGTATGCCTGGAGTATTTGGAACATCTGTTTTACAAATATTCTTACACACAAGCTTGTTGTGCTTGCAGATTTATATATAAACAGCAGTAAGGTACATCTCTCTTTCTCTCGCTCCATATATATATATCTTATATATAAACATCTACACATGGAAGTGTGTGTATCTGTCTGTCCGGCCCGGAAGTGAGAGGTGGAGCCGGGGTAAGGGCTCCATATCTGAGGATACAGAAGCGAGGCCAGCACATCACCAAAATGGTATCCCTTTAACTTTTCCTCCCACCGCTAATACACAAGCAAGGCGAGCATGTCGGCAAAACAAAACCTCCAAACAAAGAAAAAGTCGCTTAGCCGTTAAAGCACAAATGATGCAAGCACATCGGCAAACGAAACCCCTAAGGAGAGAGACGCCCAGAGTAGTTCCTTTCAATTAGCTGACATCTCTACATTTCATTTTTTTTCTGAAGACTCCGTGCTGTAAAAAGCTTACACAGCTAATATATATATATATATATATATATATATATATATATATATAAATGAATGTCTGCGCACCAATGCCACCTGCTGGCTCAGAGCAAGTGAAACATCTAAACAGACTGAAGCCAAAATAGCAGACAAAATGACCCGAGCTTAACATTACTTACCCGGGTAACACCGCATGCTGTTTCTATGTACTGTATTTTAAAAAGGGGTATCGTGTGCTTTTGCAGGGGTGTGTTAGGTGAAGATTGACCAAGAGTGGAAGTGCAGTGCAACACAGGAGAATCAACGGGTTGTTTTTTTTTTATTATCCACTGCCTTGTTGGCTTTTCTTCATAATTTAACCATTACAAACTGTCTACACTGAACTATGAGGGAGAGTCAGACATGACAGCATTAATGATAACAACCCAGCAAGGAGTTCTGGAATCCAATTGTGCCCAAAAAGAACAAATTCTCAACTCATGAGAGTAGAGAGCTTAAAAGAGAGATAGTGTGAATGACAGATGGGGCAACAGGCAATAACAACAGACCCCTATTTAAGAAACGCATAAACCTTTGTTTTCTTTCCTAAACCTGTTTTACAAATATACCTGGGCAACGCCGGGTACATCGGCTGGTTTTATATATAAAACAAAGTTGAATGACTAGCTGACTCACTCACTCACACACTCATCAACAAAAACTCTATTTCTTGTTTAGCTAAAAAACTGAACATTTACAGGATGGTACATCTAGGGCAGCAGGTATCCACTAAGAAAAGATGTTTTTATATATCAGTATTTAAGGAATTAACTCCCCCCCCAACACAAACACACAACAGAAAAATGAAATACCCCAAAATATCAAAAATGTCTTGATGGATTTTGTTGGAATTTTGTTGGAATGGCTTTGAGGGCCACAGTGGCTGCAGGTTTTCATTCTAACTCTTTCCCTAATCAGTGACAATGTTTCACTGCCAATTAACTTCTTTTCCCTTCATTTCAGTAGCCCTGTTTTTGGGGATTCAGTGCTCTGAATTGATTTTTTTTTCTTCATTAAATGACAGCCAAACAAAAATGAGACATGAAACAAGTTGACAGACAACCAGCTGAATTGGGCCTTCAAACACCAACCAGTTTCTTAATGAGAAGCCGATTCTTGCTGTTAATTAAACTCGTTATTTAATTCCATGGCATCTTGCTGCTCTCATTTTGTCACAGCAGACTTTTCCAAAACTTTTGATTTTCTTTTTTTTCTAAGAAGATCATCAAAATGTTTCGATTACCTGTGAGGTTGACCTTTCTGAGGCCGTCCCTTTTCTTTATTTTCAGATATTGTATGATGGACACAGGTGAGCTGGTCATGTGACGGCCTGTTTTGTGTCTCCTTATTGTTTGGTTGAGTCAAGTTAATTAAAACTAAGGCAAAAGAAGTTAATTAGTAGGAGAAACTGGTCACTAATTAAGAAGATGGTTACAATGAAAACCTGCAGCAACTGCGGCCCTCCAGGACTGGAGTTTGACACCCATGGTCTAAGGTACCAACTGCTGTATTTTGTTTTTCTCAACCACTTTGAAATAACATCTACCTCAGAGCAGTGTGTCTTAGCCTTTGAGGCCTTGGGACCCACTTTTACCTTTTAAGTTTCTTGGGGGGGGGGGGGTCACACTTCATGAAATGAAGACCAAGTTGGGAGGGGGTCCCCTTGGTGAATGGGGCACAGTTAAAAACACGGAAAAATATTGCGCAGTGTTGTCGTTTGTTTTGGCAGGCAGGGGATGTGTGACATTACATGTGTTAAACGGATTACACTACATTTTTTAAATCAGTATACAGCCTTGCATTTTTGAAAAAGCCAACACTGTTGTCCACCTGCATATTGTCATAAGTTCATTATACCAATCAAAGATCAACAAACTTTAAAAAGAACAAGGAGAGATTAAAAAAAACAAAAAACACCCCAAATTAAGCGATGGAGCGAAGCCACATTTGAACAGAATGACATGTGATTTTTTTCTACAGGTAATGGAGAGGCTGTTTTCCAGAATGTGATAAGAAGTGAACAGGACAACACTTTTTTTTTATTTTTTTTGCTGGACATTAATTCAAATCAACAGTCTACTGAGGCAGTACTAATTTTAGGCTTTGATGCTAATACATTTACATTTACTTATTTGACTGACTCCTGTATCCAAGGCTACTTACAACATTTATGATGCAATTGGTTACGTTTCTTTTGGTTTTCCAATTGGAGCACAGGCAGGTCAAGTAACTTGCTTATGGTCACTTAGTGCCAGTGGTGGGATTCAAACCTAGAACCTCAGGGTTTGAAATCCAGAGCCTTAAGCACTACACCACACTGCCTGCATTCCAACAGATGCCGCGTCACAAAAATTAACACTGCTTTTACGAATCCCGTACAAAATGGCATATGACAGAGACATAAGGATTGCACTGTACACTGCAAACGCTAAAGCTGACGTCTACACCTTGGTTACTTAGATTTCGACCATCTTAGATGGGTAGCACAGGAGTACAGTATATAAAACTTCTCTAAAACACAACTGTTGTCTTGCATTTCAATGATACTCTTACCGTTCAATAACTTAATGATTAAAGGCATTCTTAACGCAAAAACATTTTATATATGTTGTGTGTTATGATAGTCAAGAGAAAAATGTTATCTCATTTTTCAATACAGAATGAACATAATGTTTCTCATGTAACCTATGGTGACCAACTGTAGACAACAGCAAACAAAATCAAAAAGTCCACAAAAAAAAACCTTGCATTATTTGTGTCACTTAATCCACATGTCAAGTCGTCCAGTCGCATGCTGACATCTGTCCAAACACTTGTATCTTTATGAAAATATTATCAAAAAAAAAAAAAAAACACCTCAAGAAAACAACAATGGAACATGCTCTGACACAAATGTGCATTTGAATTGTAGACCCATCTCCCCTTGTAACATTTATATTAATATCCAAAGCTGTAGTACCTCAAGCTTATTTAGTCCATGAAAATGCATGGTGAATGGATCTTTGGCTTGTTGAAGCACCTTGGATATGCACAAGTCTAAAGCATGTTCTCTTCCTAGTAATGTTTCCACTCGTTTCTGTTTAAAAATTTAAGCTTTAGTTGTACTCATCTCTCAGTGCGCTCTTTTTATTGTTATAACAATGAATGGGGGGAATGAATGGGGGGTGGGCTCTTCACTTCAAACGTTCGGGAGAGTCTGAGTGTGTTCAACTTTCATTCATGTGAGCATTTTCTAGGAGTGGTTCATTCAATAATATTCTAGGAAAAATGCACATATTTAGGACGTTGTGAGCATACAACTGCAAGACGTGACATGTGGATCACTTCTTTCGAGTAACAACAGATTTTTTGCTTACTGTTGTCCAGCACTGGTCACCACAGATGCCTATTATATCAGAAACCTTAGTTAAATATCCATTCTGCAAGAAAACATTTAATTTTTTCTCAGTCAAAACTACAAACTACATGAAGTAACATTTAAAAAAAAATATCAATTAACAATGAATTACATTTCGGATGAAGAGCTTATCAATTTACAGTAAAACCTTGGATTGCGAGTAACTTGGTCTTGCAAAACGAGCAAAAATTTTGAATACAAAATTTTAACTTGATGAACGAGCCAGGTCTTGCAATACGAGTAGTACGTATACGCGTTGCCTGCCAAGCATCACATGATCACAACTGAGCCAACAACAACAACATTTATTTATATAGCAAATTTTCATACAAAAAATGTAGCTCAAAGTGCTTTACATAATGAAGAATAGAAAAATAAAAGACACAGTAAGAAAATAAAATAAGTCAACATTAATTAACTTAGAATAAGAGTAAGGTCCGATGGCCAGGGTGGACAGAAAAAACAAAAAAAAAACTCCAGACGGCCGGAGAAAAAAAATAAAATCTGAAAGGATTCCAGACCATGAGACCACCCAGTCCCCTCTGGGCATTCTACCTAACAAATGAAACAGCCTCTTTGTATTTAGGGTTCTCACAGAAGGACTTGATGATGATGGTCATGTAGATGTCTGGCTTTTAGTCCATCAATGTTGGAGCATCATGATGCTTTAAGTAGGTGGTGGTGGCGCAGGCCGCCACCACAAAGAAACCGGAAAAAGAAACAGAAGAGAGAGTAGGGGTCAGTACGGATTTTAGAGCTACCATGAATAGTTATTATGATGAATTGAACATACAGAGTATCATGATTAAGTTAAAGTGAAATTATGAGAAGGCCATGTTAAAGTAATGTGTTTTCAGCAGTGTTTTAAAGTGCTCTACTGTATTAGCCTGGCGAATTCCTATTGGCAGGCTATTCCAGATTTTAGGTGCATGACAGCAGAAGGCTGATCTTCACCACTTCTTTTAAGTTTAGCTTTTGGAATTGTAAGGAGACACTCATTTAAAGATCTAAGGTTACGATTTGGGATATAGGGTGTTAGACATTCCGATTTATAAGATGGGGCGAGATTATTTAAGGCTTTACAAACCATAAGCAGAATTTTAAAGTCAATTCTGAAAGACACAGGTAACCAGTGTAGTGACATCAATACTGGAGAAATGTGCTCGGATTTTTTTTTCCTAGTTAGGATTCTAGGATTCTAGAAGCTGCATTCTGCACTCATTGCAAATGATTTATGTCCTTTTTGGGTAGTCCTGAGAAGAGTGCGTTACAGTAATCTAGGCAACTGAAAACAAAAGCGTGAATCAATTTCTCAGCATCTTTCAATGATATGAGAGGTCTAACTTTTGCTATGTTTCTTAAGTGAAAAAAGGCTGTCCTAATGGTCTGATGAATATGCGATTTAAAATTCAGGTTACAGTCAACAGAGTTTTTTACTTCCGTCTTAATTTTCAATCCTAATGCATCAAGTTTATTTCTGATAACCTCATTGAATCCATTTTTGCCAATCACTAAAATTTCAGTTTTCTCTTTATTTAGCTTGAGAAAATTACTATTCATCCATTCAGAAATACCAGTAAGACATTGTGTTAGTGAATCGAGAGAGTCGGTGTCATCAGGTGCTATTGATAAGTACAGCTGTGTGTCATCAGCATAGCTGTGATAGCTCACATTGTAACCTGAGATAATCCGACCTAACGGAAGCATATAGATTGAGAAGAGTAACGGACCCAGGATAGAGCCTTGTGGAACACCATATCGGATATCATGTGTCTTTGAGTTGTGATTACCACAACTAACAAAGAAGAGCCGGCGGTTCTTCTCTCTCCGGGGGATTGTGGGTAATCGTCTCCCATGCTCGGTCTCAGTCAGCGTGCCTCACTCGTATATTGAACATCTGTATGAGTGTATACTGTTTACTATAGCATTGTGACCAATTGTGTGTGCATAAAGCATTTTTTCACTTTGTGTGCGAGTGATGATTCTGTTCAATGAAAATGCAATGTCACATTCCCGCAAAATCCTCAAAAGGAGACAAAAGCAACTGTCATTGGATAGGTTCCTTGTTAAAAGTCACAAAAAAAGAAAAAGATTCCAGTGAGCCAACAGGTAGCAGTGATTCCGTTAGTTAGAATGAAAGTCGTTCTACACAATAACCCTCCTCCTCCTCCTCCTCTCCTCTCTCTTGTCTCCCTCATACCAGCCACGATAATGTGCAGGTTAATTTGTTTTATGTATTTTTACTTTATATTTTGTATTAATCATTTTTATATGAATGTTTTTTGGGTTGTGGAATGGATCATATGAGTTTCAATTATTTCTTATGTTGAAATTTTCTTTCATATATGAGTGGTTTGGATTACAAGCACATTTCCGGAACGAATTATGCTTGAAAACCAAGGCAGCACTGTACAAGTAACTTCTTTTTGGATGCAGTTGGGAAAAAAAAAAATCAAGACAGTGTACCGTACCATCAATCCAAAAAAGTATGGAAGAAATCGCATGATATATTATGATGTTTCTGAAAAAAGTTATTGTTTATGAGAAAGCAGAGTATACTTTGTAAATTAGTCTCTTTTTGTCAGAATGACATTAGTGCAGTGTTTTTCAACCAGTTTGCAATGTTACAGTCGTTTGAGAGTTATCCAGGTGTGTCATGGAAATAACAGTGTAGCGCACTTGCGTCTGAACCTGAGAGGGACAAACTCTGTAGATGGTTGAGACCTGTCTGAGGAGGACAAGACTACATGGAGAAGGTGGCATTAAAGCAGCTCTGCGATCGCTATGTTACCAGTGTTTCTCTAGGCTGCTAGAGTCCATCTGCCTGGATGTGTGGTCACTATCGAGTCTCACAGGGCAAGTGGACAGTGGGCATACAAGTTACCTGTGATACAGAGAGGTGTAGGCAAAGGGACCAAGCAGCTGGGAGATACCAGCAAAAAGTCCTCTCTAAGTGTTCTGTCTGCGAACGCTGATTTCTGAGCTGTTTTTTACAGGCCTCTTTGGTATTCCCACCATTGCAGACAGTTGAGCACATGTATGAGATTTGATGTGTTTCTAGTTAGTACAATAGTGGTGTGCCTTAGGATGGTTTGAGTTACAAAAAGCGTCTCACCAAAGAAGAAAGTTTGGGAAACACTGCATTAGTGTGTAGTTTTATTTAGTTGTTGTAATATTAGTACTATTTTAAACGTTTAGAGGTTCAGAGCTTTAACCAGACAGGTGCACTCCAGTTCTCATACAACTGTCTCATGACAACACACAATTTCAGCTTCTTCTTTTGACTTTTTCACAAAGGAACCACCATGAATGCCACTCATTACAACCACTGGCAACACTATGGATGTGCAGGGCCTTGTTCAGTTTTTTCTTTAATAGTCAAGTGTTCAGTTTTTACGGAAAAAAAAAGCAAAGACAAAAGTTAAATGTATGAGTCTGCTCTTAAAGCTGTTTTCATAAATCGAATTCAGACAAAAAAATGAGGTGTGGAGGGGGGGTGCAATACCTAGTGGATGCTTTTTCTTGTCAAATATTGCCAATTACGGAAAAGAACAGAATCAGATAATGGCTTTTATAAATGTAATGCTGTAAATTATAGCCAGCTGACTCTTGTTCAGGTTAGCTTTCATACAAACCTAATAAATAATTATGTAACACTGTAATTATGCCTTGGAAGTTTTCCATGTGCTGCAGAAATACAAAAGTAATCTATGCTTTTACTTCATTTTGAAGAAAGATTATAATATTGATTTGTACTGCTTCAATTTACATTTATTCCTTTTTCCTTTGAAGAAAATTTTTCTTACAGTCATACCAATTTTGTTCAATGAGAATGTAAAAGTTTGAATACAGTGGGATGCAAAACTTTGGGCAACCTTGTTAATAGTCATTATTTTCCTGTATAAATCGTTGGTTGTTACGATAAAAAATGTCAGTTAAATATATCATATAGGAGACACACACAGTGATATTTGAGAAGTGAAATGAAGTTTATTGGATTTACAGAAAGTGTGCAATAATTGTTCAAACAAAATCAGGCAGGTGCATAAATTTGGGCACCACAAAAAAGAAATGAAATCAATATTTAGTAGATCCGCCTTTTGCAGAAATTACAGCCTCTAAATGCTTCCTGTAGGTTCCAATGAGAGTCTGGATTGTGGTTGAAGGTATTTTGGACCATTCCTCTTTACAAAACATCTCTAGTTCATTCAGGTTTGATGGCTTCCGAGCATGGACAGCTCTCTTTAACTCACACCACAGATTTTCAATTATATTCAGGTCTGGGGACTGAGATGGCCATTCCAGAACGTTGTACTTGTTCCTCTGCATGAATGCCTTAGTGGATTTTGAGCAGTGTTTCGGGTCGTTGTCTTGTTGAAAGATCCAGCCCCGGCGCAGCTTCAGCTTTGTCACTGATTCCTGGACATTGGTCTCCAGAATCTGCTGATACTGAGTGGAATCCATGCGTCCCTCAACTTTGACAAGATTCCCAGTCCCTGCACTGGCCACACAGCCCCACAGCATGATGGAACCACCACCATATTTTACTGTAGGTAGCAGGTGTTTTTCTTGGAATGCTGTGTTCTTTTTCCTCCATGCATAACGCCCCTTGTTATTCCCAAATAACTCAATTTTAGTTTCATCAGTCCACAGCACCTTATTCCAAAATGAAGCTGGCTTGTCCAAATGTGCTTGAGCATACCTCAAGCAGCTCTGTTTGTGCTGTGGGCGGAGAAAAGGCTTCCTCTGCATCACTCTCGCATACAGCATCTCCTTGTGTAAAGTGCGCCGAATGGTTGAACGATGCACAGTGACTCCATCTGCTGCAAGATGATGTTGTAGGTCTTTGGTGCTGGTCTGTGGGTTGACTCTGACTGTTCTCACCATTCGTCGCTTCTGTCTATCCAAAATCTTTCTTGGTCTGCCACTTCGAGCCTTAACTTGAACTGAGCCTGTGGTCTTCCATTTCCTCAATATGTTCCTAACTGTGGAAACAGACAGCTTAAATCTCTGGGGCCGCTTTCTGTATCCTTCCCCTAAACCATGATGGTGAACAATCTTTGTCTTCAGGTCATTTGAGAGTTGTTTTGTGACCCCCATGTTGCTACTCTTCAGAGAAAATTAAAGGAGGAGAGAAACTTACAATTGACCCCCTTAAATACTCTTTCTCATTATAGGATTCACCTGTGTATGTAGGTCAGGGGTCACTGAGCTTACCAAGCCAATTTGAGTTCCAATAATTACTTCTAAAAGTTTTGGAATCAATAAAATGACAACGGTGCCCAAATTACGCACCTGCCTGATTTTGTTTGAACAATTATTGCACACTTTCTGTAAATCCAATAAACTTCATTTCACTTCTCAAATATCACTGTGTGTGTCTCCTATACGATATATTT
Organism: Polypterus bichir lapradei; assembly: GCA_026402145.1. Classification (NCBI taxonomy): domain Eukaryota; kingdom Metazoa; phylum Chordata; class Cladistia; order Polypteriformes; family Polypteridae; genus Polypterus; species Polypterus bichir. Next base: position 13,707,638 of record JANRMT010062820.1, read on the forward strand.
AACTGACATTTTTTATCGTAACCAATGATTTATACAGGAAAATAATGACTATTAACAAGGTTGCCCAAACTTTTGCATCCCACTGTATTTAATTATTATCTTTTTTATTATTATATTTGTGAAAACAATGTTGTAAAGTGAGAAAGCTTTCAAAATGTATGGAATTAATAACTTTTAGTGATCAGTAAACTTCTTAGACAATGCTGTCAACAGATAAAACATGAATGAACTCAGTATTTGATGTGACCTCCCTTCGCCTTCTCTGAGGTCCACTGTCATGCACTTTTCTGAAGGTCTTTGTGTGTTTGGTTGTTCTAGGAAAATTTGCTCGAGTTGCACTGCCGACTTCGGCTGTTGCACTTGTAACCGTAGACCGGCTTGATGACGATGAATTTGGTTGTGTTTGTTTGTGGTTATCGTCATGCTACCGAAAGAAGTTGGGACCAATCAGATGCCTTCCGTGATGGTACTGCATGACCTGTACTTCTCCATGGTGAAGGGGCCATCAATTCTGATCAAATCACCAACTCGGTTTGTTTGTGCTGCCCAAGACTTGCAAGGAACCTTCACTGTTCTTCACTGTTGCCTGCAGACAAGCATCCATGTATCTTTCTCCTGCCCTTTATTGGACAAATTGCATTCTGTTTGAATTAAAATTTTTTAATTTATCAGTTCAGAGCACCTGTTGCCATTTTTCTGCACCCGTCATTGTGTTTGGCTTTATTGCCACATTGCAGAAATAGCTTTTTGGTGAAAACTCTTCCATGAAGACCACTTCTAATAAGACTTCTCCATACTTTACATGGGTTTACCAGGGTCCTAACGGTTACTGCCAGTTGTGGACTGATAGAGTGCTGGGCATCTTCTAATTTCAATGGGAAGTAAACTTGACGCATTTCTCGTTTGCTTCACTCAGTTTGCATGCCCGGTCTTCAACCTTGCCTGTCTATTTGTGCTTTGTCAAGCTTGGGTCACAAAGTTGCACAGGAGAGTACAGAAGGTTTTCCAAGGAGTTGAAACTTTTTTGCTGTTCTGGCAGATATAAACACAAATCTCTTTCAGAGGTGATTCGGCCTCACAAGGAACAGGTGTCAAACTTGATGCATCAGCCCTGACTCCTGCTCAAAAAACTCAAAGTTGTCTTCATCAAGGCGGGTACAGCAGCTCAGAAGCAGCGGCCGAAGCAGAGGGAGTCTGGGGGAAGAGAGACAGGAGAGTCAGACCTCATATTCGAAGCCCTGCAAGCCAGCAAGCATGCAGCTGATCCCGCAAAGAGGAGCTGTAAGAGTGTGTTTGTTTCCCACTGTTTAGGAGGGGGTTTCTGAAGGGCCGCCGCATCCCCTGCAGCAGCAGTCACAGCTCCTTTAGAAGACCTTGCACAGCACATCTGGAAATACCTGTCTGCTGTGAAATTTCAGCCTGGGACAGTCCTCGTTGATGTAGGATGACCACCTTTTGTCTTGTTGCTCTACTCACTTTTGACATGATGAAAAGTTAAACTGCAGCATCTACCACAATCTCACCATTTAGTCTGGTTGTCCATTGCCCTGTTTTGATTCCTCTATACAGATGTTTCTGTTTCATTTCATCACTTTGGTTCAACTTACGCATGATATCATTGATCATAAGCACCTTAATCGAGTACTGAGCTCTACGCCCATAAAGATCTCTGTTTTTTTAACCCTGAAGTGCTCTATTATGGTGTTAGTTTCTTTTTTAAAGACATTCAAATATCTTATTGTATTGCTTCATAATGATTGGAACTCTAACATATGCTCTTTTCTATTGACCCATTAATCCAGAAGACATAAAATAACTTCATCCATCCAACCATCCATTATCCAACCCACTATATCCTAACTACAGGGTCACGGGGGTCTGCTGGAGCCAATCCCAGCCAACACAGGGCGCAAGGCAGGAAACAAACCTCGGGCAAGGCGCCAGCCCACCACAGGGTGCACACACACACCCCAAGCACACACTAGGGACAATTTAGAATTGCTAATGCACCTAACCTGCATGTCTTTGGACTGTGGGAGGAAACCTACGCAGACACAGGGAGAACATGCAAACTCCACGCAGGGAGGACCAGGGAAGCGAACCCTGATCTCCTTACTGTGAAGTAGCAGCGCTACCCACTGCGCCACCGTGCCACCCATAAAATAACTTTCTAAGACAATTTTCTTGTGAACCAACTAAAGTGTCTAAGACCTTTGCAGAGTAATGTGTACAGCATACAGGGGATTCAGAAAGGGTCCAGACCCTTCATGTTTTCACATTCTGTTATGTTGCAGCCTTGTACTAAAATCGTTTAAAGCCATTTCTCCCCACATCTAACAATATGCAATACCCCAGAATGACAAAGAAAAAACACTTAAAAATGTATTAATCTACTCTATATATAAAATAGTAAGCCTAAAAGTGCAACGATTTTGTGCAACGATTTTATGTCACGGTTTTTGTCACACTTTAAATCGGGCTGATTTTAAAACCTACATATATATGTTTGGTATCATTCTTTTCAGAATTTATTGAACTTTAATGTGATACTGTTAGATTTTCAGATTTGTATTCCATTTTTATATTATCAACTAAGAAATATCAAGAACTCACGTCCCGCAAGGCGAGACTTTGTGCCAAGAGATTTAACCATGACCAGGGCCGGAAATAAAAGACAAAGAGTGGGACAGCTGCTGTACAGGCTTTTAAATATTTGAAGTCATCAGCTGATCAAGCAAAAAGGAGGTAAAAAGAACTGTATTTGTTTCCCATTGTATCACCGTTTAAGAGGGGGTTTTGGAGGAACGACTGTGTCTCCTTGGGGTGCATTCAGCCCCCCTCTTCACAACACGAGCAACAGAGATGTGAAGTGGTGGCGCATAGAGCAGGCAAGCGGGGTTGGCGAGCAAAATGAACCCCCTAGTTAAAAATAAAAAAACAACAAAATATCACATTGGCACAGCTATTTAGACCCTATGCTTCGGTTCAGGTGCATCCCATTCTGTTGGACATCACTGAGATGTTTCTACACCTAGTTTGGAGTCCACCTGTGGTCAGTTCGATTGATTGAACTTGTGGACACCAGGGGGCACACAGCTCCCTAAGCACCCAACACAACAGACAGAGGCACAAGTCCCAGCACAACACAGGCTTTATTTCAGTGGGGTAGCAGTTTTCTTTTGCTCCCAACCATGTACAGCACAGTACAAAGCACCAAGCACAATAAATAAGCACACAGCCATTTCCGTTTTTCTCTCTTTCCTTCTGCCTCCACTTCTCCTTCCAAGCTTTGTCCGCTTCCTCCCAACTCTGGCTCCCTGAATGGAGTGAGGCAGCCCCTTTTATAGCGCACCTGGAAGTGCCCCAGGTGTTCCACAATCTCTGTCTGGCCTCAGAGGAGGGCTCAGCCATTTTCCATGTACTCCCTGGTGGTGGGTACAGGCCACAGCAAGGTTGCGCTTCCATGCTCCAAACCTGTGCCACTATAGCAAGTCAGGGGTTTGCCCTCTGTCATCCTGAGGGAGGTATTGCCCCATGCAGGCTTCTTCCCCCCGTCCTTCTGTTACTGAGGCGTCCCGGCTGGGTAAGAATCTCGGCAGTCCATTATAGATTGATTATGAAAGGCACACACCTGTCTATAGAAGGTTCTGTTGAGAATGTATGCTCTATTTGTATGTGGCTGCTCAGGGTTTGTATTCTGCTCTGTTAAATTTTTTAATTCCTATCACTGGGAAAATATAAGTAGTTGTTTAAGAATAAGTAATGTACTAGGATTCATATATGTTAGATAGTCTCAAACTAGTTATTTTCCTTAAGCGTTAGCCAAATGTGTACCTTTGTAAGTACTTATTAAGTATAACATACTTATAAAATATTTCCACAGGCAGACAGAGTTATGTGAAGGCAATGTTTTGTTCTTGTGAAAGGAATACCTTAAAGTCCAGGCAGTTACTGATAAGACAATTAATGATCTCTGTAAGCAATAAAGCTGATAAATGTTTGCTAACTAGGAGTCACCATACATGACCTAACTCTTGTTGGTATGAAGTAAGCAGGTTCACATTGATTCATGGAATGGCAAGAGTGGAGGGAAGATGTTTAAGCTATAAAAGTGCAAACTGCTTTAATGATGGCATTGAGAACTTTAAAGTTCTGGATCACCATTCATGCTATTAAAGATCTCCTTTTGTTAAATTAAAATATTGTGACTTCCTCTCTTCTACAGTTGATAATATGTGTCTGAGCAAAAATAGTCTTGAGGTCAAAGGACTCGTCTGCAGAGCTTAGAGACAAGATTGTGTTCGGGCACAGATCTGGGGATGGTTACAAAAACATTCCTGTAGCATTGAAGGTTCCCAAAAACACTTTTGAACAGAGAAGGGCTATGATAAGAGAGTTGACTAAGAACCTGATGGTCACTCTGGGTGAGCTCAAAAAGAGGTGTGTGGAGATGGGTGAAATGTCCAGAAGGAAAACCATCATTGAACACACCACCAATCTGGGCTTTATGACAGTGTGGCCAGAGAAAAGCCACTCCTCAGTAAAAGGCACATGGGAGTCCACTGGGAGTTTGCAAAGAGGCACCTAAAGCACTGTTAGACTGGGAGAAACAAGATTCTCTAGTCTGATGAAGCCAAGGTTAGTGTCATGTTTGGAGGACACCAGACACCAGGCATGGACTGGAATACTAATCAGGGTCGAGGGAAAGCTGTAATGAACAAAGTACAGAGATATCCTAATGAAAACCTGCTCCAGAGCACTCTGGACCTCAGACTGGGATGAAGATTCACCTTTCAACAGGATAATGACTCTTAGCACAAAGCAAAGACCACACAGGAGTGGCTAGGAGACAACTCCGGGAATTAGTGATGTGTCGTTCGCAAACCAGCTAGCTCTTAGAACTGATTCTTTGTTGTGAACGAGAAGAGCCAACTGCCCTATTGCAGTAGGTGCTTCTCGCATTATTAAGAGGTTCATCTTCCAGGTTCACCTAAAGTAGGTAATACCACCCCGGGATGAGAGGGGGCACTGCCACTAACAGTCTTGTCTACTTCTTCCCTCACAGTCTTGTGAAACTGCAACTTGAAGGCACCGAAACGAAAGAAGCTCCACCCTTCCATTCCACAACATATAAAAGGAGACCACTCCCAGAGGAATGTGCCACATTTTGATGTTGACCAGAATTCTGTGCTAACCCAAGACAGAAACTACATCCCTTTAAAACATCTGATTGAAAGGACTTATTATTGACAAAAAATCACTATGAAGTGTTGCTTTTGTTGAAAGTAAACAGGGTTTTTCTGCCCAGTTAGCACCTCAGGCAGGCTGCTTTTGTCCTGTATCATTACTTTGCCCACTTCAACACCTATTGGCTTACTGTTTATCACAAGAGTGTAATTTCCTGCCCAATATCTGGTCCAAAAATGGCCTTAAAGAAAGTTTTTTTTTTCAGGTCAAGAGGGCCAAAAATAGAGGGCAACCACATAAAGCTTGACATTTTCCATCTAGACTTCAAGATTAGTCGATCAGTATATCATATGTGTATTTTTTTTGTACCGGAGTGTCAGGAGGCGACAGACAAAAATAAATGAATTCAGTAGCGTTTTTAACTCCTATTAACACAAAAAACCATGTCCGTTAAAATTAAAGCAAAATAAGTCAGCGGGTATGGATTTCTAATTAAGTATGCTGACTCGAATGAAAAGCTGCTGCAGCTGTGGCCCTCCAGGATCAGAGTTAGACACCCCAGTTTATAGGATGCCAAGTTGTACAGCACACTGCAGAGTACGACACTCACGAGAGGCTCTGCTTAATATTTGTAAAGTACTGGGAATGCTCCAGTGAGGTTTGACGTCCATACTACTGTATAAAGGGAAGCTGGGGTCATCAGGTTGTGGTGTTTCTCCATTTCAGTGCTGGTGGTCCCTATTGTTCTGGGTGGTGGCCTATTCCCAACACAACCATGACAATGCAGTGCTTTGAAACTCCTGCATGGCTATAGATTCTTATAGACTCTCATTACCATTCCGGAGCAGAGCAGGAGTGTCTATGTGCTTTAAAAGCACTTCATCCTGACATTAATTGAGAAGGAAAGCTGGACCTCACAAAAGTGACCACTTATTGTAGTTCACAATATTACAAAATAAAGAAAAGAAAGAACATAAATGTCTCATTTTTCTTGAGCCCCAGACAATATCCAGGAACATTAGCTGAAGCAGAAAAAATTTAATTGTATTACTTTGAAAAGGACAATACATTATTATTTGTTAGCAGACCAGATCGAAATAAAAGCCAGCTATTAAAGCCTTCCTATTCATATGCAGAAACGGGGATCTTATTTGCCGGCAAATTAAACTCAATGAAGTGTACTGATAAATAAGGAAACTTCATTTAGCTGGGGCAGCCACCGCTGCTGCTTGTTAAGTTTATTCTCACAGCACCACCTTGTGTCTGGAATGTAGAAAGCACTCATATACTCATGGTAATCAGAAAGCTGAAATATTACAAAAGCCACCTTTACTTTGCACTTACAAAGGAAAGTGATACTAGGATGTGCTACAAGGACAAATTCCACATTGCAATTGTTTAAAAATCAATTTTTTATGTGACTTGCTTTGAATAAGAAAGTGAATGAGTCAGGAAACTGGCATTGTTATGGTATGAGGTCCATTGCCTAAATCACTAAACTACACTGTCTGCCTAAGCCTCAGTAGGATTGTGTGTCAGATGTTTATGAAGACTAAAGCCACCTGCCATGTCTCATATCTTCACATCTAGTATAGAAGAAAAAAAGATGTGTCCATCCAGCCATCCATTTTCTGAATCTTCTTTTTTCAATAGTGTAAGACATGGAAGCGTAAGACATGGAAGACTGTAAATCTGGCAAGAAGACATAAGGGACATACTGTAAGTGCTAGGATGCAGTGATGTAGTAGTAGTAGGGTCAGCACCTATACACACTCAAAGAGCAATTTTTTTGGACCACTAATGTGATACTGGATAGAGTTTCAATTCTTCATAGCATGGATTCTACAAGATGCTATAAACACACCTTTGAGGTTGTGGTCCATGTTGACATGATTGCTTCATTCAATTTTTGCAAACCTCCTGTTCTACCACATTCCCAAGGAGTTCTACTGGACTCAGATCTGGTGACTAGGAAGACCACTAAAGAACACTAAACGCATTGTCATGTTCATGAAACCAGTTCGGTGTGTTTCCGTGCTGGAAATAGCCATTTGGAGATGAGTAAATTGTGGCAACGACGGGATGCACATAGTGAACAACAATACCCAAACAACCGGTGGGATTCAAGAGATGATTGATTGGTATTAATGAGCCCAAAGTGGGCCAAGAAAACATTCCACACACCATTACGATAGGCTGCTGCTCGAAATTGGACGATTTTCACTAAAAACAAACTTAATTGGTGATCGATATAAATCAAAAAATGCTATTTTCAGCCCCTGCTTTTCTAAGCGTTATGGTAATTTAGTAAGAGTGCTCCTTTACGCAAGGTATTACGATAGTTGATCCAGCATGTGTCTTTTTTTTTTGCAGCAAACTTCCTGCAGTGTAAACAAACAGCAGCAAGTGGAGGCTTGCTTTGTCAGTGAATGAGAGGCGATTGTTAGAGTAGCCCTTATGTTAAAGAAAGTGGAGTAATAAACTGAAAACAAGTAACCAGAGAAGTCATCCTGTGCAACTATACAAGCGGCAAGAAAAGCTACTTTAAGGAACTCTTTTTATTTTGTCCTTTAAATTAAAATGGATACCCCTTGATTCTGGACAGTGACCTTGTTAAAAATGCAGCTGCTTACACTTTTAATTAGAAAAAGATAAAGACACGTTTGAATTTACTGCTTAGTAAACAACTGGCTTTTCTAAAGATTTGTACTGTGTTAATTATTTTGTACTCTGTGTCATACAGCATAGGTTTTGGTAAGAAACAAGTATAACATAATTAAAATGGTAATCCATATTTTATAATTACACCTCAAGAATTACACATTTCTTGTTGATACACTGAAGAAAAAAGCACACCTGTATAAATATAGTAAATGTATACTGTATTTTTTTTTTTAATTTTATTAATTTTATTGCAATCATTCCGTACAAATCAATCAATTTTTACAAAAAGTAGGATTAAGAACAAGTCGACCCCCACCCCTGAGAGAGAGAGCATGGCCAACGGAGTAAAACTTAAGGCTTGTAAACATACCTAAAATGATGAGTTTGATAAGCCAATAGAGATGGATGGAAAAGAAAAAGAAATGCAGAAATAATTGCTTCCTCTGCGCTTTAAGAGTTTATTCTAAAATATTACTGATTAGATCCTGCCATGTTTTGAAAAAAATCTGTACAGATCCTCTAACTCAATATTTGATTTTTTCCTATTTCAGATAGTATAGAACATCGATTTCCCACTGACTTAAAAGAGGTGAGAATCAGTCTGCGTGCCAAAAGTGTAGTGAATGCAATCACAGTTTGTTTGTCCTTCTCCACTTTAAACCCATCTGGAAGAACACCAAACACAGCTGTTAATGGGTTAGGAGGGATTGTGAGACCAAGGCTGTCTGAGAGGTAATTAAAAATTTTGGTCCAGAATGATGTTAATTTGGTGCAGGACCAAAACATGTGACCCAGTGAGGCTGGAACTTGATTGCAGCGTTTGCAGGTTGGATCATGCCCTGGAAACATTTTGGAGAGTTTTAGAGGAGACAGATGTGCTCGATATATAATTTTGAGTTGAATAATTGTATGCTTTGCGCATATGGAGCTCGAGTGAATTCTCTGCATTGTTATTTTCCACTCCTTTTCTGATATATTGATTGAGAGATCTTTTTCCCAGTGTCCTCTTGGATCTTTGAAAGGGAGAGACTGTAAAATGATTTTATATATTGCAGAGATGGTGGCTAAGTCCTTGAGATTGAGCAATATTTTTTCCAGCATGGATGTGGGTGCAAGAAGAGGAAAATCAGGCAGGTTCTGTTTAACAAAGTTCCTAATTTGAAGATAGTGAAAGAAATGTGTAGCTGGAATGTTAAATTTGGAATGTAATTGTTCATAGGATGCAAAGACATTGTCTATATAAAGATCTCTAAGCAAGTTAATCCCAAATTGTTTCCAGATATTAAAAACTACATATGTTTGCGAAGGTTAAAGAGGTGGTTCTCTTGCAGAGGTGCCACAGATAAAAGCTTCTCCATTTTAAAATGCTTTCTACATTGGTTCCATATTCTGAATGAGTGAAGCACAATTGGGTTATTAGTGTATCGCCGATAACTTGTATTTATTGGGGCACAGAGCAGGGAATATAAAGAAGTACTGCAGGATTTTACTTCTATTGCGGACCAAGCCTGTGTATGTTCATCTATTTGTGTCCAGGTTTTTATAGCTTGTATATTTGCTGCCCAGTAATAAAACTGAAAGTTAGGTAGAGCCATGCCGCCTTCTGCCTTTTGTCTTTGTAGGGTCACTCTTTGGATACTTGGATGTTTTGAGTTCCAAATAAATGAGGTTATTGTTGAATCTAATTGCTTAAAAAATGATTTATTGATGTATATTGGAATGTTTTGAAATAAAAAAAGGAGCTTAGGAAGAATATTCATCTTAACAGTATTAATTCTTCCAGCTAGTGTGAGATGAAGGGTTGACCATCTATGCAAGTCTTGCTTAATTTTTTCCATGCAATCGGCAAAATTTTGTTGATAAAGATCTTTACGTTTACTTGTAATGTTTACCCCTAGGTATTTAAACTGTTCTGCAATGATAAAAGGTAGGATATCTAATCTAATATTATATGCTTGAGAATTCCCTGGAAAGAGTACACTTTTATTCAGATTAATTCTGAGACCAGAGATCTTTTGCAATTCTGTGAGTGCTGTTAAGACTGCAAGCACAGAATTTTGTTGGTCTGATATATACAGTACCATATCATCTGCATATAGAGAAATTTTCTGTTCCAGTCCTCTGATAATCCCCTTTATCTGATCAGCATTTCGACAGTGTATTGCCAGTGGTTCAATGGCGATTGCAAGCAGTAGCGGTAACAAGGGTTATCCTTGTCTGGTACCACGTTCTAGTTTAAAGTAGTCTGAACAGATGTTGTTGATACAAATTGAAGCTTCTGGATTGGTATACAGTAGTTTGATCCATGCACAAATGTTGAGGCCAAACCCAAATTTCTCCAATGTAGTAAAAAGGTATTTCCATTCAATCATGTCAAATGCTTTTTCTGCATCCAATGATAATAATATTTCTGGGATGTTTGACTTAGTTGGTGAGTATATTACATTAAACAGACGTCAAAGATTTGAGGATAAGTGTTGACCCTTGATAAATCCAGTTTGATCTTGTGATATTATCGAGGGGAGCACTTTCTCCATCCTTCTAGCTATAATTTTTGAGAGTATCTTAATGTCATTATTCAAAAGTGAAATTGGTCTGTATGATGCACATTGTAATAAGTCCTTATTTTGTTTAGGAAAAACGGTGATTAATGCTTGGCGAAAGGTTTGAGGAAGAGTTTGATTGTCTCTGGCTTCTGTAAATGTTGCTGATGGGAGGGGAGCTAGCTGAGTGAAGAATTTCTTATAAAATTCTACAGGGTAGCCATCAGGGCCTGCTGCTTTTCCGCCTTGAAGTGATTGTATAGCATCTAGTAATTTTGATAACGCCAGAGGTTTATCCAATTCCTCCGCACTAGGAGTATCTATTTGTGGTATCTGTAATGTATCCAGAAATGCATTAGATTGTGTGTTGTATTCTTTAAACTCAGTAGAATATAAGGATTTATAGTAGTCTCTAAATGTGTGCATTATATTTTTGTGATCGCTGATTTTGTCTCCATTCGTGTTGGTTATTACTGGGATTGCGGACTTCTTGCTTGTGAATTTGTTGAGCTATTAGCTTTCTCTCCATGTTCATAGTAATGATGTCTGGATTTATAAATTAGCTGTTCAGTTTCTTTAGTTGTCAAGAGGTTTAGTTCTGAATGCAGAGCCTGCCTTTTCCTATGTAGATCCTCGCTTGGAAGCCTGGCATGTTCTTCATCTATTCTAGTAATTTCGCTTTTTAGCTCTGCTACTTTCTTGGTTTCTAATTTATTTCTGTGGGAAAGATACAAGATACAAGATAATCTGTCCTCTTAAGAAGCCCTTAAAGTTTCCCAGAGTATTCCTGCAGAAATCTCTAAGGATGTATTTGTCTCTAGGAAGAAACTGATTTGTTTGGCTATAAATTCTGTACAATTCTCGTCTGCTAATAGAAGCAGGTTGAGACGCCATCTGCGAGATGAGTGTGTGGGGCATAGTGACTTTAGCTCCAAGATCAGAGGTGCATGATCAGACATAAAAATAGCATCGCATTTGCAAGATTTTAGGCAGGCTCTATTGTAGGAGTAAAGTTGGACAGTTTAACATCTGTGGCAGAGCGACGGGCATTAAGCAAACTCCTGTCAATCATGAAGAATCCACTGCATCCACTGAACAGTGTCATCTCCAGGCAGAGGAGTAGCTTCAGTGACAGACTTTTGTCACTGTCCTGCTCCACTGACAGACTGAGGAGATCGTTCCTCCCCCACACTATGCAACTCTTCAATTCCACCCGGGGGAGTAAATGCTAACATTTTTTTTTTCTCCATTTTTATTACTATTTAATTTAATATTGTTTCTTTGTATCAGTATACTGCTGCTGGATTATGTGAATTTCCCCTTGGGATTAATAAAGTATCTATCTATCTATCTATCTATCTATCTATCTATCTATTTATCTATCTATCTATCTATCTAATCGTAGGCAAGAAATTATTATCTATAAAGAAATAATCAATTCTTGAATAGCATTGATGTACTGGTGAGTAGAAAGAATATGTTCTTGAGTTTGGGTTTAAAAACCTCCAGGGGTCTGATAGGTTGTGATCAGTTATAAACTTTGTAATTATCATTGCAGTGTTAGATGTCGTCCCCCCTGTGATAGAAGTCCTATCTAAGAGAGAATTTAAAACACAATTAAATTTATACTGTATTTTAACAGGAAAAAGCCTTACTACAATTAATGATTTATAATGATTAAAATGTATAAGTGCAAGTATATTTCCATTTAATCAGCAATTAATTGCCAATATCAATTAATTGATTGTGTGAGAATATACATACATATATATATATTGTCACACATGTGCAAGTAGGGGGCAGTCAACGGGCCCGACGTAGCGTAAATACAACAACCAGCTGGATTTATCGTTTAGCGCTAATGTCTCTCTCTTGTCCTTTAGACAAGACTTACTTTCCGAAACTCCATTCGAAATCCAGCCAAGACACAGTCCTCTTCCGGGCACCGAAGATACAATTCCATTATATTATCTCACTACCGGCTCCCTCCAGATGACCTCACTGCTGCCTCCAACCTATCTTAGCACCTCTGGCTCATCAGTTCTACGTCACTGTTAATTATCACTGTCATTTAGTGTCTGTCACAAATAAAAATCCTCTGTATCATGCAAACAATGTCTCATGGAAGTCTTTGTTAGTTTGACAAGACAAGTATCCATACAACCTACAGTATACAGGACTGGGCCCCAAACCTTTATGTGTCTCTCTGGTGTTATTCTGTGTTCACTATATATATATATATATATATATATATATATACTAGCTGTGCCCCGCGGCTCCACCTATGTACTAATCTCTCTCTCAAAAACAGCAAACATTACTCTTTAACAATTTCTAGATGCTAATGTCTGTTGAACAAACAGGTATCGCTAGCTAAGAGGAGGCAAGGTACGCTTCAAAACGTGGTTATAGGTAGACCGACTTGAACGGAGGCTGGCCCGCAGCCTCTCTGTCAGATTTGCGCAAATAAATTGCTCCTGCAAATGAAATACTCCTGCAAACAGGTTGGATTTTATATATATATCGATCTCATTCCTGTAAAACTTGCTTCTCAGACAATGACCATTTTTGCTGGAATAGTCCCAGAGGGGCCTCATTTATAAAAATTTGCATGATTTTGAATGTGAAAATACATGTTCACCAAAAAAGAGGAAAATGGGTATGGCAACAAAAAAAAAATCAGATTCATAAAATCTGCCATACACACATTTATATGCAATTTTCCATTTATATTATACAATCATCTTGTTAATGTGCATTCATGAAGGAACCTAAAACACTGCCCTGTTCCACCCTGAAACAATGATATATAAATCATGCTAATCAGCCTTATACATATGCAGTCATGATGCTGCCGACCTTCACTGGCTGGTAGTGCAGCCACATGACGCATCCTCTAGTGTGAGATAGAAGTTCTCACCTATAAGTTAGAGGCACACAAAGAAACCTTTATTTGGTATTTGATATCTCTTGCCTTACCTTTCTTCGGTATCCTTGTGTATCTCAGCCTCTCTTGGCTGGTGCTTCCCCTCTCAATCCCGTTCATGCTTTTCAGACTCTTTCATTTTGAGGTGTCTTGCTCAGCTCCTGTCCACTTTTTGACTACCACCAATGATAGGCAAGCCCCTATTACCTGCTGTGAAAACATCATTCATATCCTTGTGAATACTTACAGTGTTTGAAGGTCACTGTCAATGCTCCTTGTTTAAGAATACAGTACATCGGTAGCCTTGTGTGTGTCAGTTCTCCTTGCCCAGCACTTCCTGTCTCAATCATGTTTGACTGAGCAACTACAGGGAAACTGACCAATCAAAACAAAGCCAAACTGACTGATCAGATTGCTCTTCTGCATCTGACAACAGTTTTACATTGTCTGCAAATAGCCAAAGATTATTGTCAGTTAGTGAGCCATTTAACAGCATGTAGATGTACAGACAGAGTCAGAAAGACAGAATGTTTATAAGAATTATGTATGATTTCTTTGCAATCACTACAGTGTGGCTTCTGACTCACCAGTACAAGAAAATCCCCAAACATGACAAGCCAATTGATTTGCCTTGATGTCTATTCAGAGCAAACGATCAAATGGTGGAAGTTGAAAAAGGAAGACTGCAAGGTTGAGTTTAGGGAGGAGATAAGACAGGCACTGGGCGGCAGTGCAGAGTTGCCAGACAGCTGGACAACTGCAGCAGAAGTAGTAAAAGTGACAGCAAGAAGGGTGCTTGGCATGACATCTGGACAGAGGAAAGAGGAAAAGGAAACCTGGTGATGGAATGGGGAATTACAGGAGAGTATACAGAGGAAGAGGATGGTGAACAAGAAGTGGGATACTCAGAGAGTTGCATAAAGTAGACAAGAGTACAAGGAGATAAGGCGCATGGTGAAGAGATAGGTGGTGAAGGCTAAAGAAAAGGCGTATGATGAGTTGTATGAGAGGCTGGATGCTAAGAAGGGAGTAGAGGACTGACTGGCTAGACAGAAGGATTGAGCTGTGAAAGATGTGCAGCAGGTTAGGGTGATAAAGGATAAAAATGGAAATGCACTCACAAGTGAGGAGGGTCTGTTGAACAGATGGAAAGAGTACTTTAAAAGGCTGATGAATGAAGGGAACAAGAGAGAGAAGAGGTTGGATGATGTGGAGATAGTGAATCAGGAAGTGCAACAGATTAGCAAGGAGGAAGTAAGGACAGCTATGAAGAGGATGAAAAATGGAAAGGCAGTTGGTCCAGATGATATACCTGTGGAAGCATGGAGGTGTTTAGGAGAGATGGCAGTGGAGTTTTTAACCAGATTGTAAAATGGAATGCATGAGGAGTGGAAAAGAAGCGTACTGGTACTGATTTTTAAGAATAAGGGGGATGTGCATTGTAATAACTACAGGGGGATAAAATTGATGAGTCATAGTATGAAGTTATGGGAAAGAGTAGTGGAAGCAAGGTTAAGAAAGGAGGTGATGATCAGTGAGCAGCAGTATGGTTTCATGCCAAGAAAGAGCACCACCGATGCGATGTTTGCTCTGTGGGTGTTGATGGAGAAGTATAGAGAAGGCCAGAAGGAGCTGCATTGCACCTTTGTGGACCTGGAGAAAGCAAATGACTGGGTGCCTCAAGAGGAGCTCTGGTATTGTATGAGGAAGTTGAGATTGGCAGAGAAGTACGTAAGAGTTGAACAGTGAAATGGTGAGGATGTTAGGTAGAATGCCCAGAGGGGACTGGGCGGTCTCATGGTCTGGAATCCCTACAGATTTTATTTTTTCTCCAGCCGTCTGGAGTTTTTTTGTTTTTTCTGTCCCCCCTGGCCATTGGACCTTACTCTTATTCGATGTTAATTAATGTTGATTTATTTTGTTTTCTTATTGTGTCTTTTATTTTTCTATTCCTTATTATGTAAAGCACTTGCTACTGTTTGTATGAAAATGTGCTATATAAATAAATGTTGTTGTTGTTGTTGTTGTTGATGCAAGGAGGAGAGCTGGCGAAGGTGGATGAGTTTAAATACTTGGGATCAACAATTCAGAGTAAAGGGGATTGTGGAAGAGACATGAAAAAGAGAGTGCAGGCTGGGTGGAGAAGAGTGTCAGGAGTGATTTGCGATAGATGGTTATCAGCAAGAGTGAAAGAGAATGTCTACAGGACGGTAGTGAGACCAGCTATGTTATATGGGTTGGAGACGGTGACACTAACTAGAAAGCAGGAGACAGAGCTGGAGGTGGCAGAGTTAAAGATGCTAAGATTTGCATTGGGTGTGACGAGGATGGACAGGATTAAACATTAGGACATTAGGGGGTCAACTGAGATTGGCAATTTAGAGACAAAGTCAGAGAGGTGAGATTGCGTTTGATTTGGACATGTGCAGAGGAGAGATGCTGGGTATATTGGGAAAACGATGTTAGGGATAGAGCTACCAGGCAAAAGCAAAAGAGGAAAGCCTAAGAGAAGGTTTATGGATGTGGTGAGAGAGGACATACAGGTGCTGGGTGTAACAGAACAAGATACAGATGACAGGACGATATGGAAGAAGATGATCCGCTGTGGCAACCCCTAACAGGAGCAGCTGAAAGAAGAAGAAGAAGAGTGATAAAAGGGTAAACTAACAGGTGTTTATAGCAAGAATGATCGGGTGATTTTCAGCTGTTTTCATTCCCTCTGCTCAAAGAAATCCTTCAATGCTTCACTGTTCAACAGTGGTGCAATCCTGCAGTGGAGCGTCCATGTTCATTTAACCTTGGCTTCAAGTGGAATAATGCGAGAGCGCTACGCTGTATGTGTTTGAAATACCCACAAGCTATCGAGAATGTGCTGTATTGTGTCAGCTTCTACTTGTTGTGTTTGCCTTTACTTTTTGATTCACCCTTGTATATTTATTTTTTACTGAGGTTTTGGCCATTTGTTGCATTTTGTTCATGGTTATAGCGGCATCCGTGTCTTTTGTTACTTGAGACACGGTGGCCCAGTGGTATAGTAGTTGGCACTGCTGCCTCACAGCTTAGGATACATTTTTTCCCACAATAAAGGGGTCAGCATAGTTGGACAATAATTTCCCAGCCCTCAAGGATACTTGAAAGGCTATTACACCATTATAATCAACCCAAAATTTGTTCAGTTCCTCTTTCTACACTGACTTCAATGCATTTTATCAAGTTTACCAAATTTCAGACATTTTTGTGACTTTTGTTGAGCACACTGCAAAGCAAACTCCACAAAGTTTACTTATCGCTACTTCCAACCAACTATCCTACTTGACGCATTAATAATGAAGGCTATTAAACTCAAGTTTTCCTCTGCCGTTTATCAGAAACTGTAAGTTGGCTGTTATTGAGTTTGTGGACACACACATTGTTTTACCTTGAGATTTAAAGTCACCGTGTCCACTGCTGATTCCTGTCTTGTGCTTGATGATGCTGGGATGGGCACCGGCTCCCTATTATCCTGAACTGAATCAAGTATTTTAAACAAGTGATGAATGGAAGGAATGAATGTTGTACACACAGTGGCAAACAAATAACAAGGCAGTAGGGATACAGTCCTGGAAATTAAAGCCAACAGTCACTGATAATCCTTCAAAGTACAAGACCAAAACCCAAGGTGTACAAAACACACAAAATGTTTGCTTGTTAAGCAGGCTGCCTGTGGATTTTTAGCATAACTTTCTCTCATCTTGGTCATTTGTATTTTTTTTTTATCCTTACTTGTTTCCTTCCGTGTCATAAACTTTTGCATCATTTTTTATTACTGTACTTTCTTGCAAATAAGATGTGAAAAATATTTATGTTTCTAATCAATAAACAACCTTGAAAACCAAGAATTGAAATGCAGGAAGGAGTTACTCCATGACAATTGGCCTGACTAGTTTCTTTATGAAATGTATTTGATGTGATCCCATGTGGAACGGTTTGGTACTCATATAAACACAGGGGAGATAATTAGAGAAGAGAGACGGAGAGCCGAGTAGGCAGGTGTCTGACTTACAGACAATTAAGGGGATGCTAATTGTGTCTACCGCTTCACAGGGAGCTCTGTTTAATATGGTTTCATCTCTTGGAGGCTGCTAAGGAAAAAAAAAAACTGTGAGACAGTGGGTGTGTGGGAGCCGAGAAGGTTTTAGTCCTCGGACTGCAGAAGTGAGACTGATGTGTCACCAGCTCAACAGAGCCTTTCTTGATAGCCTCTGATGCTTAATAGCTCAAGTTTGCATGTGCTTCTTCATTTTTATTACTAACCAGCCGTGGCATCTGTCAAAGACTGGTAATAGACTAATTAAAAGATATTTGCTACCTCTTGCCCTACATGTACCTGCAGTGTCTTTCCTCTGTATTTGCATTTGTGAACATCTTCTTAACAGGTGCTCCCTCTCTAGAACATATTCCCATAAAGTCTGCTTTACAGAAACTTCCATTATTTTCAACAAACCATTTTTTACCCCGTTTGGCTTTATACTTGTCATCTTTGTAGGCAACTCCCTAAGCGTTACTCCTCTGCCTTTACTCCACCTCATGTGTCTCACACTCTCACTTATTCTTTCTTCGCATCACCAAAGCCAAATTGACCAATTACACCAAAGCCAAACTGGCCAATCAGATTGCTCAGAGGTACTGGACACACAGACCTTAGTGTTTTATTATACAGTGGATAGATATTATTACATTCATGTAGCCTGTAGAATTAGAATAAATCACAGCACAGAAACTGCACTCATTAAAGTAGTAAATGATTTGCGAGTGAACGCAGACAGAGGCCATATATCTGTTCTCATCCTCTTAGATCTGAGTGCTGCATTTGACACCATTGATCATAATATTCTTAGAAATCGCCTTAGTCAATGGGTGGGCCTCTCTGGCAGTGTCTTAAATTGGTTTGAATCCTACCTGACAGGGAGAAAATTTTTTGTTAGTTGTGGTAATTACAACCCGAAGACACATGATATCCGATTTGGTGTTCCACAAGGCTCTATCCTGGGTCCGCTGTTATTCTCAATCTACATGCTTCCGTTAGGTCAGATTATCTCAGGGAACAACGTGAGCTACCACAGCTATGCTGATGACACACAGCTGTATTTATCAGTAGCACCTGATGACCCCGATTCTATTGACTCACTAACACAATGTCTGACTTGTATCTCAGAATGGATGAATAGTAACTTTCTCAAGTTAAATAAAGAGAAAACTGAAATCTTAGTGATTGGCAATAATGGATACAATGAGGCTATTAGAAATAAACTGGATACATTAGGATTAAAAGTCAAGACGGAGGTAAAAAGCTTAGGGGTAATTGTTGACTGTAATCTGAATTTTAAATCGCATATTAATCAGATCACTAGGACAGCATTTTTTCACTTAAGAAACATAAGTAAAGTTAGACCTCTTATATCACTGAAAGATGCTGAGAAATTAGTTCACGCGTTTGTTTTCAGTCGACTAGATTACTGTAACGCACTCCTCTCAGGACTACCCAAGAAAGACATAAATCGTTTGCAACTAGTGCAGAATGCAGCTGCTAGAATCCTAACTAGGAAAAGAAAATCCGAACACATTTCTCCAGTTCTGATGTCACTACACTGGTTACCTGTGTCATTCAGGATTGACTTTAAAATTCTGCTTATGGTTTATAAAGCCTTAAATAATCTCGCCCCTTCTTATATATCGGAGTGTCTGACACCTTATATTCCAAATCGTAACCTCAGATCCTCAAATGAGTATCTCCTTAGAATTCCAAGAACAAAACTTAAAAGAAGTGGTGAGGCGGCCTTCTGCTGCTATGCACCTAAAATCTGGAATAGCCTGCCAATAGGAATTCGCCAGGCTAATACAGTGGAGCACTTTAAAACACTGCTGAAAACACATTACTTTAACATGGCCTTTCTATAACTTCAATTTAACTTAATTTAACTTAATCCTGATACTCTATATGTTCAATTTCCTCATAATAACTATTCAGGGTAGCTCTACAATCCGTACTGACCCCTACTCTCTTTTCTGTTTCTTTTTCCGGTTTCTTTGTGGTGGTGGCCTGCGCCACCTCCACCTACTCAAAGCTTCATGATGCTCCAACAATGATGGATGGACTAAAAGGCAGAATTCTACGTGACCATCATCATCAAGCCTTTCCGTGAGAACCCTAAATCCAAAGAGGACTGTTTCATTTATATTAGGTAGAATGCCCAGAGGGGACTGGGCGGTCTCATGGTCTGGAATCCCTACAGATTTTATTTTTTTTTCTCCAGCCGTCTGGAGTTTTTATTTTGTTTTTTCTGTCCCCCCTGGCCATTGGACCTTACTCTTATTCGATGTTAATTAATGCTGATTTATTTTGTTTTCATATTGTGTTTTTTATTTTTCTATTCTTTATTATGTAAAGCACTTTGAGCTACTGTTTGTATGAATATGTGCTATATAAATAAATGTTGTTGTTGTTGTTGTTGTTGTAGGAGACACTCTTGAGCTGATCTCAAACTCAAATAAAAAAAATCGTGAGTGGTCTCCCATAGACTTTCTCATATAGCTGTACCCCATGGCTTCGCCCACATAGTAATGAAACGGACAAACTTTAAAAATCAATAGACATTGGCACTATATCTGATTGTGTTCAGCTCTAATGGGAAAGTGTTCCTGGCGTGGGGAGAAAAGCACATGGCGTGATATCTCTGGCAATCAACAGCTACCCTCTGAAACACATGGAGCTCTGATCTCTCTCTCAAAAACATTAAACCTTACTCCATAACAACATGTAGATGATAAAGTCTGTTGAACAAACAAGTATCGCTAGCTAAGCGGAGGCAAGGTGCACTCTAACACGTAGTGAGACATAGACTAACTCGAACAGAGGCTGGCGAGTAAATGAGGAAGGCCCCCCTCCCCAACCCCGATCTCAGCCCACATCCACTCTCTTGGATTTGTATAAATATATCAGTACCGCAAGCGAACTGTGGTACTTAGTGCAATGAGAGAAGTCACAAAATCAACCGGAAACTTCAAGCAAATTATAGAAAACAACCCGATCTAAACCCATTAAGTAATTCTCTTGTGAAAAGCGGACAGACATAAAGGGAATATACATAAAGACATAATGCGCTTGTACCATGAAATTTTAAAACAGTTTCTTAGAGAGCACCTATGGGCCAAGAGTAACTAACATTTCAAATGTCAAGTACCAAGTCCTCATGGTTCGGGAGATTTTGTGATGAGTGAGTCAGAGGTATTTGGCTTTTATATATATAGATATACTCGCATATAAGACAGGTATTGAAACCTGAAAAATCGATCATAAAATCAAACCCCGACTTATACCCCCATTCAAAAATGCGACACTTAAATCTACTTGCATCCCCAGTTTCTCAGACACATCGAATTTTGTTGCAGCAGCGCAGTTACCAATTTCTTTCGCCACTTCAACGACTTTTAATTTAAAACCACCTTCATATGTTCTTCTGATCGAATGCTCCATCGTGGATAAGGGATGCTCTTACGATAAAGGTGTATGAGGGTGTGAGAACAAAAAACACAAAACGGTGCAAATGTTGCTTCGAAATAGTTCGGTTACTGAACGTAGGCACAATACATAGAAAAAAAAAGGCAGTGTGCTCCGTGGTTACTGTCTCAGGTGGGCGTTAGCATATCATAATCTCTTGGACCAATGACATGAGTTTTCCACATTTGATTTATACGACCGACATTATAAAATACCAGAAATAATATGGTAAAATCAAGCTCCGACTTATCCGTGGGAGAACTTATCCGCAAGTATATACAGTGCTCAGATATAGGGATGGATATTTGAGGAGTAAACCACAAGACAATGCTTATATAAAATACCATCAACAACAAATCAAATCTATACTAATAAAAGGCAAAGCACTGACTGACTGACTGACTGACTGACTGACTGACTGACTGACTGACTCACTCACTCACTCACTCACTCACTCACTAATTCTCCAACTTCCCATGTAGGTGGAAGGCTGAAATTTGGCAGGCTCATTCCTTACAACTTACTTACAAAAGTTAGGCAGGTTCCATTTCAAAATTCTATGCGTAACGGCGGAGTTGCGTCCCGTATCATCACGCCTCCCACGTAATTGAGCGCCTGCCCATATAAGGTAAATATTCACAAGATCACACAAGAGAGCGGCTCACGTGAACTAACTGTGAACGCAGTACGTAGAGAACAAGTAAGAGCTCCAAAGAGCGCTGAACAAAAAACGCATTACACAATTGAGATGGCAGCAAAAGAATATGAAGCGAGTGACACATACAAGCATATTCATAAGTGCAGCTACTGCGGAAACAAAGCACGGTGTAAACTGTAAGTTAAATTAAGTTTATCAACACGCTGCCGCTGTCCTCTGTTTAGATGTGGGAACTTGTTAGAAGAATGTCCATTCAGTCTCTTTCGGGAGATGGACATATGAGACAGAACTCCGTTAGCAGCAGTGTTATTTTTCCTTTTTTTTTAATCATCCCGAAGTATCCTGTATTTACTTAACCCAATAGGCTTCCTTATAGCATATGTAAGTATATATAAGCATGTCTGGCAGTAAAAAGGCTAAGAAAGAAATGGAAAAGACAGCTAAAGCTTCATCTAAGTCTAAACAGGACTCAAGTTCAAGTTCAAGATACGGCCTGGCAGAGACTGATCTGGGACAGATAGGTGAAAGAATAGATCTCCTAGGAGAAGAAGTTGAAGCATCGCCTCGAGCTGAAAGCGAAAGTGCAAGAGAGTTGGGCCAGAAGACCTCATCGATTCCAGAAGGTTAATTGAAACTGAAAATGGCTTTAATTTCCGTGCTGTCAACTACCTACCACGAGCCAGCGGCACTGACTGCAACTGGGCTTGCTACTCCACCCGAGGAGCTCTGAGAAGACCGAAACAAACAGTCCAAGCCGAAGGTAACGGTCGCGCAATGATCACCATAATAACTACCGCAATAACTACCATACTCAGGGAGGACATGAATGAATAAAGAGCAATATAAAGAAGATCAAAAATGATAATAAGGAATGACATAAAGGACGTAATCATGACAAATGAGAAGCTGAGAAGGATATTAAGGACTTGGAGAAATGTTTCAGTAATTGCTCTGAGGCAACCTTTAAAGGTATGCTAGAAAAAATTGATTAAAAAATAAAAGGAAATGGGAGTAAGTTTGAAAATAAATTTAGAGCACTTGATGCTCAGCTGGAAGATGTTAAGAAAATGTTCATGACTCGTATTGAAATAGTTAAACAATTGGCTTCCACAGCTGACAAAAAAGCAATGGCTTCTAAATTTGAATGCAAAGTGCTTGGAGACAGACTAGCTGTGCTGGAAGATGGATATAGAAGACATAATATCAGAATTGAAGGTCTCCCTGAAAACCGTGAAAGCCCAAACCCAGCAAAATTCATCGTTAAGCTATTCTCTGAAATAATTGGAGAGGGCTTCAAATCAGACACCGGGATATCTGCAACTTACCGCATATTTGGATTGAACGTCTCAAAACCTTGAGGTCTCATTGTATGTTTCAATGAATTACAATCTAAAATGAATCTGATGTTTCTCAGACTGAAACAAGAGATTATATTTGAAAATAACTGCATTTGCATTTTCCACAGTTTCTCACCTTCAACAGCTGCTAAACGTGCTGTATTTTACAGCATTAAACAGCAATTACGCAAAGTCAAATTTAAATACAGCTTATTGTATCCTGCTAAATTAAGAGTGGACATTCAAGGCAAGTTCCACATTTTTAGTTCTCCGAATGAAGCAGAAATAGAGGTAAAAAAATTGATCCTAACGCTTTTTGAAGTACGATTGTGAGCCACATCATGTCCTGGCAAGACAAGGAAGATTTTACCTGCAGTTTAGGGTACACTGACTGGGTACACTGACTGTCTTACTCAGTTCCCTGCAGACCTTTCCTGGTAAATCCTGCAAGGTTCCGGCACCTCAGAAGACCTCACTTCCGTTTTCGGGGTGTGGGTTTAACTGTTTGATGACGTCACTTCCGTTTTCTGCCCCCTTTGATGATGCCACTTCCGGCCCAGATGATGACACTTCCGGTGCAAGGATAAAACTAAGGAGGAAAAGATTTAGAACTGGCCTGCCTCAATATAATGAGGAAGGTGTAATTGCTTTCAGATAAGGCGGATGGACTGTCACATCTCATAGTAAGTCATGCCAAGTTCAAGTACTGTGGCATTTTTCATGCTGCAGAGAACCATCTTCAGCTTTTATTTCAAACGCTATTTTACTGTTGGACAGGTTTAATCTCATATCAGATATGGTGGAAAGAGCAGGAGGGTGACTGGAGATTTATTTGAATAAAAAATTGTAAAAAACATTACAACATTAGAACGTTCTAGACAAGAACAGGCCATGAGCCCAACAAAACTTGCCAGTTTTATCCACTTAATTGTCTAAAAAAACATCAAGTCGAGTTTTGAAAGTCCCTAAAGTCTTACTGTCACCCACACTATTTGATTACTTATGTCTGTGGTTCTCTGTATAAATAAAAACTTCCTAATGTTTATGTGAAATTTACCCTTCACAAGTTTCTAACTGTGTCCCTGTGTTCTTGATGAACTTATTTTAAAATAACAGTCTCGATCCACTGTACTAATTCACTTCATCATTTTAAACACTTCAATCATGTCTCCTGTTCATCTTCTCTTGCTTAAACTGTAAAGGCTCCGCTCTTTTAATCTTTCTTCATAACTCATCCCCTGCAGTCCTGTAATCGGCCTAGTCGCTCTTCTCTGGACCTTTTCTAGCTCTGTTATGTCCTTTTTATAGCCTGGAGACCAAAACTGCACACAGGACTCCAGATGAGGCCTCACCAGTGTGTTATAAAGCTTGGGCAAAAAAGTGAAAGCGCTATTATTAAAACTAAAATGTGTCATCCAGATGTTGACATACTGTCTGAATTTGTCTGTGTTACTGTCTAGGGAGATAAGTTATGTAATCCTTGTTAATTATTATTAATTATTACCTCAGCAATACTAATATTTCTCTCTGTTACTAACATCCTAATGGTACAGTAAATCAATGTGTCCCTAGAATCTTCAATCAGGGGAACATCAACACAAAAAATGTATCAACATACAGGTAGTCCCCGAGTTATGGACATCTGAAATACGACTTATGAACGGGGTTACAGCTGCTCCTTCATCTGTATGGGGGACACGACGCAGTCTCCTAAGTAACTGCTGCTCCGTCATCTTCGGCCTGGGGATGCTGTAAGCGGTGGCTGGATGGAGGCTGGAGGGGGCCGGTTTCGCTGCTTGCGCAGTGTAGTGTCCCTCGGGCGCACCCCATTCATTCTCAGTGGGCAGCTGAGTGCGTGGCAAGCGCTGACCCGCCGTCCATAGTCACTGGGTCCGCAGCTACTGCTAGTGTGCAGGATGGAGGCTTGATGGGGCGGAGGGGGACGTTTCACTGCTCGCCCACCACACAGCCTTGTAGTGTCCCTCGAATGGCTGCCCTGTTTGTTCTCGGTGGGCAGCTGGTGATGCTGCAAGCAGTGACCCGGTTGTGGCTGAATGGAGGCCATTGAGGGTGAATGGGGCAGCGGGGGGTAGCATTGTAGTATGCCTCGGGTGGCTGCCTGTTGAATGGGGCGGTGGTGGCCGATTCACTACACGCCTTTGGCCGCACCGTGTTCGCTTTTAGTGGGCGGACGCTGCAGGCAGCATACTGTAGTGGAGGTGACTGTGTGGTGGGTGGCTGATGAACCGCCCCTCGCTCCCCCCTTCATTCTTAATAGCAAGCCTGCTTGTATTGCTTCGCACATATTGTCTCTTTTCAGTACATCAGACGTGTTGACGACGGGTGCCTTCCTGCTGTGATAGCGTGTACAGTGCTGTGCAGAAGAGCTCATTTTTGTCTTTAACAGTGTCTCTGAAACACAAATCTGATACAAGTGCTGGTGATACAGTAAAGAAGAGAAAAACCATCACAACTGAAAATAAAGTAGAAATAATAAAAAGGTCAGAGAGAGGTGAAACTTCATCATTCATTGGCAGAGCACTTGGTTACAGTCGGTGAACAATAGCATTTATTAAAATAATGTATCTGTTCCGACTTACATACAAATTCATCTTAAGTACAAACCTATAGTCCCTATCTCGTACGTAACCTGGGGACTGCCTGTGGACATAGCAAGCTGGAGCTGCTCTGTCCAAATGTTAATGGCTTTAAATGTACAACTGAGCAGATCGGACAACATCGTACTGCCACATACAAGCCTGTTATGAGATGGCAGCAGCTCTCTTATTATTCAAGCCACAAGTTCTTATGTGTGTTGTTGGGTTTTTGGGTTGTTGTTTTCTGTTATAATATTTATAGTTTTCTTGTGCTTGTCTAACTAAACATTTCACTACTATGTGCACTGTGTGTATGATTTTATATGACAAATCTGGATTGGATTCGATTTTTGACTTTGAGCCAGAGAAAGTTGGCACTGGTGAAAGTTATAAACCTTTCCATGAATGAATGCGCATCCACAATTGCATGGTGGGCTGCAACATCGCTGTTAAGGGGAGTTCAGTTTTAGATATTAGATCACTGAGAAGCAGGAATCCAATAAAGACAAGTGAATTATTTCACTGACTGACAGTGAAACGTGAGGGTGAGCTCTGAAGACGTTTTCTGTATGACTGGAAGCGCAGTAAAATCATGGAATATGAAGGAGTTAGTAAAGGCTGAATCATCCGATAAGAGAAGGATGATAAGCAGCTGCAGACGTCATCCAACAGATATTTTTCTGCACCTACTTTTTTCATTTCAGAATTATTGGATGCTCAAACCTACTCTGGCACAACACAGAAACCAAATCTGAATGGACCTGTTGTCCTTCAGCAAGCACACTCCTGCCCACCATCCCATCCTTGGATAATTTATTATTATGGACAAAACATGACAAATGTACATGATCGTGTTTCTAAAGAGTTTAAGCGTGTGTGCAGCCATATCCAGGAATTGATTTTAACAAAGCAGGAGGGTTGTTTGCCATGTTTAAGGTGCCTTCTTTGTGGTAGAGAATTTCTTTCACTTCTGGATTTAAATATCGCAAAGGCGGTCCTGATCCAAGTCCTATGGAGTTTTAAACAGAAAAACAAATATTTTTCCTTTCTTCATGTTTTGCCTTTTAAATGAATATTAAAAATAAAAATGACTCAATCTATACAGCTAAACGCTGCACCACACGTTCAGAAGTAGATGGCAGTAAACAGACTTCTATCCCCAGATGTGTGAAAAAGGCCATTAAGAAAGCTTACATTTGCTCAGTTAATCACTCAAATCGCTATTTTCACAGTCCATAGAGACTACTGACTTTTGACACAGTGCAGTGGAGACTGCAGACCAGATGTAAATCAAACTTGCAAATGTGCGAACCGCCAGCTCCAAAACGCTTTCCTCACCTTCTGTTTTTCCAGTAAAATATATCTGCAGTCGGGTTGAGGGAAAGTATCCTAAAAGGGGCTTGGGCCATGCCTTCCTTTACAAAAAATAAACTCATAAAATTACTATCTACGTAAATATACTTTAAAATATGTACAAATAAAAAAAACTTCAAGGATAAATATATTATAATATCTGTGAGTACTGTGAAAAAATACATTATTACTGTATTTGTATATTGCAATATATTTTCCAAAATATAAATATATATTGCTTAACATATTTTAAAAAATTGTAATAATACAGCATACTGTGGGATTTTTTTAAGAAAATTGTTGTATATATTTTAGTCAGTCAGTCATTTTCCAAACCACTATATCCTAACCTAACTACGGGGGTCTGCTGGAGCCAATCCCAGTCAGCACAGGGCACAAGGCAGAAACAAATCCCGGGCAGGACACCAGCCCACACACACCCACCCATTAGGGACAATTTAGGATCGCCAATGCACCTAACCTGCATGTCTTTGGACTGTGGGAGGAAACCCAGGCAGACACGGGGAGAACATGCAAACTCTACACAGGGAGGACCCGGGAAGTGAACTCAGGTCTCCTTACTGCGAGGCAGCAGCGCTACCACTGCACCACCATGCTGCCCTGCATATATTTTAAATATACCATAAATGCTTGTTATAATATACAGTACAATATATATTAGAGTTGAATATGTGTGAACCACCATCTCAAAAACGCTTTCTTCACCTTCATTATTCTATCAAAATATATCTGTAGTTGGGTTGAGGAAAGTATATTTAAAGGGGCACGGCCATTCCATCTTTTACAAAAATTAAACATATAGATTTTTAAAAAATATATTGTTATCTGTATAAATATATTTCAAAATATGTTAAAAAATACTCTAAGGATAAAAGCATTAAAATATCTTCCAATACTTTGAAATATATAAATTATTACTGTATTTGTATATTGCAATATATTTTCCAAAATATAAAAACCTACTGCTTAATATATAAATAGTAATAATACAACATACTGAAGGAAACATTTTAGAAAAGTATTAAGTATATTTTAAATATTCTGTAAATGGGCGGCACAGTGGCGTAGTGGTAGCACTGCTGCCTCACAGTAAGGAGACCTGGGTTCGCTTCCCGGGTCCTCCCTGCCTGGAGTTTGCATGTTCTCCCCGTGTCTGCGTGAGTTTCCTCTCACAGTCCAAAGACATGCAGGTTAGGTGCATTGGCGATCCTAAATTGTCCCTAGTGTGTGTGTGTGCTGGCGCCCTACCCGGGGTTTGTTTCCTGCCTTGTGCCCTGTGTTGGCTGGGAATGGCTCCAGCAGCCCCCGTGACCCTGTAGTTAGGATGTAGCAGGATGGATGGATTTCAAGATACCTGTCATTACAGTATATTTTAGAAATATTTTAACCTTATATTTAAAATATCATCCAACAGATATCTCAAAGGTGGTTCTTAAATAGACATATGTTCTAGATCAAATCACACTGTCACACAACAGTAATTATAAAACTGTTATTAGCCGAGTACCAGTAAATAATAAGGTATTAACATCCTTTCACTGTCTGCACATATTTTATTTGTGTTGTTGATTTAATTTTAATAAATTTACTATTTTTGCCCATCAGTCTATACTCAATAGCCCCTAATCACAAAGTGAAAACATCTTTTTTAGAAAGGATTACTAATTTATTAAAAATCAAAAACTAAAGTCACTCATTTCTATCAGTATTCAGACCCATTATTCAGTACTTCATAGAAGCCTCTTAGGCAGTAATTACAGCTTCGACTCTTCTTGAGTAGGTCTCTGCTTGTGTTGCTGTCCATCTCATTCCTCTGGCAGATCCTCTCAAGTTCCACTAGATTTCATGAAAAGCTTCTGTGAACTGACATCTTCACGTCTCTCCACAGATGTTCAATGGGGTTTCATTCTGGTCTTTGGCTGGACCACTCAAGGACACTCAGAGACTAAGGTCATTGTCATGTTAAAGGTGAACTGTCACTCCGGTCTCAGGCTGTGTGCACTCTGGAGCAGGTTTTCTTCAACAACCTCCTGTATTTAGCTTCCCTGCCACAGTCCCTGCCACTGATAAGCCACCCCATAGCATGATGCTGCCACCACCATGTTTCTGCTGCGAGGATGATATTAGGCAGGTGATGAGCCAGACACAATGAATTGGAGTGCTGGCTAAAGAGTTACATTTTGGTCTCATCAGACTAGAGAATCATTTTCCTCATCCTCATGGTAAACTCCAAGTGGGTTGTCAAATGATTTTTACACAAGAGTGGCTTCCTTTTCTGTGTCCCATAAATAAACACCAGACTGATGGAGTCCTGCTGAGTTTCATCCTTCCAGCAGGTTCTTCATTATCGCAGAGGATTTCTGAAGATCTAACCATTGGGTTCTTGGTCACCATCCTTGAACAAGGCCTTTTTGCTGATTACCCAATTTAGCCAGATGGCCAACTCTAGGAACTGTTCTGGTGGTTCCAAATGTGTTCCATTTCACATTTATTGAGGCTGCTGTGCTCCTGGGAACACTCATAGCTTTAGAAATGGTTTTATCCCCTTGCCTTGATCTTTGCTTCACCACATCTGTTTCATGGAGATCCACCTGCATATCCCTGAGCTTACACTTTCACAGGGATATTTAATCTCAACTGATATCCCAACTTATTTGGAACACACAAGAACACCTAATGGAAACAGATTCAAAATAATAAGGGTGCATTCTTCCCTTAATTCTCTTACAAAACACAGTCTTGAACCAGCTTAATACGATATCATCACTTTTGGGAAAAAATGTAACATTTGTGTCTGAGTTGGTGACAGCTAATTATGTGCTTGATTAGTCAGTGCCGATACAATGACAGAGACTTGGTGTGAAGAGAATAAAAAGAGAGCTTATTGTCCCAATAAGTGTCACTTCTTGCTTTTGTTTCTGTCTATAAACTGCAGATACGCAGAAGAATACTGCTGCCTAGAACTGTGGCCGACACTGAACTTTTTATATAACTGAAAACCAATCAAATAATTAATTAGAAAAAAATACACAGAGAATGTACAAGTGTTGTTTTCAATGTGCACCTTTAGAACAGAAATGTATTCTGGACAAGTACATTTTGAAAACAGCTGTTGCAGCAATAGTCATCTGATTGTCAGTTATTTAAGAAAAATAAAACATGGTGTCAATTCATATATATATATATAATTCATAGTTATTGTGTTCTATCCACCTTTTTCATATGTTGGGCTGGTTGTCATCTGATTGTCAAATCCAGATGCCCATTAATATGGAGAATAAATGGACATCACTCATCGGAGACACCCCAGCCAGGTGGTCCATGCTTTGTGAGCTCACTGTTTCTCTTTGTCTATCGCCATGACAGTTGTAGCACAAATGACATCATCTAAAAAAATAAAGACAATATTAATGTCGTGGCAAGAAAAAGTATGTGAACACTCTGGAATTACTCAGTGTCTGTATTAATTGGTCATAAATTGTGATTTGATGTAAATCTAAACCACAATATGCTTACTGCAATAACACACAAAATAATTGTAATCATTCATGCTTTTATTGCACACATCCATCAAACATTTACCAGAGTGCTGTGGAAAAAGTATACACGAGGAGTGTTGTGGCAGAAACACGCTGCTCAAAGAAGGCACACGGAGTCTCGGGAAGGCAGCAGAATCAAGCTTTATTGTGTGATGCATACACAGAATCAAATCAAGTGAAAAGGGCACCCAAAAATGGCCAAACTATATCTCTCTATTATAAAAGAAAATCCTGAGACAAGACTTTTTCAAAGAGATAATTTCAAGTCCAGCGAGACGAGACTTTGGCCATGAGATTTTTTTAAGTCACGCCCTCCTGTAATCCATATTCAACCATGCACACGGCCCTGTCACCTCTCATTCGTGTCAATGCTTTTGACAGACACAGTTCCTACTCTCTTTTCTCTTATAAATTATAACGTTTTCCTCACTTTAAGTTCCCAATAAAAGAAGACTTATTATGTCCAAATCTTATTGAAGAATTTCATCACAAAGGATTATCAACAGAAGAAATTAGTACATGGGCAATCCTATTACTGAGAAACGATGAAGTCAAACAAATTAACGAAAAAATTGTCGATCGGTTACACAGCAAATTGGTTAAATACATATCAATAGACTATGCTGAAATAGTTGGTGGTGATCGTGCGGAAGATGAAAACATCAACTTACAATATCACGAAGAATATCTACCGTTAATACCCTATGGTCTTCCACCGCCCAAATTACCATTGAAAGAAGAATGTATCTAAGAAAGGTAATGTAGTACATCTTCCGCGGATAACATTAGACACCAAAGGAGATCTTGATATACCATTTGCATTAAAATGTTTAGAGTTTCCCGTTAGAATAGCTTTGGCAAAGACAATTAAGAAATCACAGAGACAAACATTTGAAAAAGTTGGTTTATTTATTAGAGAGAAAAAAATGGAATTCACTCACGGGCAGTAATATGTTGCATTGTTACTATGTAAGTCCAAACACAGAATCAAAATTCAATGCTATATTGATGAAAATTGAATTCAAAAAATAGTTTTTACTGGTTTTACAGTAAAAGTGTAAATTTAAAAATATTTGTGCGTTAATTTCGAAACCAAACTGAACAAAATCGCATAACACAAAGAATAACTCTAACGCAACATGAAACATAACTTACCTTCAAATTATTATTTTTTACTGTTTTTTAATATGGTTAATTACTTACTGTAATGTAAAATAATTAGTTCTATTAAGCATAGTAACAATTGACATGAAAATAACAATCTGTTTAAATTGTACATCCGCATCCTCATACGCGAGTGGCAGACCTGCAAAGAGGCTAGCATGTAGCGCCAGCCCAGGGGGTTGGCGAGCAAAGTAAGCAGGGGGCAAAGCCCCCTAGTTTTTATTATAATTCTTATCATAGAACTCATTACTCATCTTCATCTGACTCCCAATCATCTTGTAGCTTTAGACCTGCCTCTAAATAGTTACACCAATACCTTCAGCTTAATGAGAATAGTGCTTCATCCTGCTCTTCAAGCCCACTTGGCTGGTCTTCATCATGACCTAATGTCCATCATCTTACCGCATATTCGTCATCTGATCGAAATTCTCCAACACTGGTCCTTATCCCGTGCAGGTGTCCGAAACCTATTTAACAATTGATTCCCACCAATAAGTCGGAATTAGGCAAACCCACACATAAGATACTGGGCTAGAGGCTTGGACAGCTGCACCCCTAAAACAATAACGTCATTTCTTATAAGCTACATTTTCTTTGACTTGACATCACCTGCCCAGGAAGGCAGATAGGGAGGCAGGCAAAGGCCCAGCCACTGCAAGTTTAAGCAAACTGCCTATCTGTTTTTTCTCTCATGGCCAAAGCCTTAACGACTGCATTTCTTAAAACAATGGTCCGTTTAGCCCTCTAAAAGTACACAGTGTCCTTTACTGAAGTGTTTAAGCTTAGCAGCAAGATATTGGTGGTTTACAACTGCAAAGAGGAAAATAATAAAATATACAGGCGAGGGCTTTTTATAATTTAACCCTTACTATACTAGCGTGCTTTAGGATATTATACTTATTTTCATATACACTGGAATATCGGTTTGCGAGCATAATTCATTCCGGAAACGTGCTTGCAATCCAAAGCACTCGTATATCAAAGCGAATTTCCCCATAAGAAATAATGGAAACTCAGATGATTTGTTCCACAACCCAAAACTATTCATATAAAAATGATTAATACAAAATATAAAGTAAAATACATAATAAAAATTAACCTGCACTTTACCTTTAAAAAGAATCATGGCTGGTGTGAGTTTCTAAACTCATGTGGGATTCCACCCAACGGGACAACATGCAGAAGAGCGTCCCAAAGCAATCGCAGTCTCCCAGCGCTGTAGCAGTTCACCGTATAAGCGCATCCAAAAAGATCACAGACTATAAGCAGCTATAAGCGCCTGTCGTCAATGGATCATACAAGGAACATTATAAAGATCCCGGTACAATAAATAACAGCGCTGTTGCTGTTTCAAGCTGAATAAAGCTGGTGTTAAAGTACTGAAACTCAGCTTCGTGTTTTGGGGAACAAGATGGGGACTCGCACTTCACAGCGCACACACACAGTCACAATGCTGTAGTAAACAGATGTTGACTATATAAGTGAGGCACACAGACTCAGACGGAGAAAAGGAGACGATTGCCAGAGAGAGAGAGAGAGAGAGAGACGCACTGGCCGAGCGAGATAAGGAGAGAGAGAGACGTGCTGGGCGAGCGAGCGAGATAAGGAGAGAGAGAGAGAGACGCGCTGGGCGAGCGGGCGAGATAAGGAAAGAGAGAAAAGAACCATCAGCTCAGTTTTGATCACATGACGCTCAGCAGACAAAGTGTATCCATACTACTCGTATTGCAAGACATCGCTCGTTTATCAAGTTAAAATTTATTAAAAATTTTTGCTCGTCTTGCAAAACACTCGTAAACCAAGTTACTCGTAAACCGAGGTTCCACTGTATTCTTATGATTCTCTTTGAATATACAGTATGCAAATCATCAACTTTATGAATATTCTTTTCTACAGTGGAACATACAAACTCCACAGAGACAGTGTCCAGATGACGCTTTGAACATGGACTCTAGAGCTGTGAGGTAGCCACACTAACCACTGTATCACCGTGGCTTCAGCATTATAGTAATCGGTCAGCTATGAAGTATATTATTGAGGTCACCTTCTCAATGAAGAACTACAGATGCATGTCACTGTACAGTAAAGATGTAAACCACACAATGGAGTGTATTAAATCTCAACTCAGCATTATGCCGGAGTAATTAGGTGAGTTATGTTGGTCCGATGGTCCTGTTTTTCTCAAAACTCTTATTAGCTACATTAATATCATGGCAAGTGTCTGTGTGTCTGTCAGGTTGCTGCATCTCTGTTATATGTCATTTGGTATGGGATTCATAAAAGCTGTAATTCTAATGGATGGGACCCCAAGTTATGATGTGTAATAATGAAGTGATATAAACTAAATACAGTGCATACCTTCATAGATGTGTAAACAATTCAATCACATTCGGTGTTAGAAATGGTCGCCTTCTTCTTGCAAACACAGATTGGCACAGAGCTCCATATTGGCAAAGGTATCTGCAAGCATTGTGCGGGTGATGGCAGCAATTTGCTGTTCAATGTTTCATCGACAGTGTCGACAGAAGAGCACCATGCCTCACTCGTTCACATATTAATCCAGGAATACTGTGTTTATTTCGCTTGTGTTGTTTCATTATTAAGACAGTAATACATCGTAATTAGGGGCCCCACCCATTAGAATCACCCTGTAATATTTGTGATGCACCATATGTTGGAATGAAAATTGCAATGCATTTTATTACTACATGCATTACAAAATACATTCGAAGAGTGCACTGCAAATAATTAATGCTGAATATGTCCAACAGAAAATAACTGTCAGATGGACAGAAATCGGCCTTACCCACCTTAATATAGGGACAAGTGTCTATGTATTTGTGTGTCCATCCGGTTGCTTGAGTTAGGAAGAAAAAATAAGCAAAACGTAGAAGAGGAGTAAAAAAACAAATATATAACAATGGCAATAAAATAAGGAAAGTCGTATTATTCTGTTGTCCAATGTTACACGCCTAAAACAGCAGCATGGTAGTGAACTTTCTTGCACCCGCTTGGGCCATCTGAATTTGGTTTATATCTGTAATGCTGATGACTGATCATTTTCTGTGGTAGGCAACGGATGAGTGAAAATAATGATAAATTGACACGCACATTGGGAAACCAAAGGCCCAACACGACTTGGCTCGAATTGTAAACCAGACGAATGCAGTACCAACCACCAGCACATTTTCCCAACAAAACAATTCAAGTATAAGACTGGTCAGTTCGATGTGTGACGCCAAGAGGCAGCAGTGAAAATGGGCTCTATGAGTATACAAAGAGGAAAAGGCCGCTGTGAGGGAAAGGGATCGGTGCACATTATCACACCAGGCCCAATGGACAACCCATGTATCAAATAAGAAAACATGAGGTCACCGTTGATTACTCGGATTTCGTCCCATCTTAGACACATTAACACTTTAGCACAGCTAATGTTTTTAATAATTGTAAAGAGTTTTTGATAGCATAGTGTGACTTTGTGTCTTTTAAACTATAAGATCTGTCAAAAATGGAATGAGCTGTGCCATCTGCCCAGTAATACTGTCAGTAGCACTGAGCCCATCAATTACTACCTGATGGCAGCAGGGAAGGTGGGTTGGGGGGGTATTTGGGGACTTATATATCTATATCCAACCTGGGACCCCCTCCTCTCTCCTAACAACAACAGAATATTGTGTTTCCATTTACAGCTGATTAGGCTCAATTAAGTATGCTGAAAATCGCCAGGGTGAGTAATCTTCATGTCGTAATTTAAATTTCACACATAACACAATTTACTCCGAGGAACAGCAGCGTGTTGACTTTGGAAGAGTCGGAGACCTTTACTGAACTTTATTATGAGAAGAGGAATTTACATTTTAATTGAATCCTGATGTCGGCCTGTCTGCTTTTTTGGAGTTAGACAGGCTTTCTGTGATGAATCTGGGAGGGAATGACTGGCAGTCGGATTCATTTAAATTACGCATGCAGATATGATCTTGTATTACAAAACTAATAACGGGTTACACCTGGGAGTTTAAAGGTGCCAGCAATGAATGGGTCTCACAGTTCTTACATTTAAAATTGTATCCAAGCTGATCACCTTCAGACATCAAAGTGTCGTTGATTGTTTTGTCAGTGATGAGCTGATCTTTAATGTGGAATTACAATTATAATCTCTAGAATAACAAATTAAAGTATAATTTGGGCTAATTTATGTATGCTGCATGAAGCGTGGCTTTGTCAACCATTTCAAAATGACACAACAGTATGAGTCTATGCTTTCATTTTCGGGAACCAAACCTGGATGTGATGCCAGTTTAATTGTACTGCACACAACTACATAACTTATCCATCCATCTATCTATACCTTCATTAATCTTTCCTTTAGTTGAGCCCAGCCCCAGACTCAAATCAAAATGCTAAGGGGAAATCTCAAATACCAGGGGGACATGGTGTGGAAAAGTCCAACATATCCAGCATGTAATAGTATACACAGCTAAATGACTGTGATGCCACTTGAACCCCTGCACAGATTAAACCCTGGACATCTCTCATGGCTGACTGGAAACCAGTAAGTGAGAGACAGAGACAAGAATAAGGTGCAAATAAAATAGTTGTCCATTACTTTTGCCTATATAACAGTCCGATATTTCCGAACACAGTCAATCAGCAATGACACACTAACATGAAAATTCCATCAAAGAAAAATAAAGGACTATTTATGACTACAGGTAGTCCCCAGGTTACGGACATCCAACCTACGACTTACGAACGGGGCCGGAGCTGTGATGCATGTGCCTCAGTAACTGCCGCTCCGTCATCTTCGGTCTGGGGACGCTGCAAGCGGTAGTTGGAGGGGGGCTGGAGGGGAGTGATTACGCTGCCCGCGCAGTGTAGTGTCCCTTGGGCAGCTTCCGGCAGCAAGCGGTTTCACTGCCCGCCCACCACACATGGCTGCCCCGTTCGTTCTCGGTGGGTGGCTGGTAATGCTGCAAGCGTTGACCCTGTTGTGGCTGAACGGAGCCCATTGAGGGTGAACGGGGCGGCGGGGGGTAGCATTGTAGTGTGCCTCAGATGGCTGCCTATTGAATGAGGGCGATTCACTACCTACCTTGGCCACACTGTGTTCGTTCTCGGTGGGCGGATGCTGCAGGCAGCATACTGCAGTGAAGGAGACTGTGTGGTGGGCTGGTGATGAACCTCCCCTTGATGCCCCTATTCATTCTCAATAGCAAGCTTGCTTGTACTGCTACGCACATAGCAGGAAGTTGTCTCTTGTCAGTACACCAGACGTGTTGACGGCGGGTGCCTTCCTGCTATGATAGCGTGGACAGTGCTGTGCAGAAGAGCTCATCTTAACCTTTTGTCTTCACCCTTCAAGAATGTCTCTGAAACACAAATCTGATGCCAGTGCTGGTGATACAGTAAAGAAGTGAAAAACCATCACCATTGAAAATAAAGAAGAAATAATAAAAAGGTCAGAGAGAGGTGAAACTCCATCATTCATTGGCAGAGCACTTGGTTAGAGTTGGTCAACAATAGTATTTATTAAAATAATGTACCTGTTCCGACTTACATATAAGTTCAACTTAAGTACAAACCTACAGTTCCAATCTCGTACGTAACCCGGAGACTGCCTGTATATATTTACGAGTACATCTTCCAGACGCTATGCATGTAAATAAAGAGAAGCAATAACAGCAACAAAAAAATGATTTTCTTCCCACAAAAGAATATATCAAAAGTCCAGATATTGATAATGAAAAGTTAAGGAACAAAAGATCAGATAAGCAAACAGCTCACCACCTTCCTCCCAACAATCACCTCCACTGCTGCTAATCACTCAGCAGTCTAATTTGAAGAACTTTCTACAAATGGCCAAAAGATGACCCCTCCTAATGCCAGCTCAGGCGTTTTAAAACAGCTGCAGGGTTTTACCCGTAGACGCTCACCGGGTTCTTCCAATCATGTCACACATTGCGATGCTATCTATGTGACGTGTCTTGTTCCAGTAGGAAATCACTATAACTATTCAAATACAGCCGTATGAGCAAGCATGGAAGGGTGCATGGAAGGGAAGGTCCTTCTCCTTGTCCACTTCCTAGCGACTTTCTTAGCTACTCCAGTGGGCCCTTTCTCAATGTATGCTGGGAACCATTTATGCTCCTTCCTTCACAATGTTAGACTACTGCCTACTGCCAGGATGACGGTCCCTTTTTTATTTTACCCAGAGGCATGCGTGCACTTGTAGGTTTCCAAGCCCTATGCACACTCAGCGTCTTCATGACAATATGGAGGCAATTTCTATAGAGCGATACCCAATGCATCTTCCTTGTTTCTATTGTAAGTGCACTTTTAATTATTAATGAAGTAATTCTTGGGCTGCAAACCTTTAAACTCAATAAACTGCATCACAAACTGTGATCTCAGTGATGCGGCCATTGTAATGACCCCCACTGGAGCTAATTCAGTTCAGGAGTTGCAGGGCACCAAAGGCTATCCTGGCAGCATCAGACACTAAGTATAAAGACAACCCCGTACAGAACACCAGGGGCCTCATGCATAACAGCGAGCGTGAAAAGTAACGCAGTGTCCTGTTTAAACCAACAAATAGTACGTTTTTCCTTGCCTTCCCTTGGTATTTGCTGAAATTCTTCTATTTCCCCCCGTGCTTTTGCCATTGCCTTTTCACAGAATGCTGAGCTTAATGGCTATTTATATTGATTTGCATATTCAAAGAGTCATAATATTGGTCGGAGTTGGGAGTGGTTGCAGGCGCATGCACGTGCTTTACTTTTCCCGCTGACCGGGATTTATGTAGCGTAAGAACATGGAAATTGGCATACGCATAGATTCATGCATCTGGATTTTTTTGTGCGTTTGCACATTTCTGCTTTTGTCCGTACACCCTGTTTAATGTGAATTCTATGCAGTCCGCTATGCATGTGAGGCCCCATCCAGCTGTGTAAAAAAAAAACCACTTACATTACGAGCTAAGCAAATGAACTCCACCTTGTACCAGAATCTGCATGGATATCATCATTGCCAAGGCCACTCTGCAGAC
The DNA here is from genome assembly GCA_026402145.1 of Polypterus bichir lapradei. Lineage (NCBI taxonomy): Eukaryota > Metazoa > Chordata > Cladistia > Polypteriformes > Polypteridae > Polypterus > Polypterus bichir. The sequence goes on from JANRMT010062820.1 coordinate 13,746,209, forward strand.
TTCTTGAGCCAGAAGGTGCAAAATGGACTCATGCAAGCACAAGAGCTGTAGATCAAAGAATGATAACTCTGATGGGCGGAAGAAGTTGCCTGTGAGGACACACTGATTTTTCTAACTGGAGATGTCTTTAGTCCAATCCTGAGAGGTTCGACCTTCCTTCATAAGCCAGTTGCACTCATCTAGGATTCATCTAGGATTCACTGCTGTATCACTGAACTCCCTACTGGACTTGCCTCTGGGCAAAACATTTGTGCTCACTCTGCAAAATGACCTTCTAAAAAAAACGTCTCTGAAACCAGAAAACTGATGAGCAGATCTCTCTTTGGGGGGTTGAAAGATGAGATCCAGTCTACTGAGAAGCAGCCATTACTTCAAGAAGGAGACTTTAGCATCAAAACTCTCATGCCACAAAGGGTAATGCTTTTCGCAATGAAGTTGCAGAAGACACAGCGGAAAGTGAGCTGAGAAAGCATCATCACAGATCACCACAAAGGATCATGTACCAAAGAGAAACAATGACCTCCAATGCACTTGGGACCAACAACAAAAGCAACAACACCTTTAAAGACTTGGTGTCATAAGACTTTTTGGCTGCGCCAAGATAAATTAGAACTCAAAATAACCAGCAAACAGCCAGCCACTTTTATGTTGTATGTTTGTCAGTCTAGTCTGTTACCTCCACTCCCAGGAACTTTAGACTATTGACTGACTCCACAGTGGAGCTTATAATAAAGACAAGAAGGTGGGTGGTATGGTTCTTTCTTGGTTTATTGGTTTTCAGGGTCAGGTCATTGTTCTTACACCAGTCCATGAGTTGTTTAATTCCTCTCTATAAGCCATCTCGTCACCACTAAAGAGACCAATCACTGTTGTGTCTTCCATGAACTGTAGGACAAAGTGAGCATTCCATATTCTTTAAGGCTTTAGTGGCACAGAATGCCTGTTAAGGCAGCAGATGTAGCTGGCATTCAGCTGTGCCTTTCCCCCACTTACAATCCAATGTAAGTGACTGAACTCCAGTGTTTACCAGGATCTGCCTGTACTTCATCTGATAACAGAGGAGTAAATCAGAGTTTAACAGACATCTTTTCAGAGGCCCCTCTGCAAATTCTTTCAGGCCAGGAAGGACCTATAACTGAAGGAATAACAACTGCAATGGAACAGAATAATGCACCTATGAGAAGACCATGATTTTGCAACTGAAAGTGACTTTAGATAGGTTCCACCTTTCTTCTTTACTCTCATCCAATCTGAGTACAGCCGCAGCCAAAAGTTCTGAGAATGACACAAATATTAATTTTCAGAAGTTTGCTGCCTCAGTTTTTATGATGGCAATATGCATATACTCCAGAATGTTATGAAGAGTGATCAGATGAAATGCAATTAATTGCAAACTCCATCTTTGCTATGAAAATGAAATTATTCCCAAAAAATCCATTTCCACTGCATTTCAGCCGTGCCACAAAACAACCTGCTGACATTATTTCGGTGATCCTCTCGTTAACACAGGTGAGAGTGTCGACGAGGACAAGGCTGGAGATCATTCTGTCATGCTGACTGAGTTACAATAGAGAGGTTCAATTGTTGTGAAGAAGGCTTCAGGGCGCCCATGAAAGTCCAGCAAGCGCCAGGACCATCTCCTAAAGTTGATTCAGTTGTGGGCACCACCAGTGCAGAGCTTGTTCAGGAATGGCAACAGGCAGGTATGAGTGCATCTGAACGCACAGTGAGGGAGGCGAAGACTTTTGGAGGATGGCCTTGTGTCAAGAAGGGCAGCAAAGAAGCCTAGAAAATCATCAGGGACAAACTGATATTCTGCAAAAGGTACAGGGATTGGACTGCTGAGGACAGCTGGGGTCAAGTCATTTTCTCTGATGAATCCCTGTCCGATTGTTTGGGGCATCTGAAAAAAAAATTGTTCAGAGAATAAAAGGTGAGCACCGCTACCATCAGTCCTGTGTCATGCAAAGCATCCTAAGACCATTCATGTCACGTGGGGTTGTTTCTCAGCCAAGGGAGTGGGCTCACTCACAATTTTTCCTAATAACACAGCCATGGATAAAGAATAGAACCAAAAGATCCTCCGAGAGCAACTTCTCCCAACCATCTAAGAACAGTTTGGTGACCAACAATGCCTTTTCCAGCATGATGAAGCACCAGACCATAAGGCAAAAGTGATAACTAAGTGGCTCGGGGAACAAAACATTGAAATTTTTGGTCCATGGCCAGGAAACTCCCCAGACCTTAATCCCATTGAGAACTTGTGGTCAATCCTCAAGAGGCGGGTGGACAAACAAAAACCCACCAATTCTGACAAACTCCAAGCATTGATTATGAAAGAATGGGCTGCCATCAGTCAGGATTTGGTCCAGCAGTTGATTGACATCCTGCCAGGGCGAATTGCAGAGGTCTTGAAAAAGAAAGAAGGGCCAACACTGCAAATATTGATTCTGTGCATAAACTTAATCTAATTGTCAATACAAGTCTTTTAAATTTATGAAATGCTTGTAATTCTACTTCAGTATACCACAGAAACATCTGATAAAAAGATATAAAAACACTGAAGCAGTAAACTTTGTGAAAAACCGATACTTGTGTCATTCTCAAAATATTTTGCCACGACTGTATATTCAGAGGGACACTCTCACTGAACTCTCTGTGGAGACTCTCTTGGGACACTCTGCCCAAGAAGAAAACTGTGGTCACACTCTGCCAAATGACCTTCTGAAACTTCTCGTTGAAACAAAACGCTTATGAGCTGTTCTCTCTTTGGGGAGCTAACTACTGACAAACTCTTTCTTTTTGTAGATCAGAAATGGTCAGTCTCTCTACCAAGCCAAACTGTAGGCCAGTGGGCCATAAAGGCTGAGAGGCAGCCTTTGCTTTAAGAAGGGAACCTCAGCATCTAAATTCTTGTGCCGGAAAGAGTAATGCTTTTCCCTATGAAGTTACAGACAACTTAGAAAAAGACTGTAAAGAGAAAGAATGTACAGTGGAACCTCGGTTCACGACCATAATTCGTTCCAAAACTCTGGTCGTAAACTGATTTGGTCTGAACTGAAGCAATTTCCACCATAGGATTGTATGTAAATACAATTAATCCATTCCAGACCATACGAACTGTATGTAAATATATTTTTTTTTAGTTTTTAAGTACAAATATAGTTAATTATACCACAGAATACACAGCATAATAGTAAACTAAATGTAAAAACTTTGAATAACACTGAGAAAACCTTGAACAACAGAGAAAACTAACACTGCAATAGTTTGCGTTATAGTGCTAGGAACCGCTCGCTAAAAACAATTTTTTTTAATGAGTTTTAAGCACAGGGAAAAAAATGAACATTTGAAAAATTTAATTTAATAAACCACCAAGAAAAGTAACATTGCAACAATACACGCTACGAACCGATCGCTGTAAACAGAACTGAAAACAAAAACAAGCCTTTTCTACCTTATGCATCCAGCCCTCCCTCTCTCGCTCGTTCGCTCGCTCTCTCTCTCTTTCGTGTGTGCATGTGTCTCTTTCGCGAGCCTGGAGCGCCTGTGTGTGTCTCTCTCACGCGCCTCTGTGTGTGTGTGTGTGCCTCTGTCTCGCGCGCCTCTGTGTGTGTGTCTCTCTCGCGCGCCTCTGTGTTTGTGTGTGTGTGTGTGTGTCTCTCTCTCTCTCTCACGCCGGTGTGTGTGTCGCTCTCTCTCTCTTGCTCGCTTGCTCGCTCGCTCGCTGCACAGGAAATGCACAGGGAGAGACTGAACATGTACAAACCGAAAAGGAAACTGGCTTGTTCGTATACAGAGTGTGTGGTCGTGAACCGAGGCAAAAGTTTGGTGAACTTTTTGGTCGTAAACCGATTTGTACGTGAACCAAGACGTTTGTGAACTGAGGTTCCACTGTACTCCAAAACATGAGGAATCATCAAGTTGAACCTGAAGCAGCAACAAAGCATCATCCTTAAAGACTTGTTACCATAAAACTATTTATCTGAGCCAAGATACATTAGAACTTTAAATAGCAAGTAAACAGCCAGCCTGTCTGCACTGTATGTTTGTCTGTCTAGTTTGTCTTATATATCAAGATATATGTATGCAGTTATCATATTTATTTAATTGTAGTGTTTATCAATAAATTGTATTATTCTTGTTTCTTTAAACAAGTGTGTTTCAGTTACCTGACTACAAGTCTAAAGGGTGGACACCCCCACTTCTACAACAGAGAAAGGTGGGGTAAATAAAACAGGAGCCTTACCAAATTATTTAATTTATTATTGGCACTGCCAAAGGCAAAATTTAATAATTAATTAACCAAGTTAAATCTCCCCTCATTTCCCATATATTCCTCTAGAGCATTGGTTCCCACCCTGGCATGCCCGTACCCTCAGGGAGGGAGAGATGGCATTTCTGGGGATGTGATAAAAGGAAGCCCACGTCGCAGTTCATCTTAATTAGTGAGGTGTGCTGTCCGACTTTATGGTGGTGCATTTGGTGTCATTTGTAGGTCATTTATTAGCTAGTGCTCCTGGTCTATGATATGAATAGAATCAAGCATTGCATGCAAAATTGTCACTTGTGAATGAGCCGTAGAAATGTGAGTTTTCATGGGTTCCTTGCTGCAATCTGTGGAAGAATAATTTTAGGGTAATACAGCATTCAACTTAAAGAAATAGCATAAAGGCTTAATATATGTCAGAAGCCTTTTCAGGCTTAACCAGGAAACCAGATAAAGGTCAATTGAACAACAAAATGTACACTGAAATATAAGAATTGGTTCAGGAAAAATACTGAGATCGTCAAGTACAGAAAGTACCAGATGAAAGGTTGATGTAATATACAAAAGGTCCTGAAGGATGACTAAGAAATGACTAAGAGATAAGCAGATGTCCCATAAATGAGAATGGACAGTTGTTATATGCACAGAAATTTCAAGTGTGGTGGCTCAACTCAAAGGTATAAGAACAACCAGAATATAATATTACAGATTTTTATTTTATATAAATCATTTGGGTGTAAACCAGCGTTTCTCAACCTTTAAGTATTTGCGACCCGAGTTTTCGTAACAGTTTTAATCGTGCCCCCCCTTAATATTTTTTTGAAATGTAGATGCATATTTTATTATACCTATTTAACTTTTATTGACTTTTATCTAACTCTATATTTATTGTTCAAGTATCAGAATGTAGTTTAAGTTAATTTGTTTTGGTTTCAACAGATGTTTTTTTCATATTTTTGATTCTTGTTTTCTTTTTTTCACATCTTCGTGCCCCCCTTTTTGTTACTCGCACCCCCCCTAGGGGGGCCTGCCCCACAGGCTGAGAACCACTGGTGTAAACCAATGAACCAACCAGAGTAAAATGTATGCATTATTGACACGGTATGTAGTACTAGGGTGTTGTACCGTGTTAGCCATTATGAATGTAGTGAGAAGTCAAGCAAAATGGCACCTTTTATTGGCTAACTAAAAAGATTACAATATGCAAGCTTTCGAGGCAACTCAGGCCCCTTCTTCAGGCAAGATGGAATCAACATCACTACTTGACACTGTATGCAAATCCAGTAGTTTATAAAATGAGCCTCTATTCTTTGTTTCTCTGACCATTCTGGCCAGGCTATAACAGACTGTATGCTCCCTCCAAGGCATTTTGTTGAGGAGTAAATCAAAGATACCATGAGCAGCTTTTCTCCTGCCTGATTTTTGATTTGTCCTGTTAGGGGACGTTTCTTTCTTTAATAAGATGTTAAATTTCTACCACAGTTTGCATGGAAGAATAACGTTTTTTTAGAGAATGTAATTTGGACCTTGCAATGATCCGTAGAAAACGTCAAGGTCTAGCATTGATTTCTGTGCAAACCCTGATTGTGAAATGTCACTGATTTCGAGGATTGATTGACATTTTTGCCAATGGGGGACTGAATTTGGTACAACACCTGCTGCTTACATTCAGTCATCTCTCTTGCTGGCGGTCCTGGCAGTAACGCAGTAATTTTAACTGTGCAGCATGTCTGTTTTTGACCTGCTCTGCCATTGAAAAAGCTTGTCAACTGTATTTCATTGCTTAACAATGCATCAGCACCCGTTGCTCTAAACCCCCAAACCTCTCGATTGTTGATTGTGTGACATTTCCTTTTGTGTTCACGGGATACCCCAACCTCCGGAATGTGAATTGAGTATCTAAGCTTAACGGCGGACACATTTACAAAGGCCAATTGCTCAATTTATATTTAAATTGTATTCAGTGAGTTAAAAGCTTATTTTTCTGAATTAGTTTTGTTCACCCGTAGTGCAGTATGTGGGTCAATTTCTGGTCCAAAAATGAGAAATCTGACTTCTTCTCATCTTCAAATATGATATTACTTTCGTAGGAGGGTGTAAACATAAATCAAACATTTTCTAGGGGTGCAGGGCACAGAATAGGTTGGGACTCACTGGTCAAGAGTGGCATCGGGCACTTGGCAGAAACCATCTCAGGATGTGATACCAGCCTATTGCATAGCACTCTCAAACACACACCCACACTTATTCACACCTTGCTAGTTTAGAGTCACTAAATAATATGAAATGCATCTCTTTGGGTGTACATGACAAAAACGCCAGACAAAAGCCCACCATGTTTCAAAATTTCGATATCAGTAGTGAAGTGATAGTAAATTGGGGTGCAAACTTTTGAATGCCATGAACTGTTCTGATGCTGGATCACAATTTTGTTCTTGCTTTGTGCCCATTGCTGTTGGCATCTCATACTAGGTAAAACAGTAGGCTCAGAAAATGGCTGGCACTTTGACACAAACTGAAGAGCTCAAAAACTCAAAAGAAGCCAGTGGTTTAAATGAATATCAAGAAAGGAACTTTTTTTCTTTTTATTGAAAGCATCATTTTGCATGTAAAGGGCTCTACACCCAGCAAAAAAAAAAATTGCAGTGCTCATTGGTTAAACAAAGAGCAGCACAAAAATTCAATTTTGAAAAACTCTGTAAACTGAATGTATTAGCATCAGAATTACAAGATCAGATTCTCCACTGTGCTTGAGAAGCTGTCATAACCTAGCAACTGCAGCAAGAAATGAAAGCCCATTCTGTGGTGTCACTTCTGTCAGGGGGTGATAGAGCAGAAACAAAGAGGACGAACGCAAAGTCTTAAGACGATATGGTAATCGGTGTTTGCTTCTCAATAAAAATTTAATTACCAAGATGCTTAGAATAAAAGGAAAAGTGCGTTCACAGATTTTGCCCAAAGGTCTCTTCATTATAAGCCGAGAGGGATTTACACAGTAATGAAGTAAACCTCCCACATCATGGCTCCTGTAACAAATCTCTTAGCTATAAATGATATCATTAGCCAGCTTTTCAAATGGCACACGGACAGACTGCCTCTCGTGTTGCCAATCACAAAATCCGATACTCGTTTATCAGCAACAGTTTTCTTTCTAGAGGTGAGGAAAAGGTGAGTGGTCATTCGAGGATCGCCTGTCATGGAAATGAACAACGTCAATGATAAGAGTCAGAGATGTCCATCCTTTTAGTCTTGCCTGCCTAATGTTGGAGTTGGGTCTCCGCTCTTAGAATCTCCTCTCGCCTATGATTCAGTCAGGTCAGGTGGAAGTCACATGATGGGATGGGCAAAGTTCTAAGTTCAAAGTTCTACCAGCAAGTTACCTGCCTCACCAGAGGCAATCAGACACTTGATCACTGCTACCCCACCATTAAAAGCACCCACAAGTGCATCCTAAAACCTCACTTTCACAAGTCTGACCGCGTGTCGGTGCCTCTACTGCCTGTTTACTATCAGGTACTAAAGCGCGTTCAGCCAGCAGCCGGACTTCAGAACATGAATCCAAACTCTAAGACTGTTTCGAATTGACTGACTGGTCCATCTTTAATGATTCCTCCATGAATCCTCATGAATACACCAACTTAGTGACAGATTATGTCAAGTTCCTATACTGCCTGTTCCTACTCTAACCAGAAGCCCTGGGTGAACAGCACTGTTTGCCAGGGACTGAGGGAGTGGACTGTTGTTTTTAATTCCAATGGCATGGAGTGCTACAAGACCTCCAGGTATAAGTTACAGAGGGCAGTTAAACCGGCAATATGGAAACAGGCCGGAAAATGATTTCGGCAGTGGTAACCCACGTTTACTGTGGAAGGGTCTGCAAGCAATAACAGAGTCCAAAACCTCAACATCAGTGCCCATAGATACCCAAGCTGGATGAGCTGAATGACTTCATGGGCTCGAGAGCCTTGAAACTCAGATGTGAAGAGTGTTATGGTGTTTCCAGTGATAACAGCTTCTGCTGGAATCGGAGACTGACATAAGTAAAACCTTTAAATTGTTAAACCCTCAACGTCCCCAGCCCAGACAGCATCCCATTCCATGTCCTGAAGGCATATACCTCCTAGGTGTCACAGGCGTATGCTGTAGGAGGAGAACGGGCGTCTTGGATGAGACAGGGAAATAAACATTATCTGGATGGAAGGTGATGAATACATATTGGCCGGAGGACTGGAGAAATAACTTTGTGCCTGGTCAGCAGGAAATAATAGTAATAATGGGTGGTGTTCCATTCCCCTATGCTAGGTGGCAGTAATCCTCATACAGTAACCCAGTCGGACACCTGCAGGGCTGCTTGGGAGTTGTAGTACAGAATTGTGTAGCCCTGTTGTGGTCCCTACGTATCGATTGAGGGTGCTGTTGTTGGGTCTTCACTACTTATCTTATGGCCCGGAACTGTTTCTTTGGAGGATATGACAAGGCACTGGAAACACTCCTGGGTCCGTAATAAAAGGGATCCCCCTGCCACACATTCAAAGCATCCTGACAGGTTTAGTAATCTGAGTTGCTAGGCTCACAAGCTCCTCCAAAGGACTGTCTGTACTGCTTATAAATTCATTGGGGCTGACCTTGCTAGCTTCCTACCATCTTCTCAACCAGATGTCTGAGAAGAGCTGAATCCATCGTCTCTGATGCCAGCCATCCAGCTCATCCCATGTTTTCACCTCTTGCTCCAATCACTTCAGGGGCAGCTTATTTCCTCTGGCGACAACACTCAGTAACCTGATCTTACCTGCCCTGTGCTGTACCCACCTGCTAGTTTATGTCTAATTCTGCTGTATGTTATATCTGTACTGCTTTCTGTAATCTATATGACCGAACAATTCTGTTTTGCACTATGTACATATGTTAATCACCTGTTTATTGTCTTTGTCTTTTAATACATTTATCTGATTGTCTTATTGCCTTTCTATACTTGTCTGCCCCATTCACCCATGCATGCCCCCACTAAACTCTTACAGTGTATGTGACGATAAAGATCTGATGTAATGTAATCTAATCAAAGGATATAAAAGAGGTCCTTCAATCTAATCGTGTGCTGCCAGCTTTAATGTTGCTGCTGGGGTTTTAACCTTTAAATTTCTTTGTTTTCTTTGCATTTTGTTTTTTTTTTACATTTTTCTCATAGAGTTCTGTTATAATTTTATTTTCCTCAATTCTCTTATTATTGCTAATCATTTTCTTTTAGTATCTCATCTTCCCAGTCTGCTTTTAATTACGTTGTTATATTGTGTTTAAAATTTTACTACAATTATTGCTTGTTAAAAGGTTCTCTTATCTCAGATTCTTTTTCAGTTCCAATTATGATTTTTGCCTTACATCTTCACTCTGGTTAAGTGAACTTTTGATATTTTTCTATCTTGATGTGGGCTGGGGTTCAAATGCCTTATTATGTCTTTTTTCTCAATTTGTGTTTTTGTTTATGTTAATAATGTTATTGATTTTAATTATCTGCATTATTCTGTGTTTATTATTAGTTTTTTGTATTATTGAATTTCCATGTGTCTACGCATGTTCTGTTAGATGTTTGGTTCCCCACTTTCCCATCGCCGTCAAAGGACTTCCAAAAACCCTATAAAGGCTAAGGAAAATCCAAAGTCCCTTGCGGTTTATTAAATGCACCTGTTGGTTGGTGAGTTCTCCTGTGTCCATTGCTCCTTTAAACTGTAATTTGTTGGATTTTTGTGACCATTCTTGGATTTCGGATTGGGACTATTGGGATGGCCTGTTTTAAATGCGTTGCCTTCTGTTCTTTTTGAAGCTTCATTGATTTCAGAACATTTTTTGTGAAAATCAATCTTTTCATTAATAAAGACTCTATCTACATTTGCCCTTTCCTAAGTAGACTGGGTTTGATGTTTTTCCCCATTGAAGTGGGCATTTCGAGGTATTTTTGGGACTTATTTGGTTCATTAAATTCTTTCACTCATGGTTACGACCTTGGCTTGTTTATTCCAACTCCTTTCTTTCTCTCTTTCTCTCTCTCCTTATTCCAATTCCTGTGCATGCCCACTGTTTCCCTTCTTTGACCTTTAATGGTTTATTTTCTAGCTTGGTCTCTACCCTGTACTGTATGAAGATTTGCTTTGTAAATCAATTAAGTGAGGCCGTTTAAGAGATCCAAAGCCTTCTGGCTAGGGCCATCCCAGCTGGGAATTATATCTGCTAATTAGTACTCTAATGAATAGTCGGCTCACCCTGCATCCTGTCCCTCTATTGTTCCTGCCTTGTGCCCCATGATTACCTGGATACCCTCCAGCTTCTTCTTGTCCCTGCTCAGGATAAGTGGGTTAGGAAAGTGAATGGATGGATGGATAGATAAAGAGTAGGCATGGCTTAGACTGTAATGAAGAGGACCACACATATAGGCAGTGCTCAGACATTCTGTCTTTTGGAACTTCTTACAGCTGTTGTAGGATTGCTAGCACTTTTGCATTGCATTTATTTTGGATTTTGCTTTCAAGTGTGCTTTTATTAGCTCAAAGTTAAGAGTTCATTTTTTAAGCTGTACGATTTTTTGTTTCCTTCTTGTTTTCTCTGTTTTGCTGTTATTTATTTGTATTTCTTTTCATCCCTCTGGGGTATTATGTTTATTTTTAGTACAGTTGCTGTTTGGTTTATGACAGTATGATCAACTTGTTTTTGTTCTGTAAGTGTTTTTTATATTACATTTAGATGTAGCTGGGGTGTTTTTTTCCTATTAGCACTCTTAATTGATTTCCATTGCTCATTTAATTATTTGTTAATTAAGTATCCTGTTCTTAATAAAGAATATTTATTCAAACAATTAGGAACCTTTAATTCACTTAGTTTTCATTCCGCTTATCCCCATGCGGGTTGTGGAGCTGACCCGGACACAGACAGGCGGACATGTTGTTATAACACCACCACACGTTTATTTACACAAATATATACACTATTATGGTCACTCAGACCCAGTACCGTGCACAAAACACCCCTTTACACAGTCCTGGCCATGCAATGCCTTGTCTTGGGGCCGCCTCCACACTCTCTTCTTGCCTCGTCCTGCTTCCACCCGACTCCAGCCTCGAATGAATGGAGACGGCCCCTTTTATAGGGTTCCCGGATGAGCACCAGGTGTTCCCGGCATTCCTCCTCTGGCCACGCCCCAGCGTGGCGGAAGTGCCGGCTGTCCTCCCGGCTGCTCTCCGGGCGCCGTCATAAATCTTCCCCCCAGCACTTCCTGGTTTGGCGGAAGTGCTGGGGTAACAGGTCCCCAAGGCATTGGGGTGCCTCCTGGCGGTGACCACGGGCCCCTACAGTGTGGAGCTTCCATGCCCTGTACCCGTGGCCCCTAAAGCAACCCGGAAGGCAACCCCCACGTGATCCAGGGTGGGCACAGACCCACATCCGGTCCCTCATGACGTCCCGGCCGGGTCATGGCCCCTGGCATCCCTGACAGGGTCTTGGCAGAAAGTTTTAGGAACATCTTAGATATTTATTTTGTTCATTTTGTTATGTTTTTGCCCATTGTTATCATTTGTCATTGCCACATAGGTTGGACGGGCATCCCGGCCAGGGGAGAGAAAGGAACTATACCCAAGAGAGATGGCCAGCCCATCATTATGAAAGATGCTGCAGGGGATGCTGCAGCAGCCCTCCATATCAATGCCCGTTTGGGAACCAGCAGGGAATGCTGGGAAATGTAGTCTGACAAAACAGCCCTGCAGGGGACTATGGGTGCTGCAAGGGAGATGAGCTCCCTAATAACATGGACTTCCATATGACCCGGAAGTACTTCTATCGGGCAGTGGCCCTGGGACCGGAAGTATTCCCGGGTCCTTAATAAAAGAGACTGCTCTCCCTTGTCCAGGTGAGTCGGAGCTGGGAGGACGCTGTGCAACGCTCAACTGGAGGAGGGCAGTGTAGTGGTAAGAAGAAGAGAGCTATTGAGGAGAGAAAACCTGTATATTGTGTGCTTTTGTTACTTTGTGGAGGTGAATTTACTAAACCTTCCATAATTTGGACCTGTGATTCTTAGTGTGTTTGTGTTGGGGTTTGGGGTATGCTAAAGCCCCTGGGTTCCATCACACATTATTATTATTATACATATGATAAGTTCAAGGAAGGAAGGACAGGTAACCTGGCTGGCGTAAAGGAAGGATTCATACCCAGCCAGAAGGCCATAATGGAGGGATCAAGTGAATGGGCTCACCAGGAGCAGTTAATTCCCCCATACAGCACCTTGCAGTGTTCCTCAGAGCTAAACCCGGTCAGGACAGCCACAGGGTGGCATGAGAGTTGGAGTCTGGAGACACAGCATTGTCAGGGTCTTTGGGGACCACCAGAGGCTGCTGCTAGATGAGGACTGCCCTGGTTTTCAAATAACCTGGAAATGCTCTCTGGAGCCAGTTTTCTTGAAGGTATCTGGCTGCATTTATCCTTCTCTCAATTCTGACCAGTATCCCTGGTCTTACCACTTAGAATCATCTCAAAGAATGATGCTGACACCTCCATGCTTCAATGTAAGGATGGTATTAGGCAGGTGATGAGCAGTGCCTTGCCTTTTGCCAGACATAGTGCTTGGAGTTCTGCCCAAAGAGTTCTTTCAATTTTTTTTCTCATTAGACCACAGAATCTTTTCCCTCCTGCTCTCGGAGCCCTTTTATACTGTCACATGCCTTTTACTCAAGAATTAATTCCATCAAGCCACTCTATTATAAATGTCTGATTGATGAAGAGCTGCTGAGATGGTCGTCCTTTCAACAGATTCTCCCATCTCAGCAGAAGACTTCTGAAACTCAATTAAAATGATCATTGGGTTCTTGGTCACCCTCCTAATCAAAGCCCTTCTTGCCCAGTTACTCATTTTGGCTGGACAGTCAACTGTAAGAAGAGTGCTGGAGGTCCCAAACTTCTTATCTTTCACAATTATTGAGGCCACTGTCCTCCTGGGAACCCTCAAAGCTTTAGGCATGGTTTTATACCCTTGCCCCAGTCTATGGCTTACCCCAATTTGATGACAGAGATCTGCAAAGAGTTCCTTGGACTTCATGGCTTGTTTTTTGTCCATGTGATTTCTCAGTTTTTTATTTTTAATAAATTTGCAAAAACCTCAAGTAAGCTTTTTTCACGTTGTCATTATGGGGTGTTGTGTGTAGAATTCTGAGGAAAAAAATGAATTTAATCCATTTTGGAATAAGGCTGTAACATAACAAAATGTGGAAAAAGTGATGTGCTGTGAATATTTTCCAGATGCACTGTAACTATTGACTCTGACCTGAACTTTAAATCACATATTAATCAGATTACTAGGACAGCGTTTTTTCACTTAAGAAATATAGCAAAAGTTAGACCTCTTATAACATTTCAAGATACTGAGAAATTAGTTCACACTTTTGTTTTCAGTCGGCTAGATTACTGTAACACACTCCTCTCAGGACCACCTAAAAACGACATCAACGAGTGCAGAATGCAGCTGCTAGAATCCTAACTAAGAAAAGAAAATCCAAGCACATCTCTCCAGTTTTGATGTCACTACACTGGTTATCCATGTCATTTAGAATTGCCTTTAAAATATTACTTATGGTTTACAAAGCCTTAAATAATCTCACTCCATCTTATATTTCAGAATGTCTTACACTCCAAATCGTAACATTAGATCTTCAAATGAGTGTCTGTTTGAATTCCAAGAGCTAAACTTAAAAGAAGTGGTGGGGCGGCCTTCTGCTGCTATGCACCTAAAATCTGGAATAGCCTGCCAATAGGAATTCGCCAGGCTGATACAGTGGAGCACTTTAAAACACTGCTGAAAACACATTACTTTAACATGGCCTTCTCGTAATTTCATTTTAGTTTAATCCTGATGCTCTGTATATTCAATTAATTATCATTCTCATTCATGGTGGCTCTGAAATCCGTACTAACCTCTACTTTCTCTTCTGTTCTTCTTCTTGTTTTCTGTGTTGTTGTGATCATCACCACCACCACCTGATCAAAGCACCGTGATGTCCCTACATTGATGGATTAAAGGCCAGAAGTCCACATGACCGTCATCATCAAGTTCTTCCATGTGAAGCCTGAATACAATGAGGACATATTGAGGTCATTTATGTTTGGTAGAATGCCTAGAGGGGGCTGGGTGACCTCGTGGCCTCGGAACCCCTGCAGATTTTTTTTTTTTTGTTTGTTTTTTCTGTCCTCCCTGGCCATCGGACCTTACTTTTATTCTATGTTGATTAGCATTACCTAATGTTATCTTCTTATTTATTTAGTCTTTTTTCTTTCTTCATCATGTAAAACACTTTGCGCAACATCATTTGTATGAAAATGTACTATAGAAATAAATGTTGTTGTTGTTGTTGTCCAGGCTCTCAAAGCTCTTCATCATATTGGGAGAGTGAGTGCTATGGGGGATCATCATTGAGGCCAAGCCAATGTGTAAGAATACCGAAAAACAGGTGAAATCGTTCAGGAAAGTAAAGGGTTATGTCATAAAATAATTGCTTAAAATTTAGCTAAAATGTGCTAATTATATATGTAGCTGCTAGATTTAAGCTTTTTTATTTGCAATGAATTACATTAACACCACATAACGGTATGGCACGCCCAGTGCAGGCCTGCTGCTGCCATACCGTAGATGGCACTTTGTTATCTATTATGTCAGCAGTGAGGGGAGCTTAAGCCCCTTATTAATCTAATTTGCTGCAGTGCTCTTCCTTTAAACCTTTTAGATACCAGCTACAGTTTCCAGGTCTAATTTCACAAAACAGAAGTGTCCCCCAGCGGAACTGAATATAACTGTTGTAGCGTATGTGAGACGAATCTCTGGTGTTTGCAATATGTCTGCAGATTTCCTGGCTACTGTCCATGGTGGCTAGGGGGGGGGTGTCATAATTTCAAAGAAAAAAATAAAGTTTTTTAATTAGATCTCCACATCACTTCACAATTTGTGCCTTTGACTCTGGGAGACGCACATTTAGAGAATGGCCCGGCGAATATGGTGTATTATAAATATGGAAAGCTTTTTTGTGACATTTTTAAAACTTTTACAATATTTTGAAAATGTTTTTCTAGATATTTGTAGATTTTAGCACAAATATTTTATTTGAAGCATGTTGAAGTATAGCAATAAAGTAACATTATACATTAAGACATCAAATATTTGATTTGCTTGAGGCAAATAGTGAATCACTTAGAGGAAAAATATAACTTAAATCCCAGCAGTGTTTGTGCGTACATAAATGTAATGGATGCAAATGAAATATCTAATCAAACTGAATATGGAAAAAATATTCTTACTCCTTCATAAATGCAGTAGATTCAGAAAGTATTCAGACCCCTTCACTTTCTGCACACTTTATTGTGTTGTAGACTTAATTTTAAATCAAATAATGTGTCATTTTTGCTTATCAATCTACACTCATTAACGTATAATGACTAATTGAAAACATGTTTTCAGGAAGGTTTGCACATTTATTACAAGTCAAAACACAGAAATCTTCAATTTATTTATGTTCCGGGCCTATGCTGTGGCACTCCAAATTGTCGTCAGTTGCATCGTGTTTGCTTTAATTCTCCTTGAGATGTTTCTACAGCTTGATTGGAGTCCACCTGTGAAAAACTGAACTGATTGGACGTCGTTTGAAAAGGGGCACAGATACCTGCGTATAAATGGTCTCACAATCCACACTGCATGGCAGGACAAGAACCAAGCCACAAAGTCCTAGTAATTCTTTGTAGACCACTGTGATCAAATGGTTTTGAAGCACAGATTAGGGCATGGCTAAGACACCACTTCTGAGTCTTGGAGTATTCCCAGGAGAACAGTGGCCTTTTGTGACACCCCGTAGTGGGAATTGGAATCACCAGCCTACACTCTAGGTGTCTAGTATGTGGGACCGAGCGTGACCAGGATGATGGTGTAAGACAGGGAGACACAGACACAAAAAGGGTTGGGGTTTTTGAAAAATAAAGTGAGGTTTTATTTACAGGTGCACTTAAAGAAAAAAATCAAAAAATAATGTCCTGCGGAATTTATATATATTAATACACAGTCCAATACAGCAAAGGACACTCAAAATCAATAATTAAAGGGAGCCCAAAATGACTATATACAGTATTTACAGTGCTTCTTGAAAGTCCCAAAAGAAAAAGTAAAATACACACAAACTAGTGAAATCCAAATATATACACAAAACAAAATGTGAAGCTGTCTTCCTTCACAGTGATCCAAGTCAGGAAGCTGCTCCTCCAAACAGTGTATAATACAGGATTCACCCAAAAATATTCAAAAATACAGAAAAAGTGTATATACAAAAATAAACAGTGCACCACTAACCTCAACCCAATAAATACCTCCACCAAAGTTAATCCAGAGATATTTATATGAAAAAAAATATTTACAAAAACAAAGCACAAGCCGTAATGCTGTTCTGCCAGGTACCTTTCTCTAAGAAGATCTATTCAGAAAAAAACCCCTCTAGAGGCCACGATTCCCTTTTGTATTCGGCGCCCCTACACTAACCAATTAAACCGCCGTACGTCATCCCTCCCAGGGTACGCGATGACGTGAACGCGCTTGCGAAAAGCGCCGTCTACTTTCCCACATAATTACTATAAAAACCGAGCAGCCGGCCTTAAGTGAACGTAAGCATTTTTCTATTTTTTTCCTCCTTCCCCTGAGCTACAGCTCAGGCAACTACGAATACGGGATCCCCATGCTAACCCGGGTTAAATAATATTAAGGCGCTTCACACTTCTTTTGCTACTTTAGAGTTATGATGTCGCGGGAGGCACACGCAGTGAGTGGAGGACCAACAACGCCATCCCGGCCGGTCAATGGCTAGGCTGTCTCTCCAGGCTACATGAGAACCACCGTGACACTCCCCAAAAGGCGCTAATATCGTCAGCAAAGACGTCTTTCTGCACTATATAAATGAAAAAAGGTAAGTTTCCTTTCTTTATACCTTTTTTCCTCCAAACAAAAGCCTCCCTCTTTACCCAGCAGAGGATGCTTAACTAATTTTATTTACTTAATGGTAATGCCAGTAAGGCATATTACCACACCTTTGTGAAATGGAAGAAGTCCGGGACCACCAGGCAGTGGTTTAGCTAGGGATGGGCGAAGGGTGCAGTCCACAACGGACAGCACATTTTTGGGGGCAGCATTATTGGTCAAAAGGCTCAGTGCAATTTGTGTGTAAGCAGCAGGGTTTGGAAAAATATCACTCATGAATGAAAAAAGTTACATTCCACAAATGCTTCAAAAATAATTTTCAGGCGGTCCTTCTGTGACGGCATCAGACACAGCAGTTGAAATTTATGAGGCAATAACAAAAATAAACATAAACATTACACCGATAATAATTTCTAGGAAGATAAACAACTAATTTAGAATTTCAAATATAATTTCGTTTTGTTATCAATCTGAATGTGTCCTTGCTCTGCGCAGAAAACATTCCCACCTATTACTTGTAAACTACACCGGTTCTGGTTTTCGCAGCGCAATTATATTAAATTAATAATTAGAACATGACTTATCAGTGCGTCTATACTATATTCTTGTCTAGTTAACGCTTATAAATAGTTATATGTGAAAAATGATCGCTGTTTCTCCCTGTATGAATAAATCTATGCAAAATGTACCTTAATTTTTCACTATACATTATTTTAATTTTCTATTTAAATAAGTTAACATATTTAGATATGTTGGAGGGTGGCAAATTGAGTGGCACGAACTCGAGCTACGCCACTGCTGCCAGGACTCTTCCTAGAGTTGGCCATCCGATCAAACTGGGTAACTGAGCAAGAAGGACCATGGTCAGGGAGATGGCCAAGAGCCAAGAACCCAACAGTCAGTCTAACAGACCTTCAGAGGTCCACTGCTGAGATTCTTCTTCAATCAGGTATTTATGGTAGAGTGGCTAGATGGGTTGAAGGCATATGAAGGCATGTAAAGGACTCTGAGAGCAGGAGGAAAAGAAGTCTCTGGGCTAATGAGACAAAGATTAAACTCTCTGGGCAGAACTCCAAGCACTGTGTTTGCTGAAGTCCAGGCACTGGTCACCACCTGGCTAGTACCATCCTTATTGGTGAAACATGGTGGTGGCAGCAGCATGCTATGGGGGGATTCCTAGTGGTTGGGAATGAGAGACTGGACAGAACTGAGAAAAGGATAATGCAGAGAGGATCTTAAAGAAAACCTGATCCTGGTGTGGTATATGGCCGGCCAGTCATCCCAGCCAATACCCCCAAGGCCACCAGATGGAGCCCTCCCTGCAGCATGGAGGTGCCCGGAATGCCAGCAGGGAATCATGGTCAATGGAATTTTTATCCACAGCCCTGCTGGATACCACGGGGGTCGCTAGAAGGAGCTGCAGGGAGGAACAAGGATCATTTTCCCTACAACCCGGAAGTACGTCCTAGTCACATGGACAGAGGAAATGATGTGCTTCCGGGTTGAAGAAAAGGAGTTTTTTATCTGACCCAGAAGTGTTACCAGTCACACGGACAGAGAGAGAGAAACACTTCCGGGTCAAGGACTTTAAAAAGGACTGTGGGAGATCCCAGGGTTGAGCTGAGTCGGGTGGCAGGGGACAACGCAGCTGGGAGTATTGTGGAGTGCAGGGTGCTTTGTGCACTTATTAGTTATAATAAAGTCAACTTTTGGACTTTTATCTGGTGTCTGGCATCTGTTCTGAGGGTTCAAGGGGACAACAGCGCCCCCTATCTGTCACACCGGCTAAACATGACCTCAGATTGGGGTGACAGTTTACTTTTCAACAGGACATTAACCTGAAACTTACAACCAAGACAACGCTGGAGTGACTTCAAGACAAGTCTCTGATTGTCCTTGTACGGCCCAGCCAGACCCCAGAGAACATTTGTAGAGAGACCTGAAGATGGCCGTTTACAGACGCGTCCCAACCAGTCTGATGGAGCGTGAGAGGATCTGAGAGGGATGAACTGATCAAATCCAGACAACATCTTAACAAAGAAGACTCAAAGCTGCCATTAATGGCTGGCAAAGGGGCTTCTATAAAGTACTGAATTAAAGCTTACAGTTTTTGATTTTTTTATTTTTAAATTAAACCTTTCTAACTTTCTTATTATGTGTTATTCAGTGGAGATTGATGGGCAAAAAAATTTTTTAAATGAAGTCTTCAACACAAAAAAAAAAAGTACAGAAAGTGAAGGGGTCTGAATTCTTACTGAATCCACTCCATTAATGGCGACTTTGGAAATATTTCTTTTATCGTCTCAATGTGCTTGTCACCACCTAAATAAGACTCTTTATGATCACCATGTAGGGTGTTTTTTGTTTTCTACAAATTCAAGCAGAGAATTTACAGAACTGATCGGCTCTACCTAATATCCTAAAAATAAAATAACGAAAACATGAAAACCCGTCACTACAAAATATATACAGGATAACAGCCTGGGAGACAGAAAGGTCAAAGTCTTCTGTACCCAACAGAGACACAAACTAAAGCTCCGCTTAGGTGGAAAATGAATGCCAGGTGACAAGAGAATTCAGAGAAATATATATGGAAATTAAATCAGGAATAGGGACTTCCAAAACACTTAGCTTTTATCTTGCAAAGACACAGCTGTGCACCACCATAAAAAGATAGTGGAGTGCTGTGTAAGGTTAAATACATAATAAAATACAAGCCGTGTGTTCTATACATTCTTAGAATTGGCATGATGAAAGAGTAGGCCACTGATCAACCCCTTTTCCAGTATACTGGATGAAAACTAATTTAACTATAAAATTAATAATAATTAATCACATTTATATAGCAGTTTTCTCATTACCCAAGCACTTGAAATAGACAGATGGGAACCACTTCAAACATCACCATTATGCTGCACCCACCTGGATGATGCCATGTAAGCTATTATTGTGTCAGTACACTCACCACAAATTAGCTGTACGGTGGTGAAGAGGTGACACAGATGGCTGATAAAAGACAAGGGATGATTAGTGAGCCAGAATGGATGAAGCTGAGATGGGCAATTTAGCCAGGTGTCAGTGCCACCTGAGTTGGATGGACATCCCGGCCAGAAAAGGGGATGGTTCCTTACCCGGATGGGAGGTTCTGAGCAGACAGATGGGCATCCCAGGCCAGGAGAGGGGAAGGAGCCAGACCCAGAAGAGACGGATGGACAGCACAATCAATTGTAAAAAATGCCACAGGGGAAACATTATTCCCCCAGGACACGATATGGCAGCAGTCCTCCCTATCGGCGCCCATTTGGGAGCCAGCAGGGAATGCTGGGAGATGTAGTCTGGCAACACAGTCCTGCCGGGGACCATGGGTGCCACAAGGGGATGCTGTTGGGAGATGTGGTCCCCAGTCTATGGGACTTCCATATGACCTTGCAGTGCTTCCATCGAGCGGTGGACCGCGCTCCCTTATCCAGGCGAGTCGGAGCTGGGAGGACATACAGCAACACTCGACTGGAGGAGGGCAGTGCGGTGATAAGAAGAGAAGTATTGTGGAGAGGAAGAGAGAAAGAGAGAACATGGGATTTGGGGTTGTGCTACTTTGAAGGAACTGTGTGGAATAAACCCCTTGATTATTTGAACCTGGGATGCTTTGTGTGTTCGTGTTTGAGGTTTGAGGATCACTGACCACCCAGTTCAATGACACAGGACATTGGGACAAACCCTACTCTTTTCAAAAGATGCCCAGGGATGTTCAATGACCAAAGAGAGTCGTTGCCTCGGTTTTACGTCTCATCTGAAGGACAATGAATTTACAGAATAATTTGAAATGGAGGCAAATGCAAAATGGTGAAGTGGACACATAATCTTTATTCATTTTCTGTATTTTTGTCCTTGTTTTAGTTGTGATGATAGCAGCTGAACAGGATAGCCCAAATTTTCTTATTCACATAAACAATCTCCAGTTCCTCCTGACGGATTCTCTTCACTCCATATGCGCTAAGACACAGAGAGTCCATAAAAAAGTATTCACCCCTTGGAAGATTTGACTTTTTGTAATTATATTTTATTACTAGTCACGGTACCCGTCGAAGTCAGGTAATAGAATAATTTAAAAATATTCACAATCTCTTATTCTATGTGTACTTTCAGCGCCTTTTCCTTTGTATTCGTGTGTGTGACTGAACATCTCTTCATCGGCACTCCCCATCTCAAGCACTTTCCTGTAAAGCCTGCTTCTCAGAATCTGTCATTATTTTTCTCATCTCCTGTCTGGTTTTATACGTCCTGTCTTTGAAGACGACTCTCTCAGCGTGCCTCCTACACCTCTACTAACGTATCTTCACTGACGCTTCATCTCTTGTGTACGCTCCTGTAAAGCCTGCTTCTCAGATTATTTTAGAGACGTTATACCTTCTCTCTTTCAAGGTGACTCTCAGCATGCCTCCTACACCTTCAAAGCCAAACTGGCCAATCAGATTGCTCTGAGGGACTGGAAACACAGAGCTTATTGTTTTATTATATAGTAGATCATTAATAGTTTTTGGCATTGAACAACAAAAAGGCGTCAAAGCGAAAAAAGATCTTTGCAAATTGGTCTAGATTAATCACAAATATAAAGTCAAAATAACTGATCGCATAAGTATGATTGACCCCATTGACCCATTTCCATTGTTACCAATTCTCTATGGAGTCAAATGGTCTACAGTATGTCTTCGGGCATTGCAGCTAATATTTATGAAAAGATCTTTTCACTTTGACAATGTGGGTTAGTGAGTGTAGATTGATTTATCTACTTACAATTAAATCTACAACACAAAAAAATGTGCAGAAAATGAAAGGGTCTGAATACTTTCTGAAACTACTGCAAAACTCATGACATAAATAATATTGTAAAGGCACAAAATCCAATAAAACCCAAAAATACCCAATGCCTCCGTATTCACTCTCATCCACCGCAGTGACCTCAGCCATTAAAATAGATCTAAAATGGCCAGATGTTGTACCTCCTGTGTTCCTGCTGTGTCTGCTCGGCGTACAAACTGCTCAAAATGATCATTCAGACTCCTGACAATATCATTAAAGTATAATGGTCTGCCATTATAGTAAAACACCAAGGCATTATCTCCACGAGGAATGAGTTGTGTCACTCACCTGTACATGGGAAACAGCTTAAGGGCTCTGGTGGTGGTAATTACCAGACATCCTTTTCAGCATTGTGTCCTCCGTCTGGCAGGCAGTGCCTAGAAAGTCCAGTGCTAATCAATCACTGACTTGACTGTGTTATTGGTTGAAATTTCACGCTATCATCTCTGTGTTTTACATAAATCATCTATATTTTATCGAAAAACAAAACACGGCTATATACCTATGCCCACTTCCCCATTTTGTGTTGTCCATACTTGTTATATGAATATGCAGTAGTCTTTTATCTAAAAATGTCGTCCAGCAGTAACACTAACAAGAGGAAATGCAAATTCTCAGACCACGTGAAAATGAATTATCTGTGCTTTGGTGAAAGACACACCGAAAACGCAAAATGTTTGGTTTGTGATTCTTACGTGTCCGTTGCAAACAAGGGTACCAGAAAGACGTGTTACCAGCCAGGGACACGTCCTCCTTTATGAACTTCGGAGTCCCTCTTTGGGTTCGCAGGTATCTGGTAACCCGAATAATTCCCCTCCAAACCATGGGCTGGCGCTGTTGCTTAATGCTTTTTTCTTCCTGTTATACTACATTTTTCTTTATGTCACTATATCTGGACAATACTGATATGAGTTTTATTCACATGTGCAAGTTAAATTTGGCACACAGGGGCTCCAGCAGTTAGAATTGCTAGCTAAGCATTGGATTAGATAGCCAAAGACAACTGGAGGCTTGTATAGTCAGTTTAAACACAGGATAGTGTATTTCTGTCCTCTGTCAGCACAAAATCTTCTTTCCTTATTGGGAGAATGAGAATCGGCATGTAAGCACAATGATATTTCTGTATTTTGTGGAGGAGGAATTCAGCCCTTGTTTGGAGACAGAAAGGACCAGCAAGTTGAAGAAGAACAGTATAAAAGGCATGGACAGCAGCCAGACCCTTTGAGGCTGTGTCGACAAAGTTCGAAAAACCTCCCAGCGTGGGGACGAGAAATGGCAGCCTGTGCTGATCCAGATTCCCACCTGGATAAAGTCTATCCATTTGCCTCCCGTCTGTAACCGCGTTAACCGTCAGTAAATGTAAGCTAAAAGATATTTTTTCTCATGTGATTCTTGTACCGCCATAATCACGATGGGAGGGATATCGCCTTTTCTGGTATATTACGATATTGTTTAGTTATTTAATATGCCACAATTTCAAAAGAACACATTTCCAAGACAGCTAATGCCTCTTCAGGAAACACTTCCTCCCTCTGCAGAACGAAAGTCTGACAGCCTTGCCACCTCTGACATCAGTCCCGTCATCCGCCCTCCTGGATCTGTAACCTTCCTGCCTGGGTCAAATAAACCTCGACATGCCACCATCTTGAGCCAGTCTCCTGTCATGTTTTCTTTGACTTTTTGATTCTTTTCATTTCATTCAGTTACACGGGGTTCACCAAGGTGCCGCAAACCGCTTTTGTTCTTTTTCCGCTTTGGTTACAACCTTTAAAGCTTCCAGACAATCATCCTCTATGGCAGGGCTATTCAATTACAATTTCAATTGTGCCAGATTTTCACACCAAGAAATTTAGCTGGGCCAGACATTTTCAGCAGGCGGTAAGCCAGCAGGTAATGACAAATTTTAATTTTTTACAGAAATGAATGTATTTAAAAACAAGTAATGCTTATTCATTGCTTCCCTTTTAAAAATCTGACACAGGCACATCAAAAATGTATTAAAAAAACAACAAAAAGCTATAACTGAACAGATTCTGAAGTAGTAGCAATAGTTTTTTCCCCACTTTTGAAATAAAAAAACAAACATTTTGCTCACATTTCAAAATGCATAAAATGAAAATAAAAAAATGCACAGTATTAACAATTACATTTGTTTCCCTTTTAAAATATGAGACCCTCCCACAATTTAAAGGGGTGGTCATGACAGGCAAGGGATTTTTTTTTTCATGGAACTTAACTATTTTATTCACACTTTTCTAATCACTGATATGACAGAGGTTAAATTTGAGTTCCACAACGCCGTTCCTGTTGAATTTTTGCTGCACGTATGGAGTGAAAGTGGATTAGTACATTTATTTTAAAACTAGCAAAATACCCGCGCTTCGCAGCGGCGAAGTAGTGCCTTAAAATTTTTATTAAGAAGAAAATTTAACCTTTTTAAACTGAGGGAAAATATGCCAATAATTATTTGTTAAGGATCTCTTTGTATACCACGTTGTCAGTTCGGCCCTCCGGTTGTAATATGACCAAGCTGTGCGCTGAGCTTACTCTTGAGCAT
>JANRMT010062820.1:13771271-13912942 GCA_026402145.1 Polypterus bichir lapradei
ACCTGTCCCAGTCATTCAATACATAAGACACAATGTTCCTCCGGATATCAAGAGTGAGCCTGATATGGCTGTGCAATATGTAACAAAGAGAATGGAAAAGGTAGGTGCCAACTCCGGGCATGAAAACCACTCGGTAAGTGACAGTTTTTTGATCGATAGTGATCACCTCGATAGACATGGTAATGGGGGTTGGAATGATAAATGAAATGGGTACCTGAGCAATGTAAAGTAAGTCTAAAATACCTATACAATAACTATAATTGTAATAAACAAACAATAAAACAGCGGAGAAGCCATGGATTAAACAAAAAGGCTGTAGTTATCAGTAGGGAGACGTGAATCCCGTGGCAAAGCAAGGAAGGGAATGTAGAGACCGGAGTGACAGACGGTCTTATATAGGCAGGCAGCCAACAACGTGGGAGGCGTTGGGATGGGGGACCCAACGCCACCTCACACAGTGACTGAGCTGCAGGCTATGGACGTATATATGTACGTAAGTAGGATTCAGTTAGCGTTGGGAACCCATGTACCAAATTTCTTGAAGATGGGCCCATAAGTAACAAAGACTGTTGAAAAGTTCAATATGGTGGCTGACAGTGTCATCATACCACCAAAATAAGTACGTACATTGGTTTCGGTTAGCTCAGGGAAGCCACCTACCAAATTTCGTGAAGATGGGGCCGTAAATAAGAAAGTTCAACATGGCGGACGTTGTTGGCCGTTATGACCGTTACGCGTAGAATTTCTAAACGAAACCTGCTAAACTTTTGTAAGTAAGCTGTAAGGAATGAGCCTGCCAAATTTTAGCCTTCTACCTGCACGTGAACTTTGAGAATTAGTGACGTTGGAAAGTTCAATATGGCGGCCAACAGTGGTGTCATACCAATGAAATAAGTACGTACATCGGTTTCCGTTAAAAGTTTAATATGGCGGCCGACAGTGGCATCATACCACCGAAATAAGTACCAAATTTCAGCCTTCTACCTACACGGGAAGTTGGAGAATTAGTGACGTTGGAAAGTTCAATATGGCGGCTGACAGTGGCGTCATACCACCGAAATAAGTATGTACATTGGTTTCGGTTAGCGCAGGGAAGCCGCCTACCAAATTTCGTGAAGATGGGGCCATGAATAAGAAAGTTCAATATGGCGGACGTCGTTGACCGTTATGACCATTACACGTAGAATTTCGAAATGAAAACTGCTTAACTTTTGTAAGTAAGCTGTAAGGAATGGGCCTGCCAAATTTCAGCCTTCTTCCTACACGGGAAGTTGCAGATTTTGTGACGTTTGGAAAATTCAATATGGCGGCCGACAGTGGCGTCATACCACCGAAATAAGTACGTACATCAGTTTTGGTTAGCGCAGGGAAGCCACCTACCAAATTTCGTGAAGACGGGGTCATTCTTCTACCTACACGGGAAGTTGGAAAATTGGTGACGTTGGAAAGTTCAATATGGCGGCCGACAGTGGCGTCATACCATCGAAATAAGTAAGTACATCGGTTTCGGTTAGCACAGGGAAGCCGCCTACCAAATTACGTGAAGATGGGGCCATAAATAAGAAAGTTTTAACATGGCGGACGTTGTCGACCTTTATCGACCGTTATGACCGTTACGTGTAAAATTTCGAAATGAAACCTGCTTAACTTTTGTAAGTAAGCTGTAAGGAATGAGCCTGCCAGATTTCAGCCTTCTACCTACACGGGAAGTTGGAGAATTAGTGATGAGTCAGTCAGTGAGTGAGTGAGTGAGTGAGTGAGTGAGTGAGGGCTTTGCCTTTTATTAGTATAGATGTCTTTGTATCAAGTTGTTGGATGTCAAGTAATTAATACTATTATTAGTATAATTACTAATTATTATAATTATTATTAATATTACTATTATTATAATTATTACTATTATTATTTTTACTAAATCATTTTCCAGGTTTCTTTGTTGACGAGTTCCCGTTGAAGAATTTATTAGTAACAGAACATATTGCGCGCACGCCAAAACGACTGAAGTAATAACTAACGAAGTTCAATTTTTCGATACCATTTTAACAACGTTTACTGTCTGCTGTCGATCACTGAGCACCCTGGTAAAATGACAATAATACACTTTCAACCTTAAAACGCAGACTTCATCACATCGCTGTGTATGACGAAACAGTGGGCAGGCGACTGCTCGCACATGTTTACTGATGTACAGGCCAGTATTTTGCATGGAGTATGCGTTAAATCAAAAGACAAACAGCATGCAAAGATGCACAAACACAAGGAGATCGGTGACAATCACACCTTAGTGTGCCTGCACAAAGTCAGAAGGGACAACTGAATTCCACGGGGCAAAGAGATCTTCGTAACAGAGGACCTATATGATGGGCAGAGGAATTTCAAATGTTTTGCAAGCGCACCTTTTGTTTTGATGACCGGTTGCATCATATCCAGCCTCTCATTCAAATTCAGCCGTCCCCTCAGCGGGTACTCAGAAATATTTTCCCGCACGCATCTCCAACTCTGATGTCATTTTCACCGCGACTCCCTCACCCCCAGCGCGGGATATAAAACAACCTTCATGCAGCTCAGCGATATGCTAGGGGAGCCCGTACCGACACATATGTTAACGACACATATACGCTCAACAATATATATATATATATAAAAAAAGCCTTTTGCATCTGTTACAATATACTACTTTAAAGTTTCAATGACAATTCGCCACTGGCAAACTAAGTAGAAATGATATTAGTCATTCCTATTTTTGGTCGCATTTGTGATCATTTTAGTTGAAGTCTGGAGCCCTCGCGGGACCATGGGCTGGGCCACTCAGAGGTTGCTCCTGAGCCACATGTGGCCCATGGGCCTCCATTTGAATAGACCTGCTCTATGGGCTCACCAAACTCCTTCCACACCTGAATCTGTGCTTTCATCACTGCAGCAGGTCTTCCTTTTCCCACCATAACCTATTGGTCACATCCAACGACTTTTCCCTTACTTGGAAAGCTTCCTTTTTCACCTTGATAGCTTCCCATATCGTTGGTAACCACCGATGACTCCTTGGTTTGCTACCGTGACGAGCCTGAAACTTCTTTCATCTCCCCTGTTGAGGTCTTCCACACAATCCATTCAAACTGTGATTCCCAAGTGAGAAGAGGTGGACTCATGTGGGATAGAATTACTCCTAAGAAGCCCTCCTAGCCTTTGCTTTTATTGCTATATGGTGAACCAGAGGTGGGATCTAAAAGAAATGACAGTAAATCATCTTGGCTCTTCATAAGATGTCAACTCGGTCTACATTAAAAGCTTTCTGTGGATTATCATTTTTAATCTTTAGCTTAATGCTCTGTAAACTCATGCAAAAACACAGTAAATTCAGACATACTGGTACTTCTCCTAAGTCACTGGTTTGTATAAATAATGCATGAAGTCATGAATCAAACAGCTGGCGCCATGTGTTGGGTAATTACAGTTAACATCATGATCTTGTGCTTTCCATCCACACTATAATTGCATTTTCTCCGCCAAGCTGTGTAACTTACAGTACACAACTGTCTGAGGTTTTTAACCATTTAAGTTCTGCATTTATGTAGAGAAATTTGTGGAGATGCTTAGATTGACCTGCTTGTCACACCTAAATGATGGTCATTCAATGTCAGCATCGTCTCAATGCTTTTTGAAGCCATGTAAGCAGAAGAGTGTGCAATTCAGAAAGGGTATGGACAAGACAAGATTTAAGAGGTATTGGACATGGCATGGTAGTGGCCAGATATCACATACACTTCTTATGAAACTGGAATCTTCCTGGAGTCGTCATACATTTCACTGTTATAGGTGCATCGAGAATGGGCCACCACACTGAAACCACCCAAAACGTCTGCGGTTTTCAATTATTTGCCTACGATGGAGCACAATGGAGGCCAACATGATGTGTGCACATTTACAGACAGTCTATGGTCATTCAAGTAAAGGGGGAGTGTGGTGGTTGTGGCAAATCTGAAGACTCAATTCATTGTAGCTTGCCTCAATTGGAGTAACACAGTTCCACAACAAGGTGTGGTTGAAATGGTATAAGGAGCACAAACACCAAATATAGATAGATAGATAGATAGATAGATAGATAGATAGATAGATAGATAGATAGATAGATAGATAGATAGATAGATAGATAGATACTTTATTAATCCCAAGAGGAAATTCACATACTCCAGCAGCAGCATACTGATAAAAACAATATTAAATTAAAGAGTGATAAAAATGCAGGTAAAACAGACAATAACTTTGTTAGTGTTTACCCCCCCCCCCCCGGGGGAATTGAAGAGTCGCATCGTGGGGGGGAGGAATGATCTCCTCAGTCTGTCAGTGGAGCAGGACGATGACAGCAGTCTGTCGCTGAAGCTGCTCCTCTGTCTGGAGATGATCCTGTTCAGTGGATGCATTCTCCATGATTAACAGGAGCCTGCTCAGCGCCCATCACTCTGCCATAGATGTCAAACTGTCCATCCTCTGATGATCACGGAGTCCATGAGGGGCCTGGGTCTCCTAAAATCCACCACCAGCTCCTTGGTTTTGCTGATGTTCAGGTGTAGGTGATTTGAGTCACACCATTTAACAAAGTCCTTGATTAGGTTCCTATACTCCTCCTCCTGCCCACTCCTGATGCAGCCCAAGATAGCAGTGTTGTTAGCGAACTTTTGCACGTGGCAGGACTCAGAGTTGTATTGGAAGTCTCATGTATGTTGGCTAAACAGGACCAGAGAAAGTACAGTCCCCTGCGGCGCTCCTGTGTTACTAACCGCAATGTCAGACCTGCAGTTCCCGAGACACACATACTGAGGTGTGTCTGTAAGATAGTCCACGATCCATGCCACCAGGTATGAATCTACTGTACTCCCATCTCTGTCAGCTTGTCTCTAAGGAGCAGAGGTTGGATGGTGTTAAATGCACTAGAGAAGTCCAGAAACATAATTCTTACAGCACCACTGCCTCTGTCCAAGTGGGAGAGGGATCGGTGTAGCATATAGATGATGGCATCCTCCGCTCCCAACATCTCCTGGTATACGAACTGCAGAGGGTCGAGGGCATGGTGCACCTGTGGCCTCAGGTGGTGAAGCAGCAGCCGCTCCATGGTCTTCATCACATGTGATGTCAGAACGACAGGCCGGAAGTCATTCAACTCACTAGGACATGATACCATTGGGACTGGGGTGATGCAAGATGTTTTCCAAAGCCTTGGGACTCTCCCCTGTTCCAGGCTCAGGTTGAAGATGCGCTGTAGAGGACTCCCCAGCTCCAGCGCACAGGCCTTCAGCAGTCATGGCGATACTCCATCTGGACCCGCTGCTTTGCTGGCATGAAGTCTCCTCAGCTCTCTGCTCACTTGGGCTGCTGCAATAGTGGGTGGGGATGTCTCTCCTATGCTGGTATCAGCAGAAGGATGGGTGGAGGGTACAGTACTCCAAGGTGAGAGTGGGTTAGGGTGGTCAAACCTGTTAAAGAAGTTGTTCATTTGGTTTGCTCTCTCCACATCTCTCTCGATGGTGGCACCCCACTTCAAGCTGCAGCCAGTGGTGATCTTCATCCCATCAAGTTCCCCTTCCCCCCTTTCAGGACTGAGTCTCTTTGTAATTTTACGACAGGGTTGGGTGGAAGTGCCTCAAAAAAGTTTGGCCAATGTTTCTAGAACTCTCTCAGTCAACCCCCAAAGGAAAGCCAGGCTACCTAGCTGGCAAGTTTTACCTTAACACATGGTCTGGAGGGCAGGTGTGAAGATGTTCTACTCCCCCATTGGTCTGAAGTATGGCTGTTTGGAACTGTCTTGTTTATCAGAAGCTTTTAAGTACCATGACGTCCTATTGGCTGTAAGGGTCGGTCAGAAAATCCATAAATTTGCTTGCTTTACCCCCCTCTCTCTATCTTACACCATCATCATGAAGGAGCATCTCACACACCATGAACTGAAAAGGACAACACAATGAAGACACAGCTTGGCAGCCATTTTGAGACAGGCAGGTGGCCTGTTCTGAAGAAAGCTGACCACAAATGAGGACTTAATTTGGGACATTTTAAGTAACTAACAAGTCTGTGTGCTGCCTGAAACTACACATCAGCATTAATCAGGCTGCATGGTTGCCAGTATTCAAATGTACTTTGCATATTGTTATTATTTATGAATATTACCAATAGTACATTATTTAAAGTGTCTTTTAGTACACCTAATTGCCTGAGGTTATAAATGTAGAAGGGAAGGTGGGGAGAAGTTATATGGTTCAATACCTTATAATCAGTGGTAAGTCTGGGAGATTTGAGGCATTCTGACAAAGGCTACACATTAATAATACAAAAGGGGAAAGAGAGCAATATATTACTTCACCAAGACAAAACAGTGCTGTAATTAGCATCTTCTTGTAGTTCCTTTGGAAATTATAACGTCTTTTATTAGTGCTAATGATTTACATAAAGCAAGCTGATCATTTACATTTTGACATCACATTCTTTTGTTTGCAGCATGAAAAATACGACCCCGCAGCGAGCACATTGCTGATCTTTTATAAGTAGAAACATTAAAGTAAGGATGTTGTAAGAGCCATGTGCTAGTTATTTAGGTTATCTTAAGTATTTACTTAGTTATGTTAAATGTTTGCCTATATATTAGTGCATAGTATAATGGAGGTTCAATTATAACCCCCACAGGCTGAACTGATATGGAATATTCTGTTTCTTGTCCCTCTGACTACAGATTAGTCTCAGTCAGTGACCTGCCTTGCCATAAGTAAAGCATGGAGGGCACACGGTTTCAAACCGCGCCCAATTGTATGTAACGTAACGTGCTCAATTGAGTGTGCAGCGCCGCACACATAGAGCTTACTGAATGTGAAGTAAAGCATAGAGAAATAACTCACCTTTAGGACTAGAAAACAGTTGACAGTTTAAAGAAGAAACATTTTGTCCTTTTTTGCCTTTTACTCTGCATGTTTAGCAACGTTTCTCTATTCCAGTGTGAACTGTTTGCCTTGAATTTTCTCTAAACCCTTTTTAAAAATTAACTTTTTGGGACTGAGAGGTTTCCTTTGGAACATGTCTGACTCCTCCTTGATCCTGCCTTACCTACTTAGCAGCTACAGAAGTAAAAGCAATGTTTCCAAGGTATGAGTATTTGGTGATCTCCACTTTAGTCAAAATACATTTCTCTGACATTCTCATTCTTGCATTCTGTAGTGTGGAGTGTGTCGGGCATGTCGATGAGCCACGGTATAGTCCAGCTACATTCTCTTTGTCTTATTGTTTCTCATTCTTCATCACTTCAGCATCTCTTGTATTTGGCTTGATGCACAAGGGATACTGATGCTGGAGTTCATTTCCATGCCTTCTCGATGTGTAGCATTGATTTTCGCGACCACTTTGGTGTGAGGACAGGAGCACCAGTCAATCTGTGCAGGCATTTGTCTGTTTTTGTTGAGCATGCATTCTTTAGCCCGAACTTCACACTCAGCAGATGGTGCTGCTGTTCTCACAATACAATACAATACAATACAATTTATTTTTGTATAGCTGAAAATCACACAAGAAGTGCTGCAATGGGCTTTAAAGGGCATAGGCGGTTTTAGACGGGGGCCAACAGGGGCCAGTGCCCCTGGAGAACTGACCCTGGCCCCTGTTATGGCCCCTATGCTGAAGAGATAAAATTTTAATTAATTACTTACGGTGATGTTCTGTGCTCCCATGAAAAAACACTGGCCCCACCCTGCTACCCCCCTGGTAAATTTGGTCTGGAACCACCATTGTTAACAGGCCCTGCCTCTTGACAGCCCCCCAGCCTTGACTCTCTAAGAAGACAAGGAAAAACTCCCCCAAAAAAATCTTGTTTGGAAAAAATGGAAGAAACCTTGGGAAAGGCAGTTCAAAGAGAGACCCCTTTCCAGGTGGGTTGGGCATGCAGTGGGTGTCAAAAAGAAGGGGGGTCAATACAATACACAGAACAGAATAAATCCTCAATACAGTATAAAAATACAAATTTTAGAAGTCCGGAGCAGAATTTAACAGTAGTTGATATCACATAATATGATTTGGATTTGTTTAGAGTCCTGGAGACCTCATCCATCAAGCTGCCTCCCCTTATTGGCCATTCCACAGCTGAGACAGTGCTGGGCCAGCCAATCCGATGAAAGGACCCCTCTTTCCCACGATTCCTGCAATCCTTCATCAGAGATGACTTTACCTTAGGCAGGCACCTTCTTCTCCTTCTTCTTCAAATGAGTGGCCTCAGCAATGCTCCTTATGGTCAGCAGATGTTGCCATTGTTCTTTTCTTTTCTGCCATGTTGAGCCATCTTGAGCGGTTTGCAGTAAGAAAGACGTGAACCCAGATACCATTGCAGATGTTTTTTGCTCCACCAGCACGTTTCAGATCATAAGACCAAGGTCAGGGTTCTAGCCCCAGTAGTTTGTGAATAAGAATGTAACAGATTGTAACAACCCTTAGCATTTTGCATATGCAGACTAGAACCACCACACACAAATTCACACTCGAGCAGTTCCCAATTATTGTGATATCGTACCCAGCACCCATTACAAAATGGATATACAGAAAGATCAAGAGTGCTTAAGAGAGGCATGGAAGAAAAATAATGAGAATTAAGAAAAAATGTATGACTGAAAGGGGCTCAAAAATGTAAAGGGAAGCCATAAAGAAAACAAACGTGGAAAAATGGAGAGCAGCACAAATGAAATCAAGACTGATTGTACAGAAATAGAAAATGAACACAAAAGGATTATTAAGACCTGAAGGCCGCTGCTAACCCGGGGCTCAAATAAGTGTGGTTTTCAGGCTTCTCATCTTCTGATCATTGTCTCAGACACCCTGCTGAAGGATACAAATAGATGGATCATTAGCCCTGTGATCGCTGGCGGCGTGAGGGGAGACAATGGGCTCATCAGTGTCAGGGGATGCAAGTCCTGTAGGTGGAGTAAATAAGCAGGATAGGAGGATGAGCAGTGGATGGGAGTAGGAGGACAGGAAAAGAACAGGCAGAATTATAGAGGAGGCCAACATCTCCTCAGCCCGGTTTAATTACTGCTTCAAGAGACTCTGAAGAGAAACACTTCAACTAGAAAGTATCTAAGAAAGTTCAAAAGGATTTATTATTCTGTCTTACAGACCTTAAAAGCCAAACTTTATTCTTTGAAGTAGTTTGGACTCTAGGACTTCAGTTTGTTGGGTTGTTACCTTCACCACATTTTGTGACTGATAACATTTGAGGATTATTTTTGCTGGATTTCCATTAGTTCCTGGTGTTTTGCCATGGAAGGGGTTTTTGGGGTGACCCAATCCTCAAACAGAGCTTATTTCATTTTTAGTTATGTAGCGCTTTCTATAAAAACAAATAAACGAATCTCCAATAAAATTGTGCCCATATAACAATGTCTCCAGGAGGGCAGTAAATAAACAGAATTAAAATAAAACCCATCCTTGATGAACAAATCCCTAATGCAAAGTCCTCTGCATTGCGTTCTGCCACCTCCATCAGTACCCGCAAACTACTCGCTTACCACAGTGAGATTATTGCATCGCCGAAGTCCTCGATAATCTCCTCCAGCTCTGCCCTCTCAACACCGATGCCACAACGCTTTGGATTCCTTCCCACAAACTGTTCCCCTTTCCACCGGCGACTCTCCTCTGTTCTCTCTGCTGCACTCTCTGTGTCACGATCAGGTGTTACTTGCTTAATTTTTTTTTAAATCTACGAGGGATATTCAAAAAGTTTCCGCATTTTTGTTTTAATTCTATTTATTAAGAATTTCAAAAACAAATGACATCACTTTTCTACATAGTCACCTTCCTTTGCAAAGCAAGTTCCCAACTTTTTAATGCCATCAGCGAAAACTTTTTTTTGCCTTCACCATTTCCAACGAAAATATAAAAGTACAGAAACTTTTTCAACGCCCCTTGTGCATTTTCCTTAGCCTCAAAAAATTATTTCGTGGTTTTATATGTTAAGGAATCTTGCGGTTGCATTTATTTTTGTGCCTGCTACTTTCTTAATGATGTTTAAAATAAGTAATAATCTCCTGCAATGCTATTTTGACCTTCATTTTGAGAGGTTTTGCTGACAGTTGCTATGTTGTTGCTAGGCAAGGTCAACAGGAAGTGTGAGGCGCGTAACATATCCAGGTCAAGCTCATAAAGGTCACGTTTTGCTCCTCCTAATTGTCCTTAACTAGAATCAACTCAGACCTAAATTTGTTGTTTTGGAATTTTTCAGGTTAATGAATTCTGGCTCTACTTTTTGACTACGATGTAAGATTAATGTCTTGGCTCTGGTTATCTTTGTGTTTATTGATTTTTGAATTTTTTGCTCTCTTTACATAAAAACAGATGTTTGGCACACATATTAAGCTTTAGTTATTTTTTTTGACCTCCTGGTTATGACTCTCTGTTTGATAATTGGGTTATGATTCATCTCCCGGCAGCACGATGGCGCAGTGGGTAGCGCTGGTGCCTCGCAGTTAGGAGACCTGGGTTCACTTCCTGGGTCCTCCCTGTGTGGAGTTTGCATGTTCTCCCCGTGTTTGTGTGGATTTCCTCCCACAGTCCAAAGACATGCAAGTTAGGTGCATTGGTGATCCTTAATTGTCCCTAGTGTGTGCTTGGTGAGTGTGTGTGTGTGTGTGTGTGTGCCCTGCGGTGGGCTGATGCCCTGCCCGGGGTTTGTTCCTGCCTTGTGCCCTGTTCTGGCTCCAGCAGACCCCTGTGTTAGGATATAGCAGGTTGGAAAATGGATGGATGGATTCATCTCCTGATTCCTTTTCAAACTAAATTCTGCTGCTGACCCGTGCAGTCAGCACGCTCTCAGACTCAAATTCTGAGTCTGAGTCACGCCACTGCGCCCCATGACAGCCACCAGTCCTGCGCCCTCCTGCAAAACAGCAGAGCCAGTGCTCTTCGGCCTGACACTCTTGAGAGGCGTCTGTCGCCAAACTGTTCCTTCCTTGCATTCATCTTCCTTTCTCTGGTTTTCTTCTCCTTTTCTCTCTCATTTTCTTTCTACCTTAGCACTTACCCTGTCCACTTTATATCTCGACAACCTCAGTTGACACTTCTTAATTACTTCCACTTAATACAAGCTATTGGCTTATGACGTATGAGCTGCATTTCAGTGGTGGTTAAGCCACTGAGAAGTACACTAAAACTGCTTAAATCAATCAATAATTTGCTTATTAAAAGAGTCCTGTCACACTATTCTTATGCTTGGTCATACATGTCTGCAAGCTATATGAGTGCCAAGTGACTTCAGGAGTCCAAAAGAATAGTTGGGGTGCCAACCGGGCCATCTCATTTAATGTAAAGCAACTAAAAAGAAAAAACAAAAAACAAACAAGCGATGGTGCAACTCAACTGCCATGAGCAATTTGTTTTAGGTGTTCCTAGTTGAGTGGGTCTGACCTGGCAGCTCCATCGTGTTCAGGGCTCGGCTTGGGCCTAAAACTGCCTACCTCCTTCAGGGGATGTCCAGTTTTATATGGCTCTGACCCAAAGGAGCGGGCTTTCTTTGGCAGAGGAAGGCAGGGTCAGTTGACCATATTGGGCATCTTTTCAGAGTCTCATCCCTTAACCCGTAAGGTGATTCTCAGACGCCCCTGTGAGACGACAGCTTTGCTCTGCGATGTGATTTGCTGTTTCAATGAGCAGGCTATTTGCATTGATGAGCAGGTGGACTTAATAAAGTGGCCACTAAGTGTAGAGTGACCAGGCCAGGCATTGAACCCAGCATCCTTTGTTCTTTTCTGCTAGTTCACTGTGTGAACCTGAGCAAGTACTTCTATTCTGTCTAAACTGCAGTTGTACATTATGATCTTCTGTCCAAAAAGCCCAACACTCACTCCATTATTCCATTCAATCACACACTCCATAATCAATCAACCAATCAATTAATTAACCAGCCAAAGATCTGCACCTCAGTTGCCTGGTACTTTGTTTTCTTGGGCCCCTTCATCGTCTCTTCCCATTTTAATCTGATGCTGCTCCATCCTTATTGTTGCAGGTAAGATAATGGATATGTCCAGTTTAAATCTGAAAATATTCCTGTGTATCCAGTTCTGTCTGGAGATGGCACACATACTACAAGAGCATAAACCCAGCATCCTTGATTAACGCTTCTAAGCACTGTGCCACCTAATAACAGCTGCACTGAATCCATTTACTAAGAAATGAACAAAATAACACTTTTTCATTCATCTTCTGTGCCCCCCTCCGTCTCCCATGCGTTCATTTCCTAGTCCAGTTTCTCCAAGTCGGGGTCATGGGGGCCGCTTTGTTTTGCTCAGGACGTGTTTACTTTCAATTTATTGAGGTCTGTGCACAGCTGCTCAAATCAAAAGCACCCGAGTTGTTTGCTGTTAGACAAGTTTTATCACTGTTTCAACAGGACGCAATTTCCTTCACATCACCTCCACTATCTTGTTCTGTGGAAATAAAACAATTTAACTCTTCAGTGTCTGAAAATTCAGAATAAGGGGGAAACAAATGGGACGCTTTTCTTTGTGAGGGCTGGCTGTAGATCGCTTATGGCTGAAAGAAGAAAAACAAATAGAAGAAGATGACGACTCATGAGTCCACATTTCGAAGAGGCAGACAAAATAATAATAATAATAATAATAATAATAATAATACATTTTATTTATACAGAGCCTTTTCTATGCTTTAAGGTGATTACCTTACCGAACATGGAGAACTGAGAATATGTTGTGGGCATTTCAACAACTGGAAGAAAAAAACTGAGCACAATGCTCCTTGTTTTCTTCCAACTTCTGATGAAAGCCATGGGTCCTGGTGGCACAATGGCTGGTCAGTGAGCTGTTAATAATACTAATAATTATAATCATAATAGTAATAATTCATTACATTTTACATTTCTAGCTATTGCTTTACAGAGACAGTGAGGAACCACTTCAACCACCAAAAATGTGCAGCATTTCCCTGGATGATGTGATCTCAACCATTCTTGCTCACTACACATTAGATATTAGGTGTTGAAGGGGAGAGAGATAGTTAGGAGAGGAGTAGGGTCCATCAAGTCAAGTCAAGTTTAGTTGGGGAGCATGCACTGGTACAGGGTGTTGTCGCACCCACCACATGACGAAACAGCTCGGGATCCCAGTTGGCAATCCCCAGGCAGACACATGGTCCAGTCCCACCCTCCGGAAATGACCCTCTATCTGCTGCAGCCAGGTGTTACGTGGGCGACCCCTTGGCCTGGTCCAGCCACTCGGATCCCCAACAATAAGGAACTTACGAACCAGATCACCCTTGGGGGAACGCGCCACATGGCCGTAGTGCCGTAACTGACGCTCCCTCACAAGTGCCACATTTGGGACTCCATGAGCAACCGCTCATATGACACAAAGTCAAACCAACGGTACCCAAGGATTTTCCAGAGAGACACAGTACCAAAGGAGTCCAGTCTTCATCTCCAGTCACTGGATAGTGTCCATGTCTCACAACCATATAGCAAGACAGGAAGCACCAGGACTCTAAAGACTTGGACCTTCATCCTTTTGCATAGATATCGTGAGCACAACACACACCCCTTTCCAACGACCTCATGACCCCCCATGCTCTACCAATCCGTCTACTGACTTCATAGGAAGTGTCACCAGAGACATGAATGTCACTGCCAAGGTAAGTAAACCTCTCGACAAGGTAAGTAAACCTTGGGTTTACTTGAGTGCATCTATGGTGTGCAATTTAGCCAGGACATTGGGATACACCATTATCTTTTCAATAGATGCTCAAGGATATTTTGTGACCACAGAGAGTCAAGACCTTGGTTTTACATCTCACCCAATGGATGGCACCACATCTCCCTTGGTGTCCAGAGCGTGTGCCCCTTAACTTTCATAAATGCCACCCCTCAGATGACAGCACCCTATGCAGCCAACTACAGAATATTGCCTAATGCATTGACCGGCCCTGTCCCTAGGTGCAGTTCTTCTAGGTTTCTTCCACTAGCTCTGATAGCTGCCTCCATGTTCTGCCTCTCTTGATTCTCCTTCCCTACACTAAGTGGCCATCATTTAAAAGCAAAAAATATCCTGCTAGGATGCTGAATCACTTCCTCTGCTGTTGTGCCAATGTGATGCTAGTCCTAGACAATTGGAAAATTCTGCCAAGCAGCTTTCTTTGGTAGAGGAAGGTGGGGTCAGTTGACCTCACTGGGCATCATTTCAGAGTCTTGTCCCAAGGTGGTACCCGTAACCCAGAAAGAAGAACAACCAGAACTTTACCGTCCACCTATGAAGCCTTGCTACAAGTGTCCCTGCCAGTCCACTGGGGTGTTGGGATCTACAAACAGACCACAGGATAAGCACCCTCTGCTGACCTCACCAACACTTCTTCCAACAGCAACCCAATCTTCCTCTGGGTGGTCTGTGTTGGCTCCACACACCTTGGCAGTTTCTGCGAGACAATTGAACCCGGACCCGCCAAAAAGTTATCCAATGATGAGCTGGGTAAATGAGGACACACATTGTGAGTAAGAGGCGGACTAAATTGTTCATGTAGTTTATTAGACAGACAGACAGACAGACAGACAGACAGACAGACAGACAGACAGATAGATAGATATGAAAGGAACGATAGATAGATAGATAGATAGATAGATAGATAGATAGAAACAAGGTTGAAATCCAGGCAGAATCTTCTTTCATAAAAACATGAATCCTAATGCCCCTTTCTAAAATCTGATATCTCCTCAGCTTATCCCATCAGGACCTTGCAGCACGAGGAGACACCCGCCGACTCAGCTTGTCCCTGGCTGCCATTCCCCTACCTTACAGGGGGTACCCTGCGAGCCCTGCTCCTGCTCCCATTGCCATTCCTCGGTATCTGAACAAGCCTACTTCCTAGCATATGAATCGCCCCTGCTACATATGGTGCTCAGCAGGAATGATCCTCTTCAGTCCCATCAGGCACTAGTCACACGATCCCCTTGCTGGGACTCACTCCTGGCCACCTGCCTCCATTTCCAACATCATAAGCTCCTCAGCCATTTGTACCATTTTTCTGTTCCTTAATCTTTTAACCTCCGTCCTCGTTCTTTTCTTTGGTCTCTTTTTTTTCCCATTCTGTTTCCTGCCTGGACTTCTTTTGTAGATGGATAGGAATGCAGGTGTATTGATGACAGACCCCGGAGTGCTTATGAAGCAAGCAACTAAACCGCACATATCTGCAAATTAATGCACGGGCAGTTGATGGCCCCAGTTAACACCCCAGAGCTGCTCCGCCATGCTACGAGACACCCCTACGAAGCCTGAGTGCCTTTAATAAGCTATTTATTTAAAACTGTGCCTCACCATGGACCTCTCTTATCACAGTCTCCCACCCAAGTACTAGCCGAACCCAAACATACTTAGCTTTGGGGGCGTAGCTGCTTTGACGTGCAGGTGGGATGGCTGCTGACACAAGTGTTCACTGCTAACCAGTAGGAGGCCAGATCAGCTCCAGCCATGGTTTGTAATCCTGACTGAATGAGTTTATGGTACCTGCAGTCCTCAAAATACAGAAGTAACTGTGTAACAGTCTGTGTTTTGTAAGTTTCTGTGATTAAATGCAACAGCTATATACTGCAAAACCTTGCATGAAACAATCCGCACAGGTACATTAAAATAAACTGCGCTTTTTACTGCTCTATGTGTACAGGACACATGTTGACAAACCTTATTGTTTCCACCTCCGCCTCCCTACGGACACAGCATTCGACTTGACAGTGTCTAACAAATGGTCTTTGTGCTCTCTAGCTTGACTGTGGCTTATCTCCTTGTGTGCAGGGGTGATTTCCATTGTTAAAGGTTATGTATTAGTTTGCAGAGTTCAGCCCAGTGCCCTCCATAACGGCAGGGAAGATCAAATGGCTATTGCTTTATTTGCTGTTTACAGAAATAACTGGGCACAGCAGCTTGGTGAATAACATGGACACCTTAATGCTCCCGAGTCCTCAACTCAATTCCGGGCCTCTCGCTACCTGTGGAGCCTCTGCACGTACTGTATTTTCCGGGTTTTTCTCTGGAGAGTCCAGTTTTCATTACCTGGCCCAATGTCAGTGATGGTCAGTGTGCCACCTGAATTAAGAGGATGGGTGGACCAAAACAATTCAGAATCGGGTGAAAAAAAAATCAGAGGTAAAGAGGCAAAATGCCACCTTGGGGTCTTTTACAAATACAATACAGGGGATTCAAAAGGTATTTAGACCTCTTCACTTTCTGCACACTTTCTTGTGTTGTTGGTTCAATTTTAAATGGATAAATGTGCCATTTTCAGGCATCAGTCTACACTCAATAACCCCTAATGACAAAGTTCACATGCAAATGTATTAAAAATCAAAAACTGAAATCTCTCATTCATAAAAGTAGTTAAAACCTTTGATGCAGCACTCCAAATGAAGAAAAGAGAAAGCCAGAAGGGGTTGCATTGCGTCTTTGTGGACCTGGAGAAAGCATATGACAGGGTGCC
This sequence comes from Polypterus bichir lapradei, assembly GCA_026402145.1. NCBI lineage: Eukaryota > Metazoa > Chordata > Cladistia > Polypteriformes > Polypteridae > Polypterus > Polypterus bichir. The sequence continues at coordinate 13,787,757 of JANRMT010062820.1, forward strand.
TCGAGAGGCGCTGTGGTATTGTATGAGGAAGTCGGGAGTGGCAGAGAAGTACGTAAGAGTTGTACAGAATATGTACGAAGGAAGTGTGACGATGGTGAGGTCTGCAGTATGAGTGACAGATGCATTCAACATGGAGGTTGGATTACATCAGGGATCGGCTCTGAGCCCTTTCTTATTTGCAATGGTGATGGGCAGGTTGACAGACAAGATTAGACAGGAGTCCCCATGGACTATGATGCTTGCTGATGACATTATGATTTGTAGCGATAGTAGGGAGCATGTTGAGGAGACCCTGGACAGGTGGAGATATGCTCTGGAGAGGAGAGGAATGAAGGTCAGTAGGAACAAGACAGAATACATGTGTGTAAATGTGAGGGAAGTCAGTGGAATGGTGAGGATGCAGGGAGTAGAGTTGGCAAAGGCGGATGAGTTTAAATACTTCAATAGTATTAATAGGGATCAATAGTACAGAGTAATGGAGATTGTGGAAGAGAGGTAAAAAAGAGAGTGCAGGCAGGGTGGAATGGGGGGAGAAGAGTGTCAGGAGTAATTTGTGACAGACGGGTATCAGCAAGAGTGAAAGGGAAGGTCTACTGTACATGACGGTAGTGAGACCAGCTATGTTACATGGGTTGGAGATGGTGGCACTGACCAGAAAGGAGTAAACAAAGCTTGTGGTGGCAGAGTTAAAGATGCTAAGATTTGCACTTGGTTAGACGAGGATGGATAGGATTAGAAATGAGGACATTAGAGGGTCAGCTCAAGTTGGATGGTTGGGAGACAAAGTCAGAGAGGCAAGATTGCTTTGGTTTGGACATATGCAGAGAAGAGATGATGGATATATTTGGAGAAGGATGTTAAGGATAGAGCTGTCAAGGAAGAGGAAAAGAGGAAGGCCTAAGCGAAGGTTTATGGATGTGGTGACAGAGGACATGCAGTTGATGGGTGTGACAGAACAAGATGCAGAGGACAGAAAGATATGGAAGAAGATGATCCGCTGTGGCAACACCTAACAGGAGCAGCTGAGAGAAGAAGAAGAAGAACAGAAATTTAGTGGTGACACCGTAGAAAACCCCTTGCGGGTTCAGACTCAGAACTTTTTTCATCGGCCCTCGTATATGTCCTGTCTAACAGGGAGCCACGTATTTGTCATTTTCTCAGCTTATGTAGGTGTCAAGTTACAAAAGGATGGAGGGTCACGGCACAGTGTGTAAATGAGAGTGGAATTCTCATCAGCATAGAACATTTCAGCTTTATATACCTCATTTGTTAAATCGTCATCGATGCAATATACTCAGTGTTAGTCTGAAGTGAAAAAACATACTGATAGGAAGACACTTCTTACTTTGGCAGAAACATTTCTCTCGGCACTACACAAAAAATGCATTCCATTTGGGTTTATTTACAGCTTCTCACAAAGCAAAAAAAGTTGGAAAGGCTGAAGCTAGCTAGCTGAGTTTGTTAAAAATGGCAGCTATTCTTAACACCTTTTAATAACTCACTGAGCTACAAGTACATGCAATTCTCACTATGTGGTGAGACCGCTGTTTTTGAGATTGCTGGCATTGACTTTCAAGTGACAATGCTGAACATGCTGCTGACTTGTGGACAATTAATGGCTTGCTGAGCTCATCAGGGGGAAGATGAGTTTTCCGCACTTGGCTAGAATTATAAAGGTGCTGGACTGTGAAGAGCTTTGTGAAGACAGAACTTTATACGTCTTATACAGAATGACTTCAGACCCCTTCACATTCTGCAAACTTTATTGTGTTGTAGATTTAATTTTAAAAGGATACAATTGCCATTTGTGACAATCAGTCTACTCTCAAAAACCCATAATGACAAAATGACAACATGTGAACAGAAAGCTTTGCAAAATTATTAAAAATGAAAAACTAAATTCCTATAAGCATTCATACCCTTTGCTATGGCTCTTTCCCAGCAGCCTAAAAATCATCTATGGTGCCATAAAGTTCACCATTGAATAATGTTGGATTATTTTATTGTTTTTCAAGAAATTCACTTCATCCATCCACTATCACACATCCATTCAGGCCTGGGTTGCAACCTTAAAACTAGTATGGTATGTTTGCCAAAGAACTTTCCATTAAACCAGAAGATGCCAGGTCAACGTCTACCTTTGCCTTACTTCATGACACCTAATTGGTCTGTGCTCCAAAAATCAAATTTCCGTACAGTTATAAAGTCTACTGGTTTTGCAAGATGCCTGGAAAAAAATATACATACAATAATACTAAATAATATCTTTGGATAGGACACATCCAGTTACTCATGGACTGATTTAGAATTGATAATCAGTCATACAGCACATCTTCTGAATGTGAAAGGCAGCCAAGGGTACCCAGCCAACTCAAACACGGAAGGCATGTGTAGACTTTACACAGATAGATCAGACTGGGATACATAAGACAATGGATTTCTACAAAAGATTCTCAAAGTAAAGTCGCCACCAAACAAAAAGGGAAGAGCAATGGCATCATGACAGAAGACACTACAATCTTGAGTGGAGTAATACTGTCCAGTAATACGGTGAAATGCTCCAAAACATCTGGTGAATGAAGGCATTTGTGACTTGGTCTTAGATAGATAGATCTTTTAATATTCTGATTTGTCTCTGTCTGTCTGTCTATCTATTCTTTAAACATCCCTCTTCAGGCCTGTCTGATTCCATTCATGGTCTATTCTTACATCATCAGTTCAAACATTGGGACCAACCCCAGAATAAGATGCCAGTCTATCACCGGACAATTTTCTTTACATTTTTATCTTCCATCCTCCCTGGCCCAGAAAAGACAACTGAAGGGTTGCTGTTGGTCCTGTTTTCTCACACGCCAGCTCTCCTTATCGCACATTTTGGCTTCATCCTAGTTACATGTTACTTGAAAAGTACTATTACTATTTTACTTATCTGAATATGTGCTCTTTCATTTTATGGTCAACGTTTGTACTTATAAGCTGGTGCTGAACAGTGAAATGCCTCTTCTCAGTTTAAGCTGCATTGTGTGCTTTTCTTTAAAGAAGCCTTACATTGGTTTGACTGACCACAAAACACACTGGTGTCACCCATGGATCACACAAAATCTGCTGTTTGTTTGCACAGTTTAAGACAAAATCACAAAAAATGTTTTGGGATTTTATTAATATCAGCTAGAGCACAATTTTAAGTCTCAGAAAGGACAGCACCAAGTGAAAACAGGACGTCTGGTCACTGTGCATCTGTTCATGTGTCGATTAATTATTTTTTCAAACTACTTCAACTCTGATTGTATCATAGAGAAATTAAAACAAAAGTCATAAACAGATTAACTCAAATGTACATGCTGTATTTTCCCTTGTAGATATCGGCTGTTTGAATATGTCTTTGATACTTGTGTTAAATAGATTAGAATGATTCACATTTGTTAATTATAATTTGAATTGTTCACTTTGTTATAAGATTACTCACATTTGATTGAATTACATTTTTTTCTTAATTATGCTCAATGAGTTAATTGATGTATTGAATAGTTGTTTTTGTTTAAGTGGCACTTTCATTTAATTGGCTAATTGATAATGGGTTGATTCTCGATTTCTCCCAGGTGAAGTTGGATCAGTATGATAAATAACAGCTGAGCAGAGGAGCAGGGAAATTGAAAGGCTTTACAAGTGGGAAGTAAACAGAAAGGGGCTCTGGCTGGCAAAGTGAAGTGCAAGGGGTGGACCCTTGGGTAGGAATGACCCAAGTGGCCTGCAGTCTGGATGCTATGTCAAGGAGAAAGGTTGTGCAGGGACCTGGAGTGAAACCTGGCTTGAAATTTCTACATTAAGTCGATTTTCTTATGCTTTAGGAAGCAGACTACAGATGGCGAGGTAGGGTTCCTTTGATGCACTGGGTAGTGATGGGAAAATGAAGCTTCATGAAGGTTTGAGGCTTTCTTTCTATTTGTGCCGAAAAAGATTCAAAACTTTGAAGCCTCAGCCCCAGTATGAACAGCGACATCTGGAGGTTAACTGAGGTCAAGTCAAGCTCTCAAGAGCGCAAGTGAAGTGGCACTCACTGTTTCAGTCTCATGTCCCCAGTAAAAGGTCAGAAAAGTCTGTGTTCATTTAATTCTGCTAAGGTCCTTGTCCATTTATACTATTTAATGAATATACAATTATTAGACATTAAATAATGAATTTATCTCTTAGAAGAGACTTTGGCACTGTACCAAAAGTAAGTGTTCTATGTCATCTCTAAATGAAGAGGATAGTAGTATAATGCAGAATTAATGTGCAAACCCAAGGCACATTCCAGATTCAATTTAAGAACAAATATAAGTTGGTTTAAGTATGAGGACTAAAATGTCTAAAGGTTCATTACAAGCAGATTTAGAGAGTTTAAAAAAATAATAAAAAGTTTGAATCCGAAACACTGAACTAAAAAAGACATACCAGAGATATTTCCTGCTGAAGCTTTACAACAAGAACAACATTTATTTCTATACAACATTTTCATACAAATAATGCAGCTCAAAGTGCTTTACATGGTGAAGAAAGAGAAAAAAGACAAAGTAAGAATTAAAATAAGTGAACACTAATTAACAGGGAGGACAGAAAAAACAAAAAAAAATCCAGACAGCTGGAGAAAAAAATAAAATCTGCAGGGATTCCAAGGCCACAAGACCACTCAGCCCCCTCTAGGAATTCTACCTAACCTCAATCAGTCCTGATGGTATTCATGGTTCTCATGGAAGAACTTGATGATGAAGGTCATGTGGACTTCTGGCCTTTAATCCATCAATGTAGGGACATCATGGTGTTTTGATCAGGTGGTGGTAGCACAGGTTGCCACCACAGAAAACCGGAAAAAGAACAGAAGAGGAAGTAGGGGTTAGTACGGATTACGGAGCCATCATGAATGATAATGATAATTAATTAAATATACAGTGATCCCTCGCTATATCGCGCTTTGACTTTCGTGGCTTCACTCCATCGCGGATTTTAAATGTAAGCATATCTAAATATATATCATGGATTTTTCTCTGGTTCACGGATTTCTGCAGACAATGGGTCTTTTAATTTATGGCACATGCTTCCTCAGTTTGTTTGCCCAGTTGATTTCATACAAGGGACGCTATTGGCGGATGGCTTAGAAGCTACCCAATCAGAGCTTGTATTACATATTAAATAAAACTCCTCAATGATATACGATATGCTTCCCGCGCGGTGCTTGATTGTTTGCTTTTCTCTGTCTCTCTCACTCTCTCTGACTTTCTCTGCGCCTGATGGAGGGGGTGTTTGCAGAGGGGCTGCTTGCACAGAGGCTGTTTGCCTAGAGGATACGGACGGACGCTCCTCTAAAAAATGCTGAAAGGCTACCTTCGCATTGCTCCCTTCTTTGCGGCTGCTTTATCGCAGTGCGGCATACTTAAAAGCCCAACAGCACGTATTGATTTTTTGATTGTTTGCTTTTCTCTCGCTCTCTCTCTGACATTCTCTGCTCCTGACACGCATTCATTTGAACAGGAAGATATGTTTGCATTCTTTTAATTGTGAGAAAGAACTGTCATCTCTGTCTTGTCATGGAGCACAGTTTAAACTTTTGATTAAAGGGTGTTATTTCATGTCTAGAGGGCTCTAATAATGTTAACAGTGTGGGAGAGTTTATAAGGACTTAAAATATATAAAAATAACCATACAAACATATGGTTTCTACTTCGCGAATTTTCACCTATCGTGGGGGGTTTTTGGAACGCAACCCCCGCGATCGAGGAGGGATTACTGTACAGAGCATCAGGATTAAACTAAGATGAAGCTATGAGAAAGCCATGTTAAAGTAATGTGTTTTTAGCAGTTTTTTAAAGTGCTCCAGCGTATCAGCCTGGTGAATTCCTACCTGTAAGCTATTCCAGATTTTAGGTGCATAACATCAGAAGGCCGCCTCACCACTTCTTTTAAGTTTAGCTCTCAGAATAATAATAAGACATTCATTTGAAGATCTAAGGTTACGATTTGGAGTGTAAGGTGTAAGACATTCCGAAATATAAGATGGAGCAGATTATTTAAGGCTTTGTAAACTATAAGCAGGATTTTAAAGTCAATTCTAAATGACACAGGTAACCAGTGTAGTGACATCAAAACTGAATAATTTACCAGTGGCGACGTAGGTGTCTCAACATGGATGACGTGTTGTTGTAAGACTGCACCTACACGGTATTGTTTAATTGAAACATGATAATGTTATCATTTCATTTAACAGTGTAAGAGTAAGTTTCTAATCAGAACATAAGATATAGACCATAAGGAGGCAACATATTCTACAGTTTTTGGTGGAATGAGAGCTCCCAAACTTTTGAAAGTTGTTTTCCACTGTTAGTCGCCATCTGTCATCAAAGCTCTCCAGATCTCTCTCTCTCCTCACAACCCAACATTGTTGAATGAAAAGGATGCATTTTATAAAGGCTACCTGCTAATTTAGCGCCAAAGCTGTCACACCGATGAAATGCTGTCAAACCAGTGAATCGCGCTGTGCAGCACTGATGACGTTCAAAGCTTCAAACGACACAGGTCACGTGACAGCGGTGTTTTGACACAAGCTCCGACACAGTGATTCGGCTCACTGTGCTTCGTATTGAATGACCTAACCTTTGACGCTTCAGTATCATTTTCCCATCTCTAGCATTGGGTGCATTTCACTACTCAAATGATCTGCTTTCTCTTTGAAGATTGGTCAGAGAATCATTAAGCATTCTTTTACAACAGCACTCTAGCTCATCTCATCCATCAAAAACAGCTAATATCCATAAGACACCATGAAGCACCTTTTGTTCTCTCGTCTTTACGCCAGGCTTTTATAAGTTTCTCCCATCATCAGCTGTCAACAGACCCGGTCACCCATTCAACGTCACGTGTGCCACACCCCTTTGAGAAGTGAGCTAACCGCAAGCCTGCTCACAAGATGGCACTGATTCACGCTCACGTACACCTCTTGACTCTTGTGCACCTCATCAACCAATAAAAAAAAAAAAAAAAGAAAAGCCTCAAAAAAGTACAGCTTTTAAAACGTTCCCATCCTGCCACATCCAAACCGATAACCGCTAGTAAGTGATCCCGAAATGAAGAGGTAGGCAGAGGCTAATACAACTCACCGAGGGGCCTTTCAAGGAGTGTCTCCCACAATGCCATCTAAGATCCTCCAAAGACACATCAGCTCTGACATGTACTCCTGAAAGGATGCAGGAACGCGCCATTTCTCTGACCTTTATTTCTATTACTGAGGACTGACAGGGCACAGTTAGTTATATTCTTCAGCAGGACACCACAGTGAGAAACTACACTGTCCCTCAGAAAGCTGGTGAGGATACATAGAAAACTCAGCATTTTCACATCACTTAATAAGCAACTTGCAAAACCTATGGAGCTCCCTGTGAGTGTAAACTGGGAGGATGTAAATTAGCAACACATGGAGGAATAAACAGATTTTCACAATCAGGAGTGCTTAATGGCACACTTCTGATATCCATCTGCAGTCACACACAGTCGGTTCACATTCACATGCACTCTTAAAAACAAAGGTGCCAGAGTGGTTCTTCAGAATGATGCCATCCAAAAGACCGGTCATGATGGTTCCAGAAAGAATCTTTATTTGTTTACATCTGTAAGAAGCTCCGTACAGTGAATAACCACAAACAGAGGGCAGCAGATTTGTGGAAGGCCAATGGGTCACGATTAAAGGACTCTCACTGCATACATCCAGTAACACAGGCTAAGTCCAGGTTTTCTTAATATATTAGTATGTCCTGCAGCCCACCAAACATTATTTCCTTTCTACATGTTAGGCACAAAGAACCAACCAGAACAAGTGCTTGGTCAAGCAATGGAACGATGAAGAACCACCCAACATAGTAAAGAACCATAGAGTCCCACCAAAGAACTGGAGTGAGGTGAGAACATTCAGACCTCATAGGGACACTGACCAGGTTAGCATTCAAACCTAAGCTCATGACTCTGTGCATTATTATTACTATTATAATAATAATTATTATTATTAATAATAATAATAATATTGTTATTATTATTAATACAGTTTATTTATAACACCTTCCCCTGCGCAATATTTGTTTCACAAAAATTCAAAGGAATAAAAGTGAATATTACATTAATAACACAGGATAAAAACTAATATCAAACATTAAACACCAAACAATAGATACATACTTGAAAGTCAAAATAGTTCTGTTATAGATTACCAAACAAATAGGAAAAAAAGAAGAAAGCCAACTTGTATACAATTAATGTAGGAATATACTGTAAATGTGATACAGTGATAAGTAACAATGAATTGGACAGAAACGGATTTCGTTGTCAGTTTTAAAGCCAAACACCAAACCCTTCAATCGCCATTTGATTTCTGTTCAGTTCAAGACTAAGAAGCCCCAGCAGACCTCCAAGTTGCTGTAAAGTGCACACTCAGACTGAGTCACCTAACTTAGAGATGCAAACTCCAGCAGATGTTTTTTTTTTTTTTTTTTTTCATTTTTGCATGACATTAGGTTTGCAGTCTGCAATGAATCAGAAAGTTCTAGTGCTTCGCCATTGATGACCCATATTTTAAGCACAGCTATTTTAGATAAAGAAGGTTCACTGCACACAGGTCCATCGTGGGAGTTTATTTCAATATAGAGTAGACTTGATACATCTCTCTATTATAAAAAAAATCCTGTGGAATGAATGACTAGTAGACGATATGTGATCTTCACGTTAAGATCACGAAAGACAAATAAAAGAACCGTGAGACGAAAGAGAATGGGCAAAAAAAACAAAAAAAAAAAAAAAACAGCACACACAGATACAGGTGTCTCAGTGCACATCATTCAAAGCACACAACGTAGATTTACACAATAATGGAACATACACTATGAGAATCTGTGGACCCGCGACAGTTAAAGAAACGACAAGTTTAATTTCAAAGAAAACACAGTTCGGTCAGGTGTATATTTATGATGACGGAGAAGCGATCACAAAGTGAGCAGCAGAGACACAAAGTATGAAAAAGGACAGCAGCTGTAAAGGCTTTAAAAAGATCGAAGGGCAGTGCAACAGCAGCCAACCGCCGACCACCGACCCCATCCGCAAGAAAGAATTTAACCACGCCCGGGGCCTTAAATAAAGGACAAGTATTGTTTTCACAACATCACGCGAGACCAGGCAGTGAGCCATTATTTAAAACAAGTCCACAGACATCTAACCTAGCAGTTGTTGGATTGCATTTGGCAGATAAGCATCATGTGCTCCCAGCTCTTAAAACAACAACATACGACAAGCAGAAGAGGAAGCTCGCAAGCAGCAAAAAGACAGCAAATGATCCAAAGGCATATCCTTAGCGTGCGTTCAGCCGCAATCCACACAACATGGGCAGCGTTATACGTCTGGGAAGAAAGAGATGTAACCATGCACGGGGCCGGAAATAAAGGACAAGTATTGTTTTTACAAAAGTTTTTAAAGTAAAAGTGAAAATAATGCATATGTAACAATTCCCAAGAAAATATCAATAATTTAAATTGTATATTGCCTGCCTAAGGTAAAGTCATCCCTGATGGAGGATCGCAGGAATCGTGGGAAAGAGGGGTCCTTACATCGGATTAACGCTATTTCAGATGTGGAATGGCCAAATGGGAGAGGCAGCTTGATGAATGAAGTCTCCAGGACTCTAAACAAATCCAAATCATATTATGTGATATCATCTAATGTGAAATTCTACTCCGTACTTCTAGAATTTTTATTTTTATACTGTATTGAGGATTTATTCTGTTTTATGTATTGTACTGTATTGTATTGACCCCCTTCTTTTTGACACCCACTGCACGCCCAACCTACCTGGAAAGGGGTCTCTCTTTGAACTGCCTTTCCCAAGGTTTCTTAGATTTTTTTCCCTACAAGGGTTTTTTTTTGGGAGTTTTTTCTGGTCTTCTTAGAGGGTCAAGGTTGGGGGGCTGTCAAGAGGCAGGGCCTGTTAAACCCCATTGCGGAACTTCTTTTGTGATTTTGGGCTACACAAAAATAAATTGTATTGTATTGTATATCTGGTAAACGAAACACGGGGGTGGGCGAGCGAAGCAAGCAAAGTTACTCTTAAAATAAACCATGTGCGGGATTGTGCACTTCAGAATTCTATAGTCAGGTCCATAAGTATTTGGACAGTGATACAATTTTCATACTTTTGGCTCTGTACACCATCACAATGGATTTGAAATGAAGCAATCATTATGTGATTGAAGTGTAGACTTTCAGTTTTAATTTAAGGGGTTTACCAAAAATATCAAAACTAAAAAGTCAAAACTAATAACCTGACTAAAACTCAATGTTTACGTGTTAACGTCAGGTGATTGCATGCTACGTGTCAGTTAACTTAATAGATCTTTGCAATTATACCACCAACAAACAAGCAATATTTGCTAAAATTCCTATCTTCTTTGGTGTATAAAGATCTAAATGTTGACCGATTTTGACATATGGGGGTGGCTATTTGATCTTGACATATCCTTTATGGCTCTAATTTTTAAACTGCTTAGCTGTATCTTCCAAAGTATCAGGTTGCAACATAAGTGACTTTTCCTTGAAGTTTGGTAAAAACTGCCTGCATCTCACTGTCAGCAGGACAAGGAAATTGACCGAATTTGTCATTGACAAGAGAAGAAGCTTTGGGATGTCTAGAAGAGAACGCTGACTGATGGCTGAAATGGCCAATGAAATCAACAGATTCCAACAGGGTGTGCAGCCTGCAGTACCTCTCAGTTAGTCACGCAACGTCCCAACATCACAAAACACTAATGAAATGCCCAGTTACCCCATGGTTAAGATTAGGGCTGAGTGAGGGTTAGCTGACTCACATATATAAGTATTACAGGCTGTGGTTAGATGAATCTCACATATACTGAATTAATGCTCTTCTCTAAACTAATATTGCAACTTCACAGATTTATATAATATTTAATAATCATACCGGTAACTGCACGCTTGCATGTACAATATGCACAGACTAGTGTAGTGAAAATCTGAATTTAAATTACAAAAACTAGTTTCTTTTTCTTCTCTCCTCCTTTTATTTAGTTCTAGTTTTTAGACATGTTTTCATTTTTATTTTAGTTTTACCTAACAAAATGATTATTTTTTCGTTAATGACATGCTTCGTTTTAGTTTTCATTAACAGGGATAACACTGTGCAATGATCTATCACTGGGATCGAAGGGCCCAGAGCCTATACCACGGTGAAAAACCCTGTTCTTATGCACACACACACCTGGCAAACTTAAGGGCATTACCGTATATATTCACGTATAAGTTAGGTCTTGAAACCCAAAAAATCGATAATAAAATCAGACCCTGACTTATACGCCCGTTCAAAAATACGACACTTAAGTTTCTCAGACACATCGAATTTTGTTGCAGCAGCACAGTTACCAATTTCTTTTGCCACTTCAACAACTTTTAATTCAAAATCAGCTTCATATTTTCTTCTGATCGAACGCTCCATTGTAGATAAGGGATGCTCTTACAATAAAGATGTATGAGGGTGTGAGGTACAAAAAAACACTAAACAGTGCAGACATCGCTTTAGAATAGCTTGGGTATTACCATGTGGTCATGTAGGCACAATACATAGAAAAGAAAAGGCAGTGTGCTCCGTGGTTACTTTTTTAGGTGGACATTAGCATATGACACACACGTGCGCATGGGAGGCAGCTAAAGGGCTTTAGTAAGGACAGTTCCGAGACATACCGGGATGTGGCAGAGTGCACTGATTCTTTTTCTCCCTTGACCATTCACGGGAGATTCCACCTGGTCCTCTTGACGTCACTTCCGGGACCGAGCCAATGGAAGAAGACCTTGCCGGCTCAGGCCCCTGTGATGTCACGTCCGGGCTCGCACCAATGGCAGAAGACCTTCATGAGCCCGGCCCCTTTGACTTCACTTCCTGTCTTCCCCTTTAAAAGCCTCCACCTTTTCCCCATTCCCTCAGCTCTGTTTTGGACTCGGTTTTGTGCACATCAGTGCTGTATTCATTGAAAATTACTTTTGCAGCCAGGAAACCAGGTTATACGGGTGGCTGCCCCAAACGTTTATAGATAGATAGAGATAGATAGATAGATAGATAGATAGATAGATAGATAGATAGATAGATAGATAGATAGATAGATAGATATGACTCTGTCTCGAGTTTGTGACACATACCATAATCTCTTGGACCAATAGTGTGAGTTTTCCACATTCGACTTATATGACTGACATTATAAAATACCGGAAATTATACGGTAAAATCAAGCCCCGACTTATACGTGGGAGAACTTAAACACGAGTATATATGGTAGTTACCTTAACATGGGTGTTTTTAGAATATGGGAGGAAACCCAAGTCAATTGTTAAGCAAAAATGGAGTGCATCCACTGGTTAGTGTGATGACAGTGCTCATCGCTTTACTCCCACGCCAATCTACAAGCAAGTGAAAGAAGAAAAATGATGGTCCTGCTTGAGGCCTGACACAGTAAACTGATTTAAGACGTTTCAAAGGACACCTTTCAAAGAAACACAGAAGAAGCTCAGCTCCTACTCAGCCTGGTATCACATAGTTCTTCTGGTCTCAATGAATTGAATTGACTCTTTTTAATCTTTCCCCTCACCTTCTCTAATGGCAGCTTATTCTCACCTTTTCTCCGTTCCTCTGCCCTGGCTTTGTTCTCTCCTTTTCCTCCTATATTTGTTACCTGCTCTTTCCTTTTTGGTTGCTCTCCTGATGAAGGCTGTACACCCAAAATTTTCCCTTGCAGTGTGTAAATACCCTTTACCTTTTTTTTTCCTTTGCAGATGAACACTGACGCAGCTCTTTACTAACTTCATTTGCTTGTTTTGAAAATGTTCACTTAATTCTATGTCATTTCAATTCTATGAGCATAAAAGTACAGAAATACAATGTGAATAATACGGAGTAATGTGTCTGATGACACCTGAATAGTGAAACTTATTTGAATTTACACATTGTCAGTGAACCTGCCCCCAAGTGGAAAAAAGAAAGCAAATCACCCAGACGTTTTCTACCATGCGATCGTCATTACAATTCTGCTTCCTTGTAAACATTCAATTTGATACCATTTGGATCAAATGTTTCTCCACAAACATTCCTCATGCCCAGCAGTTATATTAAAATAATAAATCAAAATGTGTTTTTCCTCTGCTTTTTATTTGCAATTTCAGTCAGCTAACACCTTGCATGACAACGCTCAAATAATGTCCACATATTACACTGCTCGATATTTAGTTTTCATAAACATGAACGCAGCTGTTTATGATTTTAAATATTAGCAGAGAAATGAGAGCTCGCTGTGGGGCTCACTTTCTCTAAACAAACAAGAAAAAAAAAATCGATCAGGGACTTGATTCAGGTAATTTGCAAATCTGCAGGCGTTTCAGTCTAAATTCAAGTTTTCCATGTGAACAAGAAAAATAAAGCAAACCACCAAATACAGATGCTGATGGACATGCTGACTCTCACACGTTCAGAGAAGTCAGACATGGCACTCACTGAAAGCTGAATTCTAAATAACATCCACTTTCTTCAGCTCATCTTTTGCTGTATACAGTAGATTATTTGAGGATACAGGACCACACCACATGAACTTCAGAAGAGGTCATCCACCAGAAGCTAAGCACGTTCAGATCAAGCCAGTACTTGGATGGGAGGCCATGTAGAAAAACATTTGGCTTGCTGCTTGATGAGGTACTGGAGAGGTCAGCAGAAAGGGCGTTTACCCTGTGGTCTGAATGTCGATCTCAATGCCCCAGTGCAGTGATGGGAACACTGTGTTTTAACAATGGCGACATCCTTTGGATGAGACGTAAAATCGTGGTCCTGACTCTCTGTGGTCATGAAAGATCCCTGGGCATCTTTTGTAAAGAGTAGGGTGTAACCAGATGTCCTGGGGAAATTGCCCACCATGGTCTAATTATTCTGGCCCCCTAATCATCCCCTGTGTCTAATTGTCTTTCTCGCTCTCTCTCTCTCTTTCTCTCACCACCTATTAGCTCATGTGCGCTGTGTGTATTGGCGGCAATAATTGATACCAATCTCATCATCCTGGTGGAGGCTACATATTAGTGGGGGTTCAAGTGGCTCCCCACTCACTATGTAAAGCACTTTGAGTAGTGAGAAAAGTGCTATATAAATGTAAAGAATAATAACAATTTATTATTATTATTACTAGCTGTGTAAGCCCGGGCTCCTGGAAACCATGGACTATGTTCTGGTACTTCATCAAATTTCTTAGGGGTTACAGGCGTAAAAGAAAGGATGAAGTGCTGAACTACAATACCTGACAGTTAGCATGTTTAAATGTGCTTCGATAACTCAATTATTCACAGAAACCTGATTTCTAAAATGACAGGTGTAGCATGTGGCCGGGGCTCTTGCCCCATGCTAGGAGGACAGGGGGAGCAAGTGTGGCCAGAGTGTTACCTCCCCCTGGATGGCAACCCCCCTGGGTTGCAGCGGTGCCTCAGACTCCAGCAGGGCTTCATGGGAGTTGGAGTGTGGTGCAGCCCTGTTGGGATCTGCAGGCGGCGCCAGGGGGTGCTGCAGAAGGAGCTGCTGAGCCCTTATGGTCAGTTTTTTCACCACACCCGGAAGTGCTGTCGGAAACGAGTAATCAAGCACCTGTAGCACTTCTGGATGCCTTATAAAAGGAGCCAGCAGCCACTACTCAGGGAGGCAGAGTTGGGAGGACGAGCGATGAAGCTTGACCCGAGGAGTAAAGGAAGGGATTAATTGTTTGTACCTTGTGCTGTGCTTTGGTCTGTGTTATACTTGTGGGGAACAGGGAAGGCGTTTTCCATAAGGGAAAAAGAAAAATAAACCAGGTGTGCTTTGAACTTGTGTCCCACGCTTGTCTTTATTGGGTTCAGCTGGTGGTGCCAGCCTGGTGGGCCACACAGGTAAACCCTTATTCCGATTAAAGAAATCAGATTATTGGCTTCTGAGAAACCTGATTACCAGAGGTAGATTTCTCTGCGACTAATGCAATTATCTGGCCATGTAAACCCTTAACGAGGCGACTGTTTAGGATTTTGTAGTCAGTGTATTTTCGTTGCACTCTGTCAGCCTGTTGCATGCATTTGCCTAACCTACGCTTTCAGCAGCCAGGGTTAAAATGTCCACAAAATACATTTCCAAACATGGCATATTCATGGTAGGCCAGCTGCCTGGCTGTCTTCACACAGCAGGTGGATGGTGGTGACGGTTGCAGTGGGACGCAATCTGGTTTGTACCTCTTGTCATCATAAGTGGTGGTCCTACCAGGCAAACGCTTCTGTAGGCACAACACAAAAATGTTCAGCACCACGATCAGCTGGGGACCGATCAAAGGAAGCTGGTACCTCACTTTTGTTATTGATATCCATCTCCAGATCACTTGTATCCAACTCGGAGTCCGACAAGTCAGAGTTCTATTCAATGAAATTACGTAAAAGGTCCATGGAGTATTTTGCTTTGTACATTCACTTTGGTCTCTTGCCAGATGTTGGTGCCATTTTAGAGGTTGTTTGCTCTTCGCTACTCACGCACGTGTAGGGAATCGAGGTTAAAACAACAAAGCTATGTAACTTTCCTTCTAGCATAGAGAGTCGAGCAAAATGTAAGGGTGAGTTTTGTTGCAGTTTACCGCTGATTACCATCCTCTACTCCTGAAGTTTGACAAAAGTCGACATCAGCCCTGAAAGAGTTAAACACAAGATAATGAACATAGCTATCATGCTTATTTTCTGATTCACGGTGGCCGGTGATGGTGTTTAACTCTTTTTTGTGCAGTTTAAGGATATCAGAGCATTTTGCTAAAGGAGGACTCCAGAAGAAAACTTGCACATGTAAATGTTTTAAGCTGCCTTAACCAGCTTAATCTGGTTATGTGTGTGCATGTAAGCGCACTAAGTGGGATAGGAGTGTGGGATTTGAGGCATTCTGTTAAGATATACATAATAAAGAGTACAAAGAGGTATGAGAGTATAGGGTGTCACACACGCGTGCTTAGGGGACAGTCAAAAGGCTCGATTGCACGTGAAAGAACAAAGTACAGGGGACTGGAATGAGGCACTAATGCTTTTCTCTCCTTCATTCTACAGAAAAACAACCGAATAAAGCAGTCCTACTGATCATCACATCACTTCTGTATAAAAGGCTCTGTGGAGTCATCACACTTCCGGACTCCCCCCTGATGACCTCAGTTCCGCACCTACGCTTCTGACGTCATCTCCGACCACTACGATCAACGTCAGCTCCATTATTTTCCACATTTCCTCCCTGTTAATTGCACTTCCTTTACTGTCTGTATAAAAGAGTCAGGAACAAACTTTATTTTGTCGAATGTTTGATTAATTTTTGACCTCATTTTTGAACTGGACGCTACAACCAGTATACGGGGAGGCTCCCCAACCCTTAATCTGTGTCTCTGTGTTCTTATTTTATCACAAGGACCCTACCATAACACAATAGAGGATCACATAGGAGTCAGGGATAAAGCAGCTGATTTATTTTATTCAAGAAACAGCACCACAGTATCTATAATAATGTCTCTAAATCAGGGCAAGGCAAACTTTTTTGGTGGCAGGCTCAATTTTCAATAGTGACTCATCCAGTGGGCCATATAATATCTAGATGTAGAATGAATTCAGAAAGTACTGAACCCTCTTCACTTTTTATACGCTGTATTGTGTTGTAGATGTCATTTTTATCACCTATCTGCACTCAATAAACCATAATGACAAAATGAAACCATGTTTTCAGAAAGGTTTGCAAATAATATTAAAAATCAAAAACTGAAATCTGTCATTCATTACAAGTTCAAGGAGGTTCTGCTCATCCTTTATAATGCACTGGTGAGGCCTCATCTGGAGTCCTGTGTGCAGTTTTGGTCTCCAGGCTACAAAAAGGACATAACAGCGTTAGAAAAGGTCCAGAGAAGAGCTGATTCCAGGGCTACAGGGGTTGAATTATGAGGAAAGATTAAAAGAGCTGAGCCTTTACAGTTTAAGCAAAAGAAGATTAAGAGGAGATATGATTGAAGTGTTTAAAATTATGAAGGGAATTAATCCAGTGGATCGAGACTGTGACTTTAAAATAAGTTCAGCAAGAACACGGGGGGACAGTTGGAAACTTGTTATGGGAAAATTTTGCACAAACATTGGAAGTTTTTCTTCACACAGAAAACCACAGACACACAGATTAAGTATGACAGACAGTGGAATTTCAGTGACTTTCAAAATTCAACTTGATAGAAGAATTAAGTGGATAGGACTGGCAAGTTCTGTTGGGCTCAATGGCCTGTTCTTGTCTACATTGTTCTAATGTTCTAATATAAGCATTCAGACCCTTTGCTGTGACACTCCAAATTGTGGTCAAATGCATCCTATTTCCTTTAATTGTCCTCAATAATTGGAAAATGGAAGAATTTTGGAACCAGCCAATTTGAGTAACCAGGCAAGAAAGGCCTATGTGAGGGAGGCGGCAAAGAATCGAACAGTCACTCTAACAGAACTCCAAAGGTCCTCTGCTGAGATGTGAGAACCTGTCTTTTCAGCAGCAGTCCATCAATCAGGCATTTATGGTAGAGAAGCTAGATGGAAGCCACTCTTGACATAAAGACCTGAGAGGAGAGGAAAAGATGTATCTGCTGTAATGAGACAAAACTTGAACTCTTTGGGCAAAACTCCAAGTAACATGTCTCTGGCAAAGTCCAGGCACTGCTCATCACCTGCCTAATACCATTCCTATGGTGTGAAGCATAATTGTGACAGCACAATCCTGTGGGGGTGCTGCTAAATGGTAGGGAAAGGTAAACTGGTCAGAATTGAGGATGAGATCTCCTGATATCAATAAAAGCCAGGGAGGCCTCAGCAATGGTGATGTCAAGGTGGTGCCAACCCTTGGGTTATCTCCCACCCACACAAAAGGCAAAAGAGAACAGTACAATACACATAGAGGCTAAGTTAAACATAAATGTACCAATATTAACAAAAATTTTATAAACATCTGAAAAATACTTTAGAATAAACAGGAAAGACATAGAAAAATAATGTAAATCTAAGCCAGGGAAAAAAATGCCTGGCCATATAATATCTAGATGTACAAAACATAACAAAATCTGCTTAATCCATGTCAGGGTCAAGGCCGTAATGGAGCCTGCCCGGGCAGCACTGGGTACAGAGCAAGGGACGGTCCTGATGAGGGCTTGGATATGAAGCACTCTTTTTGCTATACAATTCTTCACCTTTCAAAATGCCCACTGTTACAGAAGAAATTCCCAACAGGACACATTGAGGGAGGTCGCTGTGTCCTGTGGATTTGTGAAATGGCTACAGAAAAAAAAATACAAGGACACGCTGCTCTTAATTTCACTAGGGCCTGTGCATTGTAAGATGTGAAGCACATATGCTTACAAGCAATTACAAAATGATTAATTCTCAGGGTTCTTTGTGAAAGAACTTTAATTTATAGTCCTGCAGATTCAGACACTAGTATTTATTGCTCATATATTTCTCTGATGTAAAATCCATTTCAAGAATGAAAAAAAAGGCCTGATATGACTTCCAGAGTTAATCAGCTTAGGCAGATACAAAAGCATATTTGATAAAGGTGGCCTCATGCGGAAGATAAGCGATGGCAACGTCTGGTGGAAATGAAAGCTTCAAAGAATCAGTTGGCTTATCAAATCTCCAGCAGAAAGACTGGGGTGACAATCCTGTAGGAATTGTGAGACAAATATCCCAATTCCTTCTCTTAACCTTTTCATTGGTGACATCTCTATAGATGAATGTTGTTGAAAAGAGTTTTTTTTAAATACGATAAGCTAAGCTCTTTGGGGGGAAAAAATGGCAAAATTTCTGTTTTTGTGTTCATTGTAATGGCTGAATTGCATAGGGCAAGGTGGCATCGTGATTTCACTCCCCTCGGGACAAATGTCTACTGTCAGTCCTGCATTTCTTGCCTAGTTGGGCACTCTGATATTCATGTGGCCTGAGGTTAAGCTGCTTGTGTTGCAAAGAACTTATGTTAGCAGTGTAGGACAAAGTGGGCATTTCCCATTCTGCAATGAGCTTTAGTGGCATGACAGGCCTACTAGATTTAGCAGACATTCATCTGCATTAACATTCCAAACTAAGTGACTAAACCCCAGCTTGTACCAGGATTTGCCTGGACTTCATCTGATAACAAAAGTGTAAATCAGAGTTGCACTAACATCACTCCAGAGGCCCCCCAGCAGACTATTTGAGCCAGAAGGCCCAAAATGGACTCAAGCAAGAACAATGAGCTATAATTTAAGGATCAACAACTCTGATGGACAGAAGAACTCACCTACGAGGACAAACTGATCTTGTAACTGGTGACTTTAATCCGATCAGGAGAAGTAGTACATTTCCTTAAAACTAGTTTCAATCATCCCATCCGGGGATTGTTCTCTGGGATTGTTCTGGTGTGCAAAATCTTCAAATTTCCAACTGCAAAACTGTTTACATTTTAATAATTTTGCTCAAATGAACCAGGATGAACTGAATCTACAAGACGTTCATGCATTGCAAGAATGGAAAATAAGCACATACCACAGGACCTGATTTAATTAATTTATAACCTGAGAAAAGATGGATGCCATAGAACTAGGAATTACCAAATTAGTTTACAGCTTAGGAAAGGAAGGAGTGCAAGCTGCTTATAAGATCATGCACTTTGATCAGAGTCATTCATCATCAGGACAAGTTAGTAAATCAAATGTTGTGCAATGTCACATGTCCCAAAAGTGCATTTTAATGTACTGTATAGATGGGTCGTCTGATGGACCAAAGAAAAGCAGGAGAAGAGAGAAGAAAAGAAGATAAAGAAAAGCAATGGCAGAAGGGCAACATCAGATCAAGAGACGTGAGATCGTCTGATTTGGATGTCATAAAACGTTAACTGTGAACAACGTTGATCGCTAAACTGAAAGCCGACCAGAACATTCAATCCTTGACATTAGTGATTTTCAGTAAGCTTTTCTAAGATTGTTTAGATCCAGACTTTGCTATTTATTTTATTTTCTATTATATCTTCTATTTGGCATTTTATATATAAATAAATACCATATTCTATTTTTTCTATACTTTGTCTTTTATCTGGAGTAAATGAAATAATAAATGGGTACCAAATGTAAATGGCTACTGTCCTATTCACAGGGTTTATTAAGGTTATTGAGGTCACCCCTCAATCATTAGAATAACTGTGGTGAAGGTAAGACCTGGTTTGGTTAGTAAGTGGCATATAACCAAAAGAGCTGCAATTTTCTGTGTATTGCGACAACACCCCCGTGTTTGGTAGAGCTGGCGAGAGTGAATTCCTATATCGAGAATCTTACGCAGAATATTGCAGAGTGGCTGATGCTTGGCACCACTCAAAACTTTGTCTGCCTAGTATCTCTATATGTATGCATGTGTAACTGTGCCCTATGTGAAATATTGCAGAATGACTGGCAATTGGCACCAATGGAGATTTTTTCTGTATAGGACCTCTATGTGTATATGCGTGCATATCTGTGTGCGTGTGTTAATCTTCAAGGCAAGAGTAGGCAAGCACAATAAACGTTTTTGGTAAGTCTCACAAATTTCACGATAATACACTGGTTAAGAAAACAAGCAACAATTAAAACCTTAATGCAGCAGTTTAAAACTAAAATAGGCAATTTAGGGTTCTGAATTGGAACAAACATTACAACAATCTAGACAGGAATGGACGTTCAGCCTAACAAAGCTTTCCAAAACTATCCACTTCATTTTTCAAAAATATCATCAAGTCTAAATAGTTAACTAAAACTAAGCTGTAAAGATATTACTTTAGTAGTAAATAAGTTTTAATTTGGAAACTGTGGACCTCCAGGACTGTAACTGAGTACCCCTGCCATAGAGAAACAATTTTGGCTCCGAAAAGAACTATCCACATGAAGGTTCCAGAAGCCCAAACAGGCTTCATAGATAGCCATGAATAAATAACAGATTTTTGAAATGGCAATAGATTCATGATTTTTAAAAAGACAATAACATCGGCTACATTCTGTTTTTTCTTGATCTGTTACTATCCCACTAGGTTGCCTTTTCTACATTAAACATTTCTGTTTTGTTCACAAATTGGGAAACCTTTCAAAGTCCAAAGAACCAAGTCATATGCAAAAGAATCTTTTTTTAGAATGAGATGATTCTTTGTCAAGCAATGGTTCTACTGCAGGGGTGCCCAATGCGTCGATCGCGATCGATTGGTAGATCGCGTTGCATTCAAAAAAATTTTTTTTTAAAACGTTAGTCTATCATATATCCTCCCTATGGCATTTGGCACTTGATTGAAATATATATCATTTTTAATGTAGGTAGATCATTTCGACCTGGTCATTTTAAAAGCAGCTCGCTAGCCGAAAAAGTGTGGGCACCCCTGTTCTACTGGGAACCACACAACCCCATAAAGTGCCATAAGATTTTGGATGTCACAAAGCTCTTCATTCATACAACTAGAGGTCCTAGAAATTCAACTTAAAACAGTGAGAGGTGGGCACAGATTTAGTGTTTTATGCCTCTTTAAAATGAAATATTTCACACATTTTTCTTTGTGCCATAAACCCTTACTATGTTGTGTCAAATACAACAAGGGGTTGGCTACATTTTTATGTGAAATATTTGTTGCAATGCCGTACTATGCCACAGTTAGAACAATTTATTTCTTCTACAGCCCAAAAGTCATACAAGGAATGCCTCATTGGACTTTAACAGGCCCTGTTTTTTGACAGCCCCCCACCCAAACCTTGACTCCCTAAGAAGGCAAGAAAAAACTCCCAAAAAAAACTTGTAGGAAAAGGGCAATTCGGAGAGAGAGAGAGACCCTCCTTCCAGATAGGTTGGGTGTGCAATGGGTGTCAAAAAATACAATACCCAAAACAGAACACAAGTAATCCTTTTCACAGAGCTAGATGGCCAGTCTATCATGGCCACTTAAGGCGTACAGTACAGCGGTACAAACTACTTTGTTTTTGCACAGCACTCCTTACCAAGTGTAGGCAGAGAGCGCAGTGACCACTCTCCAGGAAAAATGCAAGAATAGATTATACTACTGTGGACACTAGAGGGCACTCTTGCTCCTCAAACCCAAAACAACAGACATTGGGCACAAGTTAAAAGTACAAAGAGGTTATTTATTTTTAGGAAACTTTTCCCCAAAGTGTTTCCCATCACCACAGCCACAAGTAAACAACAGGCAGAGCACAAAGTTATTCTTCTTTCGCTTCTCTTTCTCCTCCCAGAAAGCTTTTCCACCTTCCACCTGACGCTGGCTCCTCCCTATAAGGTTGGTCAAGTCCTCTGACATTAGCTGGGCTTGGCAGAAACCTCATGTCACGTGGCCCTTCCACTTCCACAGCACCCCCTGGTTGCACCCATGGTACCCAACAGGGCTGAGATATAGAATTCCAAGACCCATGGTGCCTTGTGGGAATCTGAGGCACCGCTGCAATCCAGGGGAGCTACCATCTAGCATTTTGGGGGAGGCAGTGTCCTAAAGCAGCCACCTTCCCCCATCCTCCTATCTCCTGGGCGTCCCAGCCGGGTTAGGCTGTCAGCCTTCTCTTACATTGAAACATTTAAGACGAGAACAGGCCATTCAGCCCAACAAAGCTTGCCAGTCCTATCCACTTATTTCTTCCAAAAAACATCTAGTCGAGTTTTGAAAGACTCTAACGTCTTACTGTCTACCACACTACTTGGTAGCTTATTCCAAGTGTCTATAGTTATTTGTGTAAAGAAAAACTTCCTAATGTTTGTGCAAAATTTACCCTTAACAAGTGTTCTTGATGAACTAATTTTAAAATAACAGTCTTGATCCACTGTACTAATTCCCTTCAAAACTTTCAACACTTCAATCATGTCATCTCTTAATCTTCTTTTGCTTAAACTGTATGGGCTCAGCTCTTTTAATCTTTCCTCATAATTCAACCCCTGTAGCCCTGGAATCAGCCTAGTCACTCTTCTCTGGACCTTTTCTAGTGCTGCTATGTCCTTTTTGTAGCCTGGAGACCAAAACTGGACACAGTACTCCAGATGAGGCCTTACCAGTGTGTTATAAAGGATGAGCAGAACCTCCTTGGACTTGTACTCCACACATTGTGCTATATAACCTAACATTCTGTTAGCCTTCTTAATGGCTTCTGAACACTGTCGGGAAGTCGATAGCTTAGAGTCCACTATGACTCCTAAATCCTTCTCATAAGGTGTACTCTCGATTTTCCGACTGCCCATTGTGTATTCAAACCTAACATTTTTACTTCCCATGTGTAATACTTTACATTTACTGACATTAAATTTCATCTGCCACAAATCTGCCCAAGCCTGTATGCTATCCAAGTCCTTCTGTAATGATATAACGGATTTCAAATTATCTGCTAATCCACCTATCTTGGTATCATCTGCAAACTTAACCAGCTTGTTACTTATATTCCTATCTAAATCATTTGTATATATTAAAAATAGCAGCAGCCCTAGCACTGACCCCTGTGGACACCACTCTTAACATCGGGCAATTCTGATGAGGTTCCTTGCTCCATCACCCTCTGCTTCCTGTGTCTGAGCCAATTCTTTACCCATCTAAAAACATCACCCTGAACTCCCACTTCTTTTAGCTTGATGCCCAACCTCTCATTTGGCACCTTATCAAATGCTTTCTGAAAGTCCAGATAAATAATATCATAAGCTCCACTTTGATCGTATCCTTTTGTTGCCGCCTCATAAAATTCCAGCATGTTAGTAAAACACGACCTCCCTCTTCTGACCCACTCTGACTTTTCCTAATAACTCCTGTCCTGGCCAGGTGTTGCTCAATCTTATCCTTAATAATTCCTTCCATTAATTTTCCTGTGATGCATGTTAAGCTTACTGGCCTATAGTCGCTTGGATCTGCCCTGTCACCCTTTTTATATAGTGGGATGATATTTGCCATTTTCCAGTCCTTCGGAATCTCTCCAGTGCGCAGTGACTTCCTAAAAATATGTGTCAATGGTTTATACAGTATATGTACTCACTAGCCTCCTTAAGAACTCGAGGATATTTGGTGATTTGTTTGATTTCATCTTATTTACTCTGAGCAGCACTTCTCCCTCTACAATTTCCAAATCCCTCAGTACCTCCTTAGTAGTCGCGTTTACCTCTGGCAGGTTATCCTCCTGCTCACTTGTAAACAACTCAGAAAAATTTAAGTTTAGGGCATCCGCTATTTCACTGTCTGTATCTTTTAATTCCCCTTTGCTATTACTGATGCACTTCATCTTCTCCTTGACTGTTCTTTTAATACTCAAAGAATCTCTTAGGGTCTTCTTTCGCCTTATCTGCTATATTCCCCTCCAACTGTCTTTTAGCCTCCCTGATATTCTTCTTAATGGTTGCCCTCATGTTCTCATACACTCTATGATTCACTTTGCAGTCATTAGTCTTATATGCCTTATACAGCAGTTTTTTCCTTTGCAACTTGTTTTTTAAATTTTTATTAATCCACTGTGGAGTTTTTTTTTGTTTCCTATTAATTCCAAATTTAGGTATGTATCTGTCCTGCATTACATGTAAAACATTTTTAAACCTGTTCCACTGCTCCTTGACTGTCTCCACATTTAAAAGCTCATCCCAGTCTATCCTACTTAGACTTTGTCGCATCTGCTCAAAATTAGCCCTACCAGTTCAACTTAACAATTTTAGTCTTTGCATTTGCACTCTTATAAAATACTGAGAATTGTATTACATTATGGTCACGTGACCCTAGTGGTTCAATCACCTCTACACCCTCAATTCTATCCTGATTATTACAAAATACTAAATCTAGACAGGCTTCACCCCGTGTTGGTGCTTTAACATGATATGTGTTAAAAAACAGTCGCTGATTACTTCTAAAACCTCTTGTGCTCCTCCATCTGCAAGATTATCCCAGTTAATATTTGGATAATTAAAGTCCCCCATGACTATAATATCTCCCTGTAAACTTGCTTTTTTAATAGTACTAAAAAGATGTGTGTTGAAATTACTTTCTGCATTAGGTGGTCTATAACACACTCCTAAAATAAGACCCGTTTCCCTAATATTTTCCAGGCGAAGCCACATGTCCTCACTAAGATGGGGCTCATCATCCAACTGAAGAGGACTTACATTTAAATCCTGTTTGGCATAAACAGCAACCCCACCTCCTTTTCTGTTCTGTCTAGCCTTCCTAAAAAATGTGCATCCCTCTATGTTACACTCATCCCCATCTTTGTTATTTAGCCAGGTTTCCGCATTTGAGGTTACACTACTCATTTAATACAGAACTGTCACTTATAAGGATATAGATTTGTTCAAATACATCAAAAAACTAGAAACTAATTAACGTAAATGAAAAACAGAAATATCTGTCCATCAGCTGATTGCAGATCCACAGACAGATTGTAGAGAAAGAGTCAGACAAGTCAGACACAATCAGAGTTCTGGACACCTCAGCCAACTAGCTGCAACCACCCAATTGGCCATTCTACAGCTGAGGTAGTGCTGGACTAGCCAATCAGATGAAAGTACCCTTTTACCTGATGATTCCAGCACTCCTTTTTCTGAGATGACTTTTCCATAGATAGGCAACTTGGCAATAGAGCAGTGGCACCAAGTGCCGCATAAAGATACCAAGAAGAGAAAGGGTTAGTAACAGCTTCTAAATTTGGTGCATGTACTTATCCACTTCTTGCTAAATGTCGTGCAGTTTGGCTTTTGTGGCAATCAACTTCATTATTTGTAATCTTTAATGAAGATGTTCAAACACCTGCTTCTTGCCGTGAACTCCTAAAGCAAAACAAAGAGCATCAGTATGCTAGCTGATGTAACACCTAGAGGCCGTGTTCTGGGTAAAGTTTCAGAATAAAAACAAGCAAAGAAAAAAAACAAAACAAAAAACTTAAGAAGTACAGCAGAAGAGTTTGGCATAAATTACCATTCAACTGCAGCATTAGTTTGTCAAAGCTGAGACTTCTCTGACACTGACAGTGACTAAGCGCCAGACTGAAGTGTTTTTTTTTTTTTGTTGTTTGTTTAGGTGTTCCTGTTTTGAAGATTCTGCCTGCAAGTTCTTAGGAGGCCACAGTCATGCAGTTACACAAAATATGCACCTGCCATATTGCTAGCTTATCTATCATTATCTTTCTTTATTCTGTTAGTCTTTATTTTTCCTGTGAAGAATATCATTTTACAAGAAACCTAAAATGAGGATAATTTTGCTGCAAATAAATGCTGGAATGATAGACTATGCTGGAAATGTCAGAACTGGTGGGGTGTAATACTGGGTTAATACAAGGAACTGTCCTATCTGCTCTCCTGTTTACCCCTCTACACAACAAACCTCCCAGTAGAATACCAGTGCTTGGCAGCTACAAAAATTCTCCGATGACTCCTCCATCACAGGCTGCATTAATAATGGAGACGAGTCAGAGTACAGGAAAGGTGTGGCGCAGATAGAACCCACTGCAGCTCAACATCAGCAAGACAAAAGAGCCGGTGTGTCAAAGAGCCTCTGTGGCCGGTCACGACTCAGGGGGAGGACATTGAAGGGGTGCAGAGCTACAAGTGCCTGGGGGTTCACATAAACAACAGACTGGACTGGTCTGTCAACACAGTGGTGCTGTACAAGAAGAACCAGAGCAGGCTGGACTTGCTAAGGAGACTCAGGTCTTTTGATGCGTGCAGTACGCTACTGGCAACGTTCTACCAGGTGTAGCCAGTGTGTTGTTCTACACTGTGGTGATCTCATAACTCTCACACAGGGTTTTCCCTTCATCGAAATGATGAAACTGGACAAGGTGCAGCATGTCAAGTCCACGTGGGACTCTTGCTGAGGATAAATAACAGATAGGCTTTCCAAGCAAGCAGTTCTTTCGGTGAGATCCTAAAACAGATGAAGCCATATTAGTTCATTAACTCATACTGATGTAACACACTGTTACTATTACGACTGTTATATGCAATGACTTATTAGTTGTTAAGTTTTTGACAGCTTATAAAGGCAACGGTCGTTACCAGATGCCTCTAAATAATTCCAAGTAGACCTCATATTAACTAGAAATAAAACAGAAACACCTACTTACTACGAGAATGTTCTGGGAACTCAAACTTAGCATTAGAACGTTCTTGAAACTCCTACTTAAAACTAGAATGTTCTGGAAACTCCTACTTACAACTAGAATGTTCTGGAAACTCCTACTTACAACTAGAATGTTCTGGAAACTCCTACTTACAACTAGAGTGTCCTAGTAACTCAAACTTAATCCCAAAATGTTCTGGAAAGTTTTACTTACTACTAGAATGTTCTGGGAACTCCAACTTAGTACTAAATTGTTCTCCGTTTGCTTTGTTTTTAATTGATTACTAATTATTTAGGCAGTTAAGAACCCTGCACAGGAGTACGTAGATTGTAACAGTCTAAATAAAATGCTCAGAATGAAGCGACCTCTAAATGTTTCGCAATCAGGCCAAAATATCACAGGCAAGCAAGCTATCCCTAATGGACAAAATACGTCTTTCGGGGGAAAAAATGATTTTATAAACGTCACCTCTTTGACTTGTTTTTTGTCCACCCTACTACTGTATCTATGAACTACCGTATATACTCGCGTATAAGTCGGGTCTTGAAACCTGAAAAATCAATCATAAAATCAGGCCCCGACTTATACGCCCATTCAAAAATGCGACACTTGCATTTTATTTTTTACATCTTCTTGCCTCCTCCAATCTTGTACTAGTTTCTCAGACAAATCAAGTTTTGTTGCAGCGTCGCAGTTACCAGTTTCTTTCGCCACTTCAACAATGTTTAATTTAAAACCAGATTCATATTTTCTTCTGATCGAACGCTCCATTGTAGATAAGGAATGCTCTTACGATAAAGGTGTATGAGCGTGTGAGATGCAAAAAACACAAAACAGTGCAAACGTTGCTTTAGAATAGTTTGGGTTTTACCGTGTAGTCACGTAGGCACAATACATAGAAAAAAAAAAAAAGGGCAGTGTGCTCCATGGCTACTCTCTCAGGTACGGAAGTATATTAGGCCCACGGAGAAGAAAAAAACAATACGGACACAGTGAAGAATAGAGTAGTATACGTCGAGAATGAAGTCGAGCAGAGGAAGTTTAAGAAGTATGTACCAAGTAACATGGGCAGGGAACACTTAACACAAAGCATTTAATGTGCTACATTACCCATGACGGGGTTTGAGAAAATCTAGTAAATTACTGTATGCATTGATTTTAAATATCGTTTACGATGTTCTACTTTAATGACAAAATAAACTACGAGAATAAAGTCAGCATGTCGACTTTAATCTCGACATAAGCATCAAGATTAAAGTGGAAATGCCCAGAGTAAAGTTGGCATGTTGACTTTATTCTCAACATACACATTTTTTTTTTCTTCTCTGCTGGCCTAATACGCTTCCTTACTCAGGTGGGCGTTGGCATATCATAATTTCTTGGACCAATAGCGTGAGTTTTCCAACAATCAACTTATATGACTGACTATATAAAATACCGGAAATTATATGGCAAAATCAAGCCCTGACTTATCCGCAGGAGAACTTAAATGCGAGTATATACGGTAGCTATGCTAATCCAATAAGACATGTTGAAATCTAAGAAATCAACTTAGACCTCATCGGTAAGGTTTGCTGTCACCATCTTTTGAATGTATTTTGTAATGCATGTAGTAATAAAATGCACTTCATTTTTCATTCCAACAGATGGTGCATTATAAACATTTATAGTGATAAAATGCTTTACTACAAATGTTTGTGTCGTGCCACCTATTGGAATGACAGATGCAATGTATTTGTGTCAAGTGTATGCCGTTTGGTAAGCAGTGTTAATGTTTGAGATGCGCCTTCTACTGGAATGACAAATGCATTGCATTTCACCACTACAAATGTTTGTGATGCGTCACCTGTTGAAATGACAGAGACTTAGCAACTGGATGGAAACACAGATACACAGACACTTATCCTTTTATTAAGTTGGATTTTTTATTTTATTTTTCCCTAGTTTGCAGTCTTGTAAGAGTTAACATCTCATTGATTTTCTTGAGTCTGATCCATGGCGTGGCTGCTTGGTGTTTTGCACATCTCCTCAATCTTACTCCTGCAGGGGATATAAAACTCATGGCAGGTAAACTTTCATGACCCTCCAATCCGGCGTTACGCAGCTAATCTGCTAATTTAGTTTGAAGGAAGGCAGCAGGCAGCAGACATTTGCAAACAAAGCTCAACCAGGTGGCAACACTTTTGTGCATCTTTTTGATTGGTTTCAATGTTCAAATAGTGATTTTGTCATATTATACCGCTTTGCAGGGTGTATAATGTGTGATTCATTTCAAATTATTTACTCCAAATGAGGCTTCTGCATGTTTATGCATGTTATTAATACAAGAAAGCCACAGGTGAGGTGCAACTGGAAACTAGATTGAATTTTATTATTATTTTTTCTTTATCAGGTGTGAGGATTGCTACTGAAATCTTCTAATGTTATGAAAACCATGTTTGTTAGCTCTTAAGTGGAAGCGTATCTTTTATGAGTCTGAATTTTATTTTCCCCCAAAATCTAAGGATTGGAATGTTAAGACGCGACACAATGCAACACCAGGGAGGAATTTTCACTTCAGTTTGTGATTTCAAGTTAATTGCTAGCAATATTGGCAGCCCGAAGCAGTTCTATTGAATTTCAGAGAAAGCCTACGTCTGGAAGATCAAAAGAAATAAAGTCTACTTATTTGTTTGAGACTTAAAAAAGAAAATACCAACAGATTTATACTTGTTTTATACTCACGCAATATGCAGCCACCTAACTGTGTTTCGCCCACACTTATTGCTCTGCTTTACTCGTGACACTGGCTTCCATATGCAGCACCTCAGGTCAGTGCTGCTGCTGTAAGCGTCCACTCGCAGATGTGCAGGATCAGAGGCAGCACAAATCAAGTCAAGATGGGGAGCATGCACTGGTACATTGCATTGCTGTACCCACTACACGACAAAACATCTTGGGATCCCGGTTGGCAACCCCCCAGGCAGACACGCGGTCCAGTCCTACCCTCTGGAAATAACAACAACAACAACAACATTTATTTATATAGCACATTTTCATACAAACAGTAGCTCATGACCCTCTACTGTAATGACCCTCTACTGTATCTGCCGCAGCCAGGTGTTAAATGGGCAACTCCTTGGCCTCGTCCAGCCACTCGGGTCCCCAACAGTGAGGATCTTACGAGCCGGATTTCCCTCAGGGAAACGCGTCACATGGCCGTAGTGCCATAACTGATGCTCCCTCACAATGCAGGTAATGTGCCTCATTCGGGACTCCATGAGCAACCACTCATTCGATACAAAATCCAACCAGCAGTACCCAAGGATTTTCTGGAGAGACACAGTACCAAAGGAGTCCAGTCTTCATCTCAGGTCACTGGATAGCGTCCATGTCTCACAACCATATAGCAAGACAGGAAGCACCAGGACTCTAAAGACTTGGACCTACGTCCTTTTGCATAGATATCGGGAGCGCCACACACCCCTTTCCAATGACCTCATGACCCCCCATGCTCTCCCAATCTGTCTACTAACTTTATAGGAAGAGTCACCAGAGACATAAATGTCACTGCCAAGGTAAGTAAACCTCTCGCCAAGGTTGACATTCTCTCCACAGACAGACACACTGCTGATGGCTGTGCCCAAGAGGTCATTAAAGGCCTGGATCTTGGTTTTATCAGGATACTCACAAGCCCAGACACTCAGACTCCTCACTCAGTCTCTCGAAGCGCCCCAATTGGAGCCTCCATTGACTTCACGAAGATCACAATTTCGTCAGCAAAGTCAAGATCAGTGAATCTTTCTTCGCCAACAGATGCCCCACAGCCGCTGGACCCCATGCCAGTGCCCAACACCCAGTCCATCAAAGCATTAAACAGAGTAGGAACAGAAGACACTCGTGAAAAATGCCAGAATCAACTGAGAAAAACACAGAGGTCCTGCCTCCACCCTGCAAAGCACTCACAGTACCAGTGTACAGGCTGGCCATGACATCCAGCAACCTCCAGGGGATTCTGTGAACACTCAAGATGTCCCACAGGGCAGCTCGATCAACTGAGTCAACTATCAGAGGCAGCACCCATACCAAATAAAAAAAAAATAAAAAATCACCTCAAAAAATAGTGGGGGTTGCTTGATGCAGACATCTAGAAAGAAAGAGGGGAAGGAAGTCTCAGGCAGAGTCTTCATATAGATTTGATCTGGGGCCAAATTCTTACAAAGCTAATACACTTTGGGCCATTTTGTATCTGCATAAGAATACAGAGTAAGCAAGTAAGAAGAGGATACCAAAATAGCTGGAAGGACAGATAATCTAACATGAGCTAAATTATTATAGGGGGACCTGCACAGCGTACAGGCTTGAGCAAATGTGTGCCCAATGACATTTAATTTAAGTAAATGTAAAGTATTACACACCTCTCTCTCAGTTCTCTTTGCGCCATTTGGTGGTTGGCGATGACAAGAGACGTCCACCTGGCACTGTCGGCTGCCGCTGCTGCTTCTGTTTTGGGGACTCTTTTTCTATGGCCTTGCTCCAGGTCTTTTCGGGTCACCCACTGTTTCTTTATCACTGGGGTGTCCATCGAAAGAGTCATCACTGGACGTACTCTTGGTGATGCGCTTCCAGTTTCCCCCACAAAATGGATTATCTTGTGTTCCTGTCACATAAGGCAGGAGAGCGAAATGAGATAATATATTCATACACTTACGACTGATTAAAACCATTTTGGATGAAAGCATCTTCTAAGTAGATAAAAGCAACCGCAGTCATTTATCAGACTTAAATGTGCAGTTATGACAACTTAAATTTAATAAAATTCTCTTAATTAACGAAGGTTGACTTTATCATCAGTGAGTGCCTATGTGTAATAAATATTTATTAAATATTAAAAAAAATAACACTTACTTTATTTTGGTGACATGGAGGAGCAGTGGGGAGGGCTGCTGCCTGAAACTTTAATAGACTTTGTTAAAATCTCCTCCTCACCACCGTCTGTACGATGTCAGTTAAGACTCAAATGGATGATGTCCTGTAGATGGATGGGTGGATTCATTTTGCACTTAAGACATTACATTATCACCTGCATTTTTAACCCGATAATTTAGCTGAGACAAGACCAGGCCAGTTACACAAGACTAAGGCTAAGGAAAAAAGCAAGACGATAACTCAAACAGTGGGAGAAAGAAATGCAAGAATATCATCATTGTGTAATACTAAGGAAGCAACAAATTCATTTTTACAAGGTGAGCTTTCTTTATCATGGATAATGATTTTGTATCACATTGTTGTTGTCAAATACTATATATTAGTTAGGTAGGTAGGTTAGGAGGACACGATAATACAGTGCATTGCCGCAGCCACCACATGACAAACCACCTCAGGATCCCAGATTAGGACCCGAGTGCTGCCATGCAACGGGTGACACCTCAGCACCACACTACTTCAGATGAAATGAAACAGTGTGAGGTTTTTTTTATGGTGGCTGGAGTGCCAATTCTGTCACCAAACCCCCAGGTTTTCCCTGCAGGCTGGAGGACCTACATGCAGGGCTGGATGCAGATTAACGTCATACCCAGGACACAGCAATTGCAAGTTAAGGGCCTTGCTCATAAATTTATAAAAACACTATCCTGTCTAAAAGAAAGGCATACACGCACTGAATAAATTATTAGGACCACCATACTGATAACTGGGTAGGGCATCCTTTTGCTCTCAATACAGCCTTAGTTCTTCATGGCATGCATTCCACAATATGTTAGAAACATTTCATGGAGATTCTGGTCCACTTTGACATGCTTGTATCATGTAGTTTCCGAAGGTTTGCTAGCTACACCTTTATTTTACCGCTTCCCCAAGGTGTTCTCTTAGCTTCAGATCCGGCGACTAGGAAGGCCATTGAAGAACACTGAACTCATTATCATGTTCATGAAACCAGCTTGAGATGACTGTTCGCTTTGTGACATGGCGGCTAGAACTCACCACTAGGTGGAGTGACAGATGTGCGGTAGGTGGCGTTAGGTTCGCAAAGTCTTAGCATTTTTTTATTTTCTTTTTAGTTGAAGCCGTGGAGCCGTGGACGATAGAACACCGCATTTTTGCGTACGACTGTTTTTTCAAGAACAACCGATCTATTACTGCAGTTCAGCGTGAGTTTCGTTGCCATTTCAATATCCACAGAAATAAAGCTGTTCCCGCTCGTAACACTATCCTACGTTGGGTTAAAGCACTTCGTACACGAGGTACACTAATGATCAAAAGACCGCCGGGGGCTACACGAACGGCACGTACCCCTGAAAATGTGGAAAGCATACGACTAGCCCTGATGCACAGTCCGAGTCAATCTGCTCGGAAACATTCTTCTGAATTTGGCTTCAGTAATCGGTAAGGCGTATTGCATTTAGACCTTCATTTCCATCCCTACAAATTGGCCGTTGTGCAACAGTTGAAGTACGCACAGCGACTGAACTTAGCACATGAAATGGAAGCAATTTTTGAGCAAAATGACAGCCCTATTTTGTTCATGAGTGATGAAGCTCATTTTCATCTCAATCGCTTGGTGAATTGCCGTTATTGGGCTTCTGAAAATCTGAAAAAATTACACGAAAGACCGCTGCACAGCCCGAAAGTGATGGTTTGGTGTGCTATGGACAAAATTTGCGTCGTTGGTCCTTACTTTTTCGAAGATAATAATGGGAGTGCTGTTACCGTGAATTCGGAGCGCTACAGTGGTGTGAAAAACTATTTGCCCCCTTCCTGATTTCTTATTCTTTTGCATGTTTGTCACACAAAATGTTTCTGATCATCAAACACATTTAACCATTAGTCAAATATAACACAAGTAAACACAAAATGCAGTTTTTAAATGATGGTTTTTATTATTTAGGGAGAAAAAAAAAATCCAAACCTACATGGCCCTGTGTGAAAAAGTAATTGCCCCCTTGTTAAAAAATAACCTAACTGTGGTGTATCACACCTGAGTTCAATTTCCTTAGCCACCCCCAGGCCTGATTACTGCCACACCTGTTTCAATCAAGAAATCACTTAAATAGGAGCTGCCTGACACAGAGAAGTAGACCAAAAGCACCTCAAAAGCTAGACATCATGCCAAGATCCAAAGAAATTCAGGAACAAATGAGAACAGAAGTAATTGAGATCTATCAGTCTGGTAAAGGTTATAAAGCCATTTCTAAAGCTTTGGGACTCCAGCGAACCACAGTGAGAGCCATTATCCACAAATGGCAAAAACATGGAACAGTGGTGAACCTTCCCAGGAGTGGCCGGCCGACCAAAATTACCCCAAGAGCGCAGAGACGACTCATCCGAGAGGTCACAAAAGACCCCAGGACAACGTCTAAAGAACTGCAGGCCTCACTTGCCTCAATTCAGGTCAGTGTTCACGACCCCACCATAAGAAAGAGACTGGGCAAAAACGGCCTGCATGGCAGATTTCCAAGACGCAAACCACTGTTAAGCAAAAAGAACATTAGGGCTTGTCTCAATTTTACTAAGAAACATCTCAATGATTGCCAAGACTTTTGGGAAAATACCTTGTGGACTGATGAAACAAAAGTTGAACTTTTTGGAAGACAAATGTCCCGTTACATCTGGCGTAAAAGGAACACAGCATTTCAGAAAAAGAACATCATACCAACAGTAAAATATGGTGGTGGTAGTGTGATGGTCTGGGGTTGTTTTGCTGCTTCAGGACCTGGAAGGCTTGCTGTGATAGATGGAACCATGAATTCTACTGTCTACCAAAAAATCCTGAAGGAGAATGTCTGGCCATCTGTTCGTCAACTCAAGCTGAAGCGATCTTGGGTGCTGCAACAGGACAATGACCCAAAACACACCAGCAAATCCACCTCTGAATGGCTGAAGAAAAACAAAATGAAGACTTTGGAGTGGCCTAGTCAAAGTCCTGACCTGAATCCAATTGAGATGCTATGGCATGACCTTAAAAAGGCGGTTCATGCTAGAAAACCCTCAAATAAAGCTGAATTACAACAATTCTGCAAAGATGAGTGGGCCAAAATTCCTCCAGAGCGCTGTAAAAGACTCATTGCAAGTTATCGCAAACGCTTGATTGCAGTTATTGCTGCTAAGGGTGGCCCAACCAGTTATTAGGTTCAGGGGGCAATTACTTTTTCACACAGGGCCATGTAGGTTTGGATTTTTTTTTTCTCCCTAAATAATAAAAACCATCATTTAAAAACTGCATTTTGTGTTTACTTGTGTTATATTTGACAAATGGTTAAATGTGTTTGATGATCAGAAACATTTTGTGTGACAAACATGCAAAAGAATAAGAAATCAGGAAGGGGGCAACTAGTTTTTCACACCACTGTATATCGAGATGATAAACAACTTCTTTTTACCTGAATTACGACGAAAACGTATTCCCATCCGGCGTGTGTGGTTTCAACAGGATGGGGCGACAGCTCACACAGCTAGAGCATCAATGGATGTTATTCGACCTCTCTTCCCTGGTCACCTCATTTCCAGGTTTGGTAACATTCAATGGCCTCCTCGGTCCCCTGACTTATCCATGTGCGATTATTTCTTGTGGGGTCACCTCAAGGCACATGTATATGAGCATAAGCCCCGTACATTGGAGGAACTGAAGGAATATATCCGCGTGGAAGTCGCCCAAATTGACAGAGCAATGCTGAAAAGAGTGGAGGCCAACTTCCATGAACATCTTCAGAAATGCATCAGTGATAACAGACACCACATGGGAGATGTTGTTTTCCACACTTGATTTTGTCAAATGCTATTCCAATATGAACGCATATCCTTCAATAAATTTCTTTGTAAGAAAAAATTAACAATTTTGTGATTTTGTAAAAAACGACCGTCCTTTCTGCCTCACCCTGAAGAAGATGGGTAAATTGTGGACATGAAGGGATGCACGTACTCAGCAACAATACTCAAACAGGCCTTTGTATTCAAGCAATTATTGATTGGAATTAAATGGGCTAAAGTGCGACAAGTAAATATTCTCCAAGCCATTACATCACTGCCAGCCGGACTGATGACATAAGAAAAGTTGGGTGCATGGATCCATCCTATACAGTGCATCCGGAAAGTACTCACAGCGCATCACTTTTTCCACATTTTGTTATGTTACAGCCTTATTCCAAAATGGATTAAATTATTTTTTTTCCTCAGAATTCTACACCCAACACCCCATAATGACAACATGAAAAAGGTTTACTTGAGGTTTTTGCAAATTTATTAAAAATAAAAAAATTGACAAAGCACATGTACATAAGTATTCACAGCCTTTGCCATGAAGCTCAAAATTGAGCTCAGGTGCATCCTGTTTCCCCTGATCATCCTTGAGATGTTTCTGCAGCTTCATTGGAGTCCACCTGTGGTAAATTCAGTTGATTGGACATGATTTGGAAAGGCACGCACCTGTCTATATAAGGTCCCACAGTTGGCAATTCATGTCAGAGCACAAACCAAGCATGAAGTCAAAGGAATTGTCTGTAGACCTGCGAGACAGGATTGTCTCGAGGCACAAATCTGGGGAATCTGGGGTTACAGAAAAATTTCTGCTGCTTTGAAGGTCCCAATGAGCACAGTGGCCTCCATCATCCGTAAGTGGAAGAAGTTCGAAACCACAAAGCACACAGCCAAGACATCAAATGAGTGGCTTCAGGACAACTCTGTGAATGTCCTTGAGTGGCCCAGCCAGAGCCCAGACTTGAATCCGATTGAACATCTCTGGAGAGATCTTAAAACGGCTGTGCACCGACACTTCCCATCCAACCTGATGGAGCTTGAGAGGTGCTGTAAAGAGGAATGGGCGAAACTGGCCAAGGATAGGTGTGCCAAGCTTGTGGCATCATATTCAAAAAGACTTGAGGCTGTAATTGCTGCCAAAGGTGCATCGACAAAGTATTGACAAATACTCAAAGTATTTTAACAAATATTCAAAAACCTCAAGTAAACTTTTTTCACGTTGTCATTATGGGGTGTTGTGTGTAGAATTCTGAGGAAAAAAATGAATTTAATCCATTTTGGAATAAGGCTGTAACATAACAAAATGTGGAAAAAGTGATGCGCTGTGAATACTTTCCGGATGCACTGTAGGTGCCAAATTCGGATCCTACCATCTGTGTGTCTCAGCAGAAATCAAGATTCACCAGACCAAAAAACATTTCAACTGGAAACTTCAATGTCCAGTTTTGGTGAGCCTGTGCCCACTGCTGCCTAAGCTTTCTGATCTTGGGTGACAGGAGTTGAACCCAATGTGGCTACCTGTTGTAGCCCATATGTCCCAAAGTTTGACACGTTGTGCATTCTGAGATGCTTTCTGCTCACTACAGTTGTATAAAGTGGTTATCCGAGCTATCGTAGCCTGTCAGAGCAAACCAGTCTGGCCCTTCTCCTCTCACCAGAAATGCCACTCACTGGATGTTTTTTTTTTTGTTTTTGCACCATTCTGAGTATACTCTTAGAGACTGTTGTATGTGAAAACCCCAGGAGATCAACAGTTACAGAAATACTCAAACCTGCCACTCTGGTACCAACAATCGTGCCACGGTCGAACTCACGGAGATGACATTTTTCCCAATTCTGGTACTGATTTCAACAATAACTGAAGCTTCTGACCTATATCTGCATGATTTTATGTATTGCACCGCTGCCACGTGATTGGCTGATTAGGTAATTGTATAGATAAGTAAGTGCACAGGTGTTCCTTATAGTTTGCTCATGAAATGTATAAACACAAAGCTGAAATTTTAAATGAGTAAATATCTTGATATACTGAAATAGAGAATTCACAGTCATTGACATTTCTGCATTTTCAGAACACAGTTGACAGAATATCATTTTTCAAATATGACTATGTGAGAGCCAAAAACAGTGAAAATATTATGCCAATTTACTAAACAAACAGACTTAATATTTTTAGGGCTGTAACTAGTATTGGAGAAATGCTGCAACATCTTTCTTTTTATGGTTTTGTTACCAAAGTGCAACTCACTATATAGACACTCATTTATTATACTGCCACACGTATCAAATATACATTAACATTTTGACTTTTTAACGAATGGAATGAGTGCTCATTTGCCAAGTATCCTAAGGTGCAAGTACATTTTTCAAGGCACAACTGTGCTGCCTATATTGACTATTTTTAACATGAAACTCAGTATTTCATTTATCTTCGGTTGTACGCTACGGATTGTAAATGTGATTCATAGTTTATTTTGTGTCGCAGTCTCATCATTTGCTGTAACAAATAACTCATTAGGGTGATTACCATGAAGGAAGCTACATAAAATAGATTAATTGATCTCTTGCTTAGAGAAGATACTGATATAATAAATAAGTCACAAATATGTTTTATTTGAAGATTTTAAAAATCTTTCTCATCATTAAAAAGCACTTTTTAGAGACAGATAGAGATAGATAGATAGACTTGAAACGTACTATATAATAGATAGATAGATAGATAGATAGATAGATAGATAGATAGATAGATATGCAGTATTGCAGGAGCTCAACGCAGAAAAAATACAAAGAATAAATTAAAGATGAAACAGTAAAATACATAAATAAGTCCATAAATAAAAATATACTAAAATATCAGGAAAAATAACTTCGGTTAAACAAAGGTTATGTTGTAAAGTTTAATGCCAGCTGGTAAGAAAGCCACCGGACTGCACCCTCTGCAGGTGGAATCTGCATTATTTTGAAGTTCTCAGGGTGTCACTAAGAAAGTGTGTGACATTACTCATGATGTCTAGCAGCTTACTCAACAGATTTCTTTGTGCTGCTCCCAAATGGGATTTTCAGTGCCCCAAGGGTCATTTTTCCTCACCACACAAGGATCTGAATTTAACTCCTCCATACTTCGGAAAGGTGCAGGCCCATCCTTTATGGTTGACTGCCCATGTTCAACTGCTGTTCACTCTAAACCCTGCTCCAATTCAATCTCCAAAGCGGTTGTTTGAATAATTGCCACTACCACCAAAATCTACAAGCTTGGTGGCTCTACCCAGATTAACAGTTACAGAAATACGTATACCTCACCCCGGGCTTTGGCATGCACTGCCCTTGTGGCCAACAGTACCCGAGACACCTGAGAATGGGCCTGACACTCCAGTGCCATCCATTTTCAGATCTGGTTGATTCAGAATATGGTCTGCTTAACTTTGACCTTATAGCATCTCTTGTCCTCAACATCAATGCTCATATACAAAATCTCATTAAGTAAAACAACACACAAAACAACCATTATCTGGTAGAATAAAAATTGCCTGCCCATGCCAAACAACCCGAGCCTCCTCAAGAAATACGACTGACCCTTTCAAAAATAGTTTCTGTGTTTGCAGATTGGGCTACATCAATTTCCAATTGGTGGATGAAGATGAGAGTCAGATAATCTTTGTTCTTTCTGAAGTCCAACTTCATCTCCTTGGTTGAGCTAATGTTGCAATCGAGCTCAATCAAGTAATTCATCAAATCTTTGAGGTACTCTTCCTGTCCTCCATTTATACATGCTATGATGGCAGAGCTGTCCAAGAACTTGTCTCAGAATTGCACTTGAAGTCTAACATGTATGGTGTGTAGACGACAGAAGCTAGGGCATATCATTTGGAAGCTCCTGTGTTGCAGACTATTCATTCCAACACAAAGTTCTACCGCCTTGACAAGTATTTTGTGCCAGTTTGGTACTGGAAAATTAAAAGACACAGAGGGATGCCCTTCTTTCTCAGTCTTCCACCACTTAGGCTGGTATAGTGTTCCATACTTGTATGGTACAGTATATATTGGATATTTTAACTGTTTCAAACATCAGATTTCAGTTGATAGGCCTTAGCTTGAAAGTCTTGTCAAGCTGAACAGAAGCGTAGTGTGCTCTGGGAAAGCTCAAAGGCAAAGCAGAATATTTTGTATAGCTAGATTGTGCAGTTTTTGATTCCCATGGGAGTCTGACCTTGAGCTAGGTGATACTAATTCGGTTGCATTTGTTGTATGTTTCAAGAAACTGCAAAATGGCAATGCTCTCTTCTAACAGAGATGAAAACAAGTAGGACAGGTGTTTCATGTGTGCAAGAAGGGAGGAGGAGAGTGGCAGCTTTTTATTAGACATTTTTCAGAAAGAGCTCTTTCTCAGTTGTTGTTTTTCTAACACTTTTGCAAAGAGAAAGTCTCATTGCAAGTGTTCATCTACTGCTGCTGCTTGGTTGACATACATCTTAAAGAAGTTCAATCTTCAATAAGAAGCCTTTTTCTTTACCTTTTTGATTACGAATATATAAATTTGCAACAAAAGAACTGATTCACTTGAGAATATTCAGCAGCATCTTGCACTTGCAAGAAGAACTGCATGAACCCACTCAGGTTGTATCATTTTTTCTGTTGTTTCACATTTGCAGCTATTGTTTACAGGCAAATAAATATCATTTTTAAGTGAAAGCTTGAAGTCAGTATCTCTGTCACCAAGAGGTTAGATTGTTCACTACTTTTCTAAAGACAGTTCCTTAATGGCACAAAGGGGGCACACTTGTGAAGCCCTCTATTGGTGGTAAACTTGGTTGAAGTAAAATTTTGAAAATAAAGATAATCCCAGTCAGCAAACATTGTGCCCTGAAGGTGAAACATGCCAAGGGTAGCACGGACAGTAAGACAGGTCAGGGGATATAGGTAACAGGTAATTAGCTGGCTTTGGCATTCCTTCCTATCCTCCATTTCAAAAAGAAACTAAAGTTGATGTCACATTACACAACTTCTAGTCATGGGGTATGTCAGATTTGCCGACCACAGTCACTGATCTCATCGCTGGACCGTGTCAAATTAAACAACTAGAAATCATTCAGCATGACACATTTAGCAATCACATACCAACCTTCCAACGCAGTTGTGCTCACCAATTTTTGTGACAGCGAATAATGTGATGCCTAACGGTGCTAGTACTGTATATAATATTAACAGGTACAGCAAGTTCAGCCGTAGTCTGAGCCCTTTTTTCCAGTTTCCATTCTGTCATGGTACGTAAAACACAAGACATCAGACAGGTGAACTTCTCTTCTGCCAGTGAGGTCCCAAACACCCCTGTTCTTTATTTCTCATTGCTGCATTATATCACTTGTATTTCCAGATGAGCATTCATTGATTGCCAGCTCTCATGCACACAAATCCTGCTCGATTTTATCGGAGTGAGTCACAGACTAGTTGGAGTGAGTTGTTGGGCTTGTCTGACTAGAAGAAAACCCTCTATGGGTCTGCACCACAGACTGCTCCAACTCACTAAGAAAATGTAAATGAAGGCTACAACTGAAAATCATTGTTAAAGCTGTGTATTGTGACACAGACCTAAAGACGTTAATTTGTACCTTTTATGTTAGGTGCATGTTATTGGCAATCTGAAACAATAAAACACAGGGTCACATTTCAGCGATTTTCAGTCTCGCCAGACTTTTAATTTCTGATTTACTAAATGTCAGCTTTAAATTAATAAACGGATGTTTAGCAGCATTTTTTGCCAACAACCATTTCATTTCTTTTGACCATTTTATGTGCTGGGACCCATAAAAAACTAACACAAAGACCCATATTCGGTAACCGATACTACCGTATGCTTGAATCACTTTCAGGAGCAAGTCTGGTCTTGCCGAAGAATTACTCGTTTTAATGCTCTGTAAGACAGCAAAGGAATCAGAACAGATAAGTACCCCATTTTGGTTGAAGTTCTTCTATCCATTGTAGACCCAAAATACTGGCTATCAGTTCAGTTTTACATACAGTACTGACAAATAATCCAACAGTCTTTATTTACACTAATGGTAAGGGAAGACATATGTATAGAACACAAAGCAGAGATGGATCCATGGGAAAAGGGAGCAAAATGATAAGGGAAGAATTTATATCAACATGCCGCAGAATTTGGCACACTAGACTAAACTATAGAGTACACTGGTCAAGACAGGACAGCATCAGTCTGGAGTATGTAGATCGGGTAATCAATTAGAGACAGTAGAGCATATTTTATTAGGGTGTGTGGCATATGAACTACAACAAGTTCAATATTTTAAATCCCTGGGAATGGGTAATTTGACATTAGAACAATTATTAAGGTAGGGAGAGGAGTTTAAATTGATTCATAGATCCACATTCTGCTATTTAAAACCTACAGGGTTATGAGGAAGCATTTAATTGCTAAATATAGGCGTTTCTAGTCAGTTTTCTTTTCTCCTTAATGCATCACACTCCAGTACAGTTGGTGGCTGTAATGCACTTTAACTTGGTTTTCCAAATGCCATGAAGAAGAAGAAGAAGGTTGTTGGGTGGCAGTAGAGAGAGAAAGTGTTAGAGATCTGTTAATTAACATGAGGCTTCTTGATCCTCTTTATGATGGCTATATAACTAGAAGACTGCCTGGCCTTTACTGGAAGGTTGGCGTCTCAGCAATCGGTGATTTTTTGGGTCAATTGGGGAGGTCTACTAGGATAGCCCTGGCAATTTATTAAACTATTCCTTAACCTGGATGTGACAGTTGAGCTTCCCCTGGATATAGTTCCTGGCTGGGACCATAAAGGCTTTTTGTGGTAAGTAGGCAGGGTCTGAATCTGGGAAAGGAGAGGAGAACTGGCAAGGGAGAAAGAGGCCTTACTTGATGCAGATAAGTAACATAAGGTGTGAGAGGGAAGGTGTTAATTGTGTTGAAAGAGGTCAGGTGATCAAGTCATTGGTCAGACTAGAGAACAAGACCTGTTTAGTTAGCTCGAAAAGGCCATTAAATGCTTTTACCTCTTTATTTTGATGTTTTGTACCTCCTTGTTTATATCCCCTTCAATTTATTATTATGGTAAGAGCCATTTGTTAGTTAGTTGAGTTACGTTAAATTGATAGAAGTATTTTCCTAGCTCTGCGGTGGGCTGGCAGCCTGCCGAGGGGTTTGTTTCCTGCCTTGCGCCCTGTGTTGGCTGGGATTGGCTCCAGCAGGCCCCCGTGACCCCGTAGTTAGGATATAGCGGGTTGGATAATGGATGGATGGATGGATTTTCCTAGCTATGTTAAAGTGTTCGCCCATATATTAGTGCATAGTTAACGGGAGATTCTATTATAACTCCTACATGCTAACTTGCAATTGGAATATTTTAATTATCTCTTGTCATTCTGACTGGAGACTAGTTCAGTCTAGGATCTGCCTTGCAGCAGGTAAAGCAGGAAGGCCAAACAGTTTCAACCCTTATCGAACGTACTGAGCGTACTGAAAGTATTGAAGTGAAGCCTATGTAAGTTTGTCATAGAAAAA
The DNA here is from genome assembly GCA_026402145.1 of Polypterus bichir lapradei. NCBI lineage: Eukaryota > Metazoa > Chordata > Cladistia > Polypteriformes > Polypteridae > Polypterus > Polypterus bichir. Next base: position 13,831,179 of record JANRMT010062820.1, read on the forward strand.
TAATAAAACTTTGAAGTGCAGAAAGTAATTGAAGTTTAACATGAAAAAGCTAAGATCGTAAAGAAATGGAGAAAAAAACTTTTCTCTTTTTTGCCATTTATTCTATGTGTGTAATATTTTCTAAATTTTTGGGATTTGTTATTTTTTTCAATTTTCTCTAATCTTTTTTAAAACAAATTTTGTTGGACTGAGTTTGACTCATGCTGGATTCTACCTTGCCAACCCAGTAGCTGTTTGATATTGGGAACCTGGAAAAGATGCAACTAAAATTATTTTTGTAATGAACATACATTTGGCATTTTGGGAGTTTGGCATGGCTTTAGAGTGCCCCTTTCTGGCCACTATACACACACACACACACATGCTATACAATATTGATATTTACATTAATAAATACTTCAGACTACTTCCAGTACTAGTATTTTACTATAATAACTAATAATTTCTGCTAAATTGGCACAGGACAGAAATACAAACGTCCATCCATCCATCCATTTTCCAACCCGCTATATCCTAACTACAGGGTCACGAGGGTCTGCTGGAGCCAATCCTAGCCAACACTGGGCGCAAGGCAGGAAACAAACCCCCGGCAGGGCGCCAGCCCACCGCAGAGAAATACAAACTTGATCTGCAGATAATGACTGTATGTATATCTTATTTTATTTTCACTTTTAAAATATATTAAAAATTATTACTTCTTCTTCTTTCGGCTGCTCCCGTTAGGGGTTGCCACAGTGGATCGTCTTTTTCCATATCCTTTTGTCCTCTAGTAAAAATTATTACTATTACTTTTTAATTATGACATCAGTGCTGTTAAAATATTTTAAAGTTCTTTAAAAGATATGAAATACTTTATGAATAGATGTAAAATAAGTTTAAAAAAAGCCTGAATAATTTTCACAGTCTCCGTGACTTTGAACATCACTTCACACATATCTATGCTATCTAAAAATTAAAAGGAAATAACATGTCCCTTGACTGGGAAAGGTTTGACTTATATAAGGTTAAAAGAAAAACTGTTAAACCTCACCTTGAACGAAAGACAAGGGGGAGGCAGGTTAACGTGTCTGCACTGCAGAATGAGTTCCTCAAAATATAAACATGTTTTACTTGAATGCTTCCATTTTTCTTCTTGTGTGTGTGTTTGGCAAGTCAACAGCCTACAGCATCAACTGACAAGCACAAATGATATAACCTCGGTGTGATTTTCTGCTGGTGCCAAAATGCTGCTTTATTTGTTTGTTTGATTTGCTTTGATCAAAGTATAAAACTTTAGTAACAGTCAAGGTGACTCACAGCAAGAGGGACTCGGCTCAGATGATCGGGATCTCTTCTGGGTCCTCAAATTGTTTATGGTGAAAGGACTGTTAGAGATATTTTTGCTACTGATGTGAGCAGACGGTCAAAAGGCATGACATCAATCAGACCCAAAAATCACAGCAGCAACTTAGAGCTGAAATGATAAACATATTGAAAATTATAATATTTCATAATACTTGATATGCTGCTTTCATACTGTGAAAAAACCCCTAATAACAAGTTACACACACAAGCAAACATGAACCAGCACCTAAAATGCTAAAGATCTTTATACCATAACAATAGCTTTTTTTTTGTATAGCTGAAAATCACATATGGAAAGCCTCAATGGGCTTTAACCGGCCCTGTTTTTTTGTCAGCCCTAAGTCTTGACTTCCTACAAAGACAAGAAAAATGTGAAGTAAATAAGTGTAATTGAAGCATAAACAAATATTCTTTTGATTTCTACTAGTAAATCAAGATTTAAGCATCTCATTTATCAGGCATCTTTTCAGACTGGACAATGCTAATTTAGTTACTATCCTGGGACTAATAAATAACCAAATTAACACAAATTATCATCTAAAGGGGCATAAAATGAAAAGATCTCTTGGGCCTTTCATTCTCCAGGTTACATTCTGCTCAATTCTACAGTAGTTACTATTTAGCAAACAAATAAGAAATAAAGTGTCATTAAAGTGACCAGAACACACAGAATGGGAGAATATGAGCGGCCATACATAAAATAAATTGTTTTATAATAACTATACACTGACAAAAGTGTAACATTGATGTTGTTCATTCAATGTAAATTTTCCCTTTCAAGCAATTTAAGATTAGTCATTTAGTGTTGCAGCTTGAAATATTTGGTTTCAGATCTCAATCAAAGTAAAAAAAAAATTGTTTGTACCAAATTAAGTTATGGTGGAGGGAATAAATGCAAAAATCCTATTTCAAATTTAACTTAATATTTTAGGTTGTTCACGTGCTGTGTTTGGGGGCCGTTTGTATATTCTTTCAGTCGACCTTTCCAGTTTGATGGCTTTCCAACTGCCAAAAAAGAAGAACAACTTAAAAAATAGATTTACTTCAGTAAAAAAACAAGTGAATTGCACCCAATAACTGTAAATGATTTGCCTCAACTTAAAAATTGTGGGATCAATAAGCTAAAAAGAATTATATTGGTTCAAATTGAAAATATTAAGTGTGAATCATTCACATTTTTTTTTCAGTGTACAGTGAAGTTGAAACAAAAAGCTAGTTAGTTATTGACGAATACACACATGGACTATGTGAACTACACAAATCTATTTGGTCCACAGACTATCAAACTGGTACTTTATTTAGAAGAGATGTCCAAAGAATCTTTATGTAGTGTACATTTAATAAAATGGAGTGCACTCTACTACTGAACATACTGTATAAGTGATTATGATGCCAATGGGAAAGGCTGGTAATGGCACTCATATTTCTAGAGAACGCTCTGCCCTGCAGCCCCATTTAGGCATTAACTATGACACCCCATAAATATGGAGTTTTGGTAGATTTAGCTCCTAAATTTCAATTAACTACAACTTCTTCAAAACATATTTTAATATGTTGAAATAAACACAACTTCGGCATAAATAACAAATGAAAATAAAAATGTTATTTTTTTTGCATGCCATACAATGTACATTTTTATCTATAATTAAATTAGACTAACAACCCCATTTCAATAAAAGGTTTCACACAAATACAGAATGAATCCCATTTTGTAAAAATCTTGGGAATATCTTTTATTAAAAGTCTTTTGGTATGCTTTGTTTCATCATTTCTCAGTACTTGCCACTGCAGAAGCTTCTGGCATGGCCAGTTTAAATGTCTGGGCATCGTATGCCCATACAGTGTCAATTCCTTCCCCAGTGATGTCATCTGGTAACCACGTAGGAAAAGGGAATCTGCAGGCAACCACTTTAGCAGTGACTTTCAACTCATTTTGAAGCTTACTCTCTAACTGTGACATCTGTAAAAAATACAAATACATCTACATTTAACATCTTTTTTTATTTTGAGAAGAACAACAATATAAAAAGCAAAACTAGAGAAAAAAATAAATACAAATTTCTTACATTGAACTAAGATATCATTTCAAAGGTGGTAGGCCAGTCTTAGGAGCCCTCTTGTGGTAAAATGTCAACTTATAAAGAAAGCAAGAAATTGTTGCTATCTCAGATAACTGTCTTTATTAAACATTACTGGGTAAGTTAAATATGCTGTAGTACAAGTGTTCCTGTGTTCGTACCCCTATGGCTGCAGCTTTTCATTCCAACCAGTTTCACAAGTAAATGGTTCAATCTTATTTCTAAATTATCTAATTATTTAACTAGTCTTTTTCTTCTCTTATTTTGCTTTCTGAATTTATATGTAAACAAAATACAGAAATGTATTTTTTTCCCCATGTCTTTAAATGTTAACTTTGTTTTACCGCATTGTTTTTAATTCACAAGTGGGGTAATTGTGCCCAAATATTGAAGATTAGTGATGGGCAGTGCAGAGAATGGTGTAAATGACACTGAACACTAAAAGGAAAAGGCTACCTTCAGTATAAAATTCATAATTAAGAAAAGGCTTAAATGATCAAAACATAAATAGCAGGCAGTGTGGTGCAGTGGACTTCAAACCACGAGGCTGTCACTTCAGACTGACAATGTGTGACACCTGTAGTCCAATTGGAAAAACAAGAGAAATGTAACTAACTGTGCCTCAAAAGTCGTAAGTCACTTTGGAGAAAAGCATCGGCGAAACAAATAAATGTAATTGTAAATAAAAATAAACAAAATCTTAGAAAGCAAGAAAAAGAACAGTAATTACTGTTACACACACAAATGCTTGTTATATTCTTCTAAAAAATGTATTAAACCCATTTTGTAATTTATATATTGACACAAAAACAGCAGAAACTGGAAATAAGAGCTTGTTTAGTAAAGGGAGGAGCCCGGCTAAAAGCAGATGGTGGTTCGGATGAACATGTTCAGTTATGGTGGTCTGCAGGACCATTTGAGTTAAGCGTTTCATTAATAATTAGAACACAAACATTGAAGCAGTGGCTCCACTTTAACATTAGAACAATCTAGACGAGAACAGGCCATTCAGCCCACCAAAGCTCGTCAGTCCTATCCACTTAATTCTTCTAAAAAAACATCAAGTCGAGTTTTGAAAGTCTCTACAGTTTACCACACTACTTGGCCAAGTATTCCATGTGTTTGTGGTTCTCTGTGTAAAGAAAAACGTCCTAACGTATATGTGAAATCTACCCTTAACAAGTTTCCAACTGTGTCCCTGTGTTCTCGATGAACCCATTTTAAAATAACAGTCTCGATCCACTGGACTAATTCTCTTCATAATTTTAAACACTTTAGTCATGTCTCCTCCTAATCTCATTTTACTTAAACTAAAAAGGCTCAACTTTTTAAATCTTTCCTCATAATTCATCCCCTGTAGCCCTGTAATTAGGCTAGTTGCTCATCTCTGGACTTTTTCTAGCACTGCTATGTCCGCTTCGTAGCCTGGAGACCAAAACTGCACACAGTAACTCCAGATGAGTCCTCAATAATGCATTATAAGCCTTCAGCATAACCTCCTTGGACTTGTACTCTACCCATTAAGGTGCTATATAAATGAACCTTCTATTTGCCTTCTTAATGACTTCTGAACACTGTCTGGTAGATGATAGTGTTGAGTTCACTGCGACTCCTAAATCCTTCAAACCTAACATTTTTACTTCCTACATGTAATTCTTTAAAATTAACTTACATTCAATGTCATCTGCCACAAATAGGTCAAAGCCCATATGCTGTCCAAATCCCTCTGCCAATCCAGCTAGCTTGGTATTATTTGCAAACTTAACCAGCTTGTTACTTATTTTCCTTTGCAAATCTTTATATATGTATATATATTAAAAATAGTAGCATCCCCAGCACTGGCATCCATGGAACACCACTCTTAATGTCTTTCAGTGTCACTTGGCCAGTGTCTTCACGTCTCATAACTAATTGTCAGTATTTGGATATAATTTAAAGAGCAAAATCTGAAGAGATAAGGTTAAATGAAATAAGAATGGCAAAAGGGAGTTAAGTGTTTAAAACTATGACAAAAAAACACAATTTCTTCTAAATACCATACTAGAGAACTTTTCTGAATGCAGAATAAGAAATGAAAGAAGTCCCCTAAACAATTAGATTGAGACCCACTGCTTTGTAAGTCTGGCGGGAATGAGTGCCTGTAGCCACAGTGGTACACCAGCAACGAACTTGGAAATCCGTGCTGTAATATATGAAAAATGTTCATTAACCAGTGAATATATTGTACAACATATATTTGCCCATAATATGTTACTTTTAGCTTGAAATATAATTAAAATACATTTCCAACAATACACCTTGGAAAATTTTTTTTTTTGCTTTTATATAGTGCTATATATATAGCACTATATATATATATAGCACTATATATATATATATGCTATTTATATAGTGTTATAGCACTATATATATATATATATATATATGCTATTTATATAGTGTTATATAGTGCTAAAGTGCTATAGTGCTAAAGTCGAAGCAATGTCCATCCATCCATCCATCCATTTTCCAACTTGCTGAATCCGAACACAGGGTCACGGGGGTCTGCTGGAACCAATCCCAGCCAACACAGGGCACGAGGCAGGAACCAATCCCAGGCAGGGTGCCAACCCACCGCAGGACACACACAAACACACCCACACACCAAGCACACACTAGGGCCAATTTAGAATCACCAATCCGCCTAAGCTGCATGTCTTTGGACTGTGGGAGGAAACTGGAGTGCCCGGAGGAAACCCACGCAGACACGGGGAGAACATGCAAACTCCACACAGGGAGGACCCGGGAAGCGAACCCGGGTCTCCTAACTGCGAGGCAGCAGCGCTACCACTGCGCCACCGTGCCGCCCTCGAAGCAATGTACTTTTACTAAAAAACATTTTATTTACTTACAGTATGCCATTAGAACAGATAATCCTAAACTAAAACACAAGCTAAAAGCTACATGGTTGGTTTAATTAGTTTTTTCTTTACATATACTGTAAACATTGTTTGTCATCTAAAATTATGGTAAAATGATACCCTGACAAGAATGTGTACAGCATATTATATTCCGGCTTAAAGTGAATTTTATTTGTACTCCACAATATAAATCACACCATCAGTGTTAATTCTTAATGAAAATGTACATTTGGAATAATATATTAATAAAATGTTTTAAACCATGCCATACTATACCTGAAATAATCCACTGACTTTTCATTAAAATAAGATCATAATAATGCAGTGTTCACCGCACGCAGAAAATTTACTGGTGAGTAGCCGTGGAAAAAAATTTTCTCTGCTGCCTCAAAACTATGTAAATAATGAAAATCCATAACCATTCCTCATGCTGTACTTAATGCTTCTTGAAATTAATGCCATAAAAACTGAGCAAAGAGATGGCTATTTTATATTTAATTAATTTGTTAGAGGGTTTATATAGCCGTACTTTAAAGGTAATGCTCTGTGTGGTTTAGCTGCCTGCATATAATCAATTTAATACATAAACTGCTTAAATATATCTATTACGTGTATACTGTCTCGTGCACTGTATGATTGCTTAGCCAATGACTTCATAACCAGATTTCCTTGAGATTCATCTGAACTGATGAACCAAATATCTTTTGACCAACGAGGGAACACTGAAGTCTCTGCACACAACCTTCACACACAATACCCCTTGTTGCATTTTCCAAACCAGCCTCATCCAGTATAAGATCATAGCTGTGCAAGCAGTAATAGGGAACCCCAACAACGACATACTGTACATATATTTTTGGTAAGGGCTATCAATATTTTGTTTTAACTTTATATTGATTAGTTACTGACATTTAAATGACATCATAACTGTGTGCTCAGATAGCGACACAACTGCAACTTTGTTGTGGTATGTGGTTTCATGGATGCAGTTCAGAAAATATGACTGTATAACATGCAACTTCAGATTTACAGAATAAACAGAATCCTTCTGCAACTTTATTTGATTATTTTATCTTAACTTTGCTCCTTATTGACAGAAACTCATTTTTATTGAAAAATAAAGTTTTTCAAATTATTGTTATTATTGGTTGCCTTAAACTGTAAAGTTTAACAATTCAACATATGTTTTTAATAATAATAATAATACATCTTATTTATATAGTGCCTTTCCCATGCTCAAGGCATTTACAGAATATAAGAAAGAACGGCAGGGTATACAGTATATAGCATTGTACAAACCAAATAAATAAATAAAGAAGATGACATCAGTGAATTCAGAGAAACAAAAGCCTAACAGACAACACAATTGATGGTCTCACACACACACACACAGGTTACATGAGCATCTTGTCATAGAGGTAAACTGAGAGAAGGGTAATAAAGTCAAGTAGAGCTAAAAGCCTTCCTGAACAGATGAGTTTTGAGTTGTTTTTTAAAAGAATTCATGGAGTCAGCTGATCTGATTAATTTCAGTAGGTCATTTTCTAGATTTATAACATTTATACTAAAAAAGCAAACATTTTAATATGAATGTGAAAAGTTCTGATATACACTGCACATAAAACATATTTAGAAACATACTGAGACTATATTTTAAGAAAGAAGAAAATATGAATCTATTGGGTTACTGTGTTCATTTTAAAATATATTACAGTATAACATACCATCATATGTTTTTGAAAAAAAAACCAGCATATTTTGAGACATAATTTTCCAATTAGACACTGAAAAACTGTATCTTTTATATTTCTAAATATAAAATCTGCATAAAAAAAATAATAGTAAAAAAGTACCATTTGCGGAACCCCAAAGATTACTACGTTGGTGTACTGTGAAAAGCAGACCTGAAAAATAAATAAGACAGAAATATGATAAGATATAATAAATATTTTTAAAAAAGATTTCTTTAGAAGTAAAACCTCTTCTTTTTCTAATTCAATAATACTCACATCATTATTGAAAAATATTATTTATATATCCAATACATTCTTTTTTTTCTCTCAGTAAACATAATCATGGAAAAGCCACATTGATTCTCCAACATCTGTATCAATTATTTAATGTTGCACTCTAGATTTCTATACACTGTTGGACAATGTGCCTGCAGAACGTATGCAATAAAGATGGATCCAGTGGTTTGAACCTAACCCCATTTGTTTATAATAATAATAATAACAACAATAATAATACATTTTATTTATACTGTATCTCAATGGATTCTTTAGTTGGATCAAAGAACATTAGCTCCGATAAATACTATTAAGATTTAAAGCACATTAAAGTGCAGCACAACCTCAGGGAGTTTTAACTATTTGCTGAAAATGTCCGACATTTCTTTAGGTGAACAACTTTCAAGTAAGCATGCTCCAAATCACTAGAGAACACCCAAGAGATAGAAAGCAATCATTGGTCAGATAAGAAGTTGTTCTTTAAATTGAACAATATCATGATAAAGGCAAATTATAAGTAGTTAAAATCATTATACGCCATCTCTTTTAAAAATATAACACATTTTTAAGTGAATCGGTCAATCACCAAAGTGTCTACAATTCTTGGTCACTGCATGTAGACGACATATATAAATTAAAATAAACCAAATAAATTCATAAATGAAGTAACCTGAACTTTTTTTTTTGTTTTTTTTTTAATAATTTGTTCAGGGCTGACATGGCTGTTCCTGACAAACTCCAAAATCCAGAACAGCTGCTTTAATTCCTTGTTTGTACAAAAAATTCATCATTTTTAAAGGTGTTACTCTTTTGCATAATTATCTGAACGTAACTAAGGTGCAGAGCAGAAGTGTCAAGAAGCTGTAATTCAGGGGGATTTCCAAGAGAAGCTTAGACGGACCATGTCAGTGAACACCTGTGGGCAGCAGTGAAGATTAATGATTTTCAGCATGTCAGTGTAGTATGTGCATTGATTTACATCCTGCAAAATACAGTATACTATAATTTATGACTAGTGTCATTATTATTACTATGTTACTCTGCTCACTTTTCATTTTTGTTATGCATTGCGTGCCTTTGCTTTCATCCTTGTGCTGCATAAATTCATGAAAAAGTATTTCTTGGGTAGAGTCAGGAGGAACGCTTTCATTACAAAGACTTCAAGAACATGAAGGGCAAAACTCCTAGTTAACCTCCCTTGACTGGTTTATGGTTTCAAAAGAATATATATCCCAATGCTGCAAAAAGTGTTGTACTGAGACCCAATAACTGCTGGACCCTGGACATGCTGGAGTACCACAGCTGTTTATCTGCATAACCCTGGAATTTTTGAAGTGTAGCTCTCCAAAACCTTCTATACTCCACACTTCTGCACACTACTACAATATCTGGAGAAGAAAACAACAAGATCACACAGAGCTCTTCAGCAGGCTGTTGCATTCATCTCTGTTGACTTTTATTTTGTGTCTCCCAGCACAACCTGTTTGAAGATTTTTGTGTTATACGATCCTTTAATGCAGGATTGATTTGTGTCGTTGATGCGGTAAATTTTTCACCGTTGTGGCTCTGAGGTGGCACTGTACATGGAACAACCCAGAACCTGGTTCACCCAAGGAGCTAGCATTCCCTGCTGGACACAACATTAAAGCACTAAGCAACCGAAAAAAAAGGCAGGGAGCAGAAATTAGATACAAACAAAATATTGAAAACTGGAGAAAAAAAAAAAAAAACAGAAAAAGTAACTGCAACAGAATCTAGTCTTCTTTATGCCAGGCATACACTCTGCAATTTTTTAGTCATCAGGGACAAGGGACTATTCACAAAGCACAATAGAGACAACAGATGTATATGTACGATTAACATGCCATGACATGGGTGCTCCAACTGTAAGTGTACATGGTCACGGTGGCCAGTTTTACCTATTAAAATAAAAAAAGTTGATGACCACAGGCTTCTCAAAATGCCATCAAAGAAAAAAAACCTGTGTCCCAGACTCTTGCTGCACTGTGCTCTGAAAGTACAAAGAAAAGAAAAAGGCGTAAGTAGACATGCAGATGGCTGAGACGCAGACAATACAGCCTGCCTATTTTACAGAGAAAATTAGAGCCACGTAATCTATGTAATTTACTGTTAAAAGTGTTTATTTCAGATTCTTCCAGTAAAGACTTCATAAGATGCACTTGTCATTGGCTGTTTAGTTGTAGGGTGGCACGGTGGCGCAGTGGGTAGCACTGCTGCCTCGCAGTTAGGAGACCCAGGTTCGCTTCCTGGGTCCTCCCTGAGTGGAGTTTGCATGTTTTCCCCGTGTCTGCGTGGGTTTCCTCTCACAATCCAAAGACATGCAGGTTAGGTGGATTGGTGATTCTAAATTGTCCCTGGTGTGTGCTTGGTGTGTGATTGTGTGTGCGCGCCCTGCCCGGGGTTTGTTTCCCGCCTTGCGCACTGTGGTGGCTGGGATTGGCTCCAGCAGACCCCCATGACCCTGTACTTACGATATAGCGGGTTGGATAATGGATGGTTGGATGTTTAGTTGTATATGTGTATCTATATCCGATTCATATTTTTGAAAACAAAAATGTGAAAATGGGCATGACAACAGCAATATCCAATGTACAATATACATAAATTTTATAGTGACATTAGAAAACTAGGCCATGAGACTACTTAAACTGCAAGATACGTGACAGTTCAATAATAAAATGCGACTGGGCACTGCAATACCCTCTCATACAGCATGTAAAATGATAGCCAATGAAACTGATGTTTTGGTTGACTCTGAAAAAAATAAAGTTAAAGTTGAACCAAAATTCACATAGTGCATGCCCAGCATTAGCCGGCAAGTTTTTTTCTTTGTAGAAACAAAAGTACAGACTCCAAAGAAGTCATCATGCAGCCTTAAATAAGACGGCTGCCATGACATAAGGCATACGTGGCAGTGTCCCCATGTACACAGAGTCCTTTCCCTGGTGAGTATTAAATAAAAAAATAGTAACATATAAAACAATAAATTTAGGTAATTCTGGACAAACCCTGTCCCACTTCTTCAAAGACACACATTCAAAGGCAACATCAAATTCAGGAAAAGACTGCTGTATTTTTTATGGCTGTTAAAGTTTCATAAAAAATAAAAAGGCTGCAACAAAGTTTTACATTAAAATTATAGCAATAAATACCATTACGGGACATCTAATTTAGGTGGCTTCTCTAGAACTTATGTCTGTTGAGAAATTACTCAGTAGATTAAGAAGGAGTTTCAAGTCATCATTACAAATGAAGTCCAAAAGAGACATTTTCTTATTATACCAGTCGGTGGAGTCTCACTATGTGAGCAGCTAGGCTCCCCACAGTGAGACTGACTAAAGCTAAAAAAAGTAGAGTTTTATCATTTATTTTCTCTTACATAACACATTTAAATACAGGTTGGCCCATATTTATGTATATTATTAAAAAGGCGTTGTTGTCAGGACACTACCAATGTTATTATCAAGAAACATAATGGAACATGAACATTAAGAACCTTAAATGGTTTTTCATCCCCTGTTCTCCATGGCGTGGTCCACCAATGCACCATCCACATCGATACACACCCGAGTATAAATGCACACAACATACGTGCTGCTCTAGCGACAATTGATTCGCCACCATTCTGTGTTCGAACACAGCAGGGGTTGCTCGGTCCAGCACATTGTTACTCCCATTCTCAGGCTACACAGTGATATAATTTTCTATATTTTTCACGCAGAAGTTTAAATGCTACAGCCTGTGAAACATCATATACAAACATATGGGCCACCCTGGTATATTTTAATATATATTAATTCACTAATAATAAATAATAATAAACTCCAACCATCCTTCTGCTGATACCAGCATAGGTGAGAAATCCCCACCCACAATTACAGCAGCCCATGTGAGCAGAGAGCTGAGAAGACTTCGTGCCAGCAAAGCAGCGGGTCCAGATGGAGTATCGCCACGACTGCTGAAGGCCTGTGCGTTGGAACTGGGGAGTCCTCTACAGCACATCTTCAACCTGAGCCTGGAACAGGGGAGAGTCCCAAAGCTTTGGAAAACATCTTGTATCACCTCAGTCCCAAAGGTATCACGTCCTAGTGAGCTGAATGACTTCCGGCCTGTTGCTCTGACGTCACATCTGATGAAGACCATGGAGCGGCTGCTGCTTCACCACCTGAGGCCACAGGTCCGCCATGCCCTCGACCCTCTGCAGTTCACATACCAGGAGAAGGTGGGAGCGGAGGATGCCATCATCTATATGCTACACCGATCCCTCTCCCACCTGGACAGAGGCAGTGGTGCTGTAAGAATTATGTTTTTGGACTTCTCTAGCGCCTTCAACACCATCCAACCTCTGCTCCTTAGAGACAAGCTGACTGAGATGGGAGTAGATTCACACCTGGTGGCATGGATTGTGGACTATCTTACAGACAGACCTCAATATGTGCGTCTTGGGAACTGCAGGTCTGACATTGTGTTCAGCAATACAGGGGCGCCGCAGGGGACTGTACTTTCTCCGGTCCTGTTCAATCTATATACATCAGACTTCCAATATGACTCGGAGACCTGTCACGTGCAAAAGTTCGCTGATGACACTGCTATTGTGGGCTGCATCAGGAGTGGGCAGGAGGAGGAGTACAGGAAGCTAATCAAAGACTTTGTTAAATGGTGCGACTCAAACCACTTACATCTTAACACCAGCAAAACCAAGGAGCTGGTGGTGGATTTTAGGAGGCCCAGGCCCCTCATGGACCCTGTGATCATCAGAGGTGACTGTGTGCAGAGGGTGCAGACCTATAAATATCTGGGAGTGCAGCTGGATGACAGATTGGACTGGACTGCAAATATTGATGCTCTATGTAAGAAAGGTCAGAGCAGACTATACTTTCTGAGAAGGTTGGCTTCCTTCAACATCTGCAGTAAGATGCTGCAGATGTTCTACCAGTCGGTTGTGGCGAGTGCCCTCTTCTACGCGGTGGTGTGCTGGGGTGGCAGCATAAAGATGAAAGACGCCTCACGCCTGGACAAACTTGTTAAGAAGGCAGGCTCTATTGTAGAAGTAAAATTGGACAGTTTAACATCCGTGGCAGAGCGACGGGCATTAAGCAAACTCCTGTCAATCATGAAGAATCTACTGCATCCACTGAACAGCGTCATCTCCAGGCAGAGGAGTAGCTTCAGTGACAGACTTTTGTCACTGTCCTGCTCCACTGACAGACTGAGGAGATCGTTCCTCCCCCACACTATGCGACTCTTCAATTCCACCCGGGGGAGTAAATGCTAACATTTTATTTTTATTTATTTTTTTTATTACTATTTAATTTAATATTGTTTCTTTGTATCAGTATACTGCTGCTGGATTATGTGAATTTCCTCTTGGGATTAATAAAGTATCTATCTATCTATCTAACCAATCAGCACACAGATGAATGGTATAGTCTAGTAACATCTTTTGTGCCATCTAGTATTACATATACTCCCAAATTAGTTAAATATATTATAAGCCTTAAGTAAATATCTGATTCAGAGAAATGTGATTTCTTATATGCAACCTGCTATTTAGAGAACAAAATATAAGTTAAATGTTATATGACCTCATCTTCTGATTTAAATGTACTGGTACAAATGATGTCAGGATGTCCTAGTTAAACAGGCAGGCCTTTTCAAGTCTATTTTCTCTTACAACGTCCCACACTAGTGATCTGCTGATTAGTCCCTGTCTTAGTAGAAGAGGGAGGTAAAAAGGTAAAAAAAAAAAAAAGTTAAGATAGACTTTAGGTGGAAAAGACGGTCTTCATTGCTTTTAAAGTTTGACTTATACAAAAATTTTGTGTAAAGGTAATGCCAACACCGATTATAAATAAATACGATTTCTGAAAATCTGAAATTTGTAGGACAAATAGAAATGACTAAAAATTAAAGCAACATATAAAATGTTTTGAGATATTGTTATAAGACGATGAATGGCATTAAATTAATCCACATTTCAAAAACTTAGAAGCCTACTTGGGCATCTTTCTCTATATTTAACCCAGAACAAGGTAAAAACTATACCTGAAACTACACTTACACAACTGCTGTTCATTTGACAACTTCATGAGAATAGCTGCATTGTGTTACTTTAATATTCCTCATCTCAGGTTGTACATACAATACAATACAATTTATTTTTGAATAGCCCAAAATCACACAAGAAGTTCCGCAATGGGCTTTAACAGGCCCTGCCTCTTGACAGCCCCCCAGCCATGACTCTCTAAGAAGACAAGGAAAAACTCCCAAAAAACCCTTGTAGGGAAAAAAATGGAAGAAACCTTAGGAAAGGCAGTTTAAAATGAGACCCCTTTACAGGTAGGTTAGGCGTGCAGTGGGTGTCAAAAAGAATGGGGTCAATACAATACACAGAACAAATCCTCAATACAGTATAAAAAAATAAAAAATGTACAAGTATTGAGCAGAATTTAACAGTAGATAATATCACATAATATGATTTGGATTTGTTTAGAGTCCTGGAGACCTCAGCCATCAAGCTGCCTCCCCCATTTGACCATTCCACAGCTGAAACAGCACTGAGCCAGCCAGTCCGATGAAAGGACCCCTCTACCCCACGATTCCTGCGATCCTCCATCAGGGATGATTAGGCAGGCAAAACAACTTGGCAGGTGGGCCATGGCACCAAGTGCCACATTTGAGCACAGAGAAGAGAAACAGAATAGGTGAGGGTTAATAATAACTATCATGTTACTTATGTTTTAGTGCTAATGACTAACAACAGAGATGCGGTCTGTACAGTTAATCAGCAGCTCTAGTCAGGATATGCTAAATTGAAGTAGTGAGTCTTCAGCCGGGATTTAAAAGCTGAGACCGAAGGGGTATCTCTTATAGTAGCAGGCAGACAATTCCACAGTTTAGGGGTCCTGTAACTAAAAGTTCGACCTCCCACTGTTATTTTATTAATTCTTGGAATCATAAGCAGACTGGCATCTTGAAATCTTAATGTGCGCTCTGGTTTGTAAGCCATGGTAAGTTCAGACAAGCAAGCTGGACCTTGGCCATTTAATGCTTTATATGTTAAAAGGAGGATTTTGAAATCTGCCCTAAACTTAACCGGGAGCCAGTGTAAGGATTTAAAAACTGGAGTGATGTGTTTGTATTTTCTTATTCTTGTAATAATTCTTGCAGCGGCATTTTAGATTAACTGAAGGCTGTATAAAGAACAGTTTGACCGTCCAGTGAACACAGCATTGCAGTAGTCAATCCTACTAGAAATAAATGCATGAATTTATTTCTCAGAATCCTGCTTATCTAGAAAGCATCTTAATTTCCTAACATTTTTACAATGGAAGAAACATGATTTGGACAACTTTGTAATGTGCGCTTTAAATGACATGCTAGACTCAAAGATAATTCTTAGGTTGCGGGCTGATTCAGTAAAATTAATAGTGATTCCAACTGAGTTAAATGATGACAAAATATTGTTGTGATCAGCACCATTCCCTCCAACAATTAACATCTCTGTTTTATCTGTGTTTAAAGACACGTAGTTCTCATCCATCCACTCCTTTAATTCACTAACACAACGAATTAAAGACAACACTGAAGAAAGTTAATTTGATTTAATTTGGAGTTTCCTTCATCACAGGATATCAGAATGTCATTTACAACCCGCGTTGCTAGTGCCGTTTCTGTACTATGATCAGTGCAGAAACCAGACTGGAATTTCTCAAATAAATTATAATGCGTAACGTGTGACTGAAGCTGATTGGCGACTACTTTTTCTAGCATTTTAGAGAGAAAGGGTTAATTTGAAATAGGTTGTACTTTGGACATGGTGCTGTGTTCATGGTCTTTTGATGCCATTCATTGCCTTTAGTTGGTAATATACTACTGGCAACAGTAGTCTGTGACAGATAAACAAGTTGTAATCTTATTGCACTTACAGTCATCAATAAACTCAAACTGGCTCTCTGCTCTGACCCAGACTTCTGCCATTCCAGAACGTCCTTATTCATCTAGATAGATGCATGACATTATAGCTTATAAGAATGTATCATCTACAAGAGGATACCAAACGATGGGTCATTATATTACTAGATTTTGCAGTTCTTATATATAATTATCTTCTTCTTTCAGCTGCCCCATTTAGGGGTCACCACAATGGATCATCTTGTTCCATCTCTTCCTGTCCTCTCCATCTTGCTCTGTCATACTAATCACCTGCATGTCTTCTCTTACCACATCCATAAACCTTCTCTTAGGCCTTCCTCTTTTCCTCTTTCCTGGTAGCTCTATCCTTACTACCCTTCTCTCATTATACCCAGCATGTCTCCTCTGCACACGTCCAAACCAACGCAATCTCGCCTCTCTGACTTTGTCCCCAAACCGTCCAACCTGAGCTGACCCTCTAATGACCTCATTTCTAATCCTGTCCTTCCTTGTCACTGCCAATGCAAATCTTAGCATCTTTAACTCTGCCACCTCCAAGTCTATCTCCTGTTTTTTGGTCATAGAAGTATACGCACATACACACACACCCTGGAAAAGTAGTATACATGAACCTGGAATATTCTAGAAAATGATCTAACTTCTGCATTTATGCATGTCAAGGCTACTACTGTCAAATTAGGAAGGTGATACATTATCAAAAGAAAAAACAAATTGATATTACCTTCCCTGGGCACTGGAGAGCCCTCGAGAGTGCTTGATAAAACAGTCTCAGAGTACAAAGTGAACTTGACTGTTCGGAATGTCAATGTAGTCGGTAACTGCTACACAGTCTTTTCTGACATTTTGAAGAACCCTACAGAGGCTGAAAACTCTTACATTTAATGGATTTGATAATACACTTCATCACCTTTTCACTGAAATTGCCAAGAGTACACTAAAAGAGCTCTACTATATTTACTTTGACAGAGTAACTGGCATGTTGGGCAAAAAAAAAAAGTTTATTTTTGTCATCTTAAAACTGACTAAGACATCCTCTATATATATTATTGATAGCTAATAGGTATATATTTTTACAGTATTTAATAGTTAGGCAGTGACTAGTGTTGTTTTTTGTGTATGCCACTATTTGTTGCTTTTATTTTTATCTTATTGTCAAAGCATGTGGGTTACATACACACAGGCGAGCAAAAAACGGTGGAAGTTATCAAAGTACAAAAACACTCACAAAGCACACAGACTTACGTGAACCTTAAGGACATTTCTAACTACTAGAAAGTCTGAATGAACACTGCAATATCCAACATTTTAAATGTCACTTCAGAGATATCAGCCAAGTTAACACGGAGGTGATAATGTGTCCCATCTAATGTTCCTTCTTCTCTTCCATCTAATTTGGCCACTACAGGCCTTCACAGATAAAACCTTTCCCTCCTTCCGAACACAAATAGGTTAGGTAGGTTTGGGAATGCTAAGTGAGACAACAAAACAGTATATCTTTGGGATGTAAGAGTAAAATAGAGTAATCAAGGAAAATCCATGTAAAAATGAGGAGATCATACAAACAGTGCCATGAAAGTAATTGAACAAAGAATTGAATCAAGATTCCTAGAGCACTAAAGCAGCTGTGGTATCCACTGTACCGCCCTTACATAATTCAAAATATCAAAATTAAAAGGAAACCAACTTTGGCTGATTTCTGCAGCATCTATGTATTATCCCCAATATCAACTTCTTGCTCAACACCATCCACTAATGATTTCTTGGTCCAGATATCTACAGATTACTAGTATGTGAATTTCCCCTTGGGATTAATAAAGTATCTATCTATCTATCTATCTATCTATCTATACCATCTCCCTTATCTACGACATTCACAAAACATTACCCAGATCAGGTACGGACTTTCTGTTGTCCACAAGAGAAGAGGAATTAGTCTCTTATCGGTGTGGCAGACGTTAAAACTATAAATGGCCATTTCGAACACTTTCCCAGGGCTTCTTTGTTTTAAGGCCCATCTTCTGAAAGCTACATTTGTTTACAATTTCATTCAAATGTTTGTTTGTTTTTTTTAAAGCAATACACAACTTTAAAATGTTTAATTTACAGTGGATTCAGAATACCTGATGTCACTACCCCTGAGCCTTCACTCTGGCTATTTGAGGCAAGACAAGAGGAAGGTCAGGTAGCGGATTATTGAGTTTGTATGCAAATATTGCTATTTCTTTGGATTTTCTTGTTTCGTGGTTTTTTTTTTTTTTGGGTTTGTTTTTAGCCTTAAATTGTGTATTGGGACCCGTTTATTGTGGGCTGCCTCTTTGGTCAAATCGTTTTTTGCTCTGCTAAGCATTTTGGTCTATCATTTTAAATAAATCATTCAATTTATAAATATTCCTTGTGAGACTTGTCTCTGTAAGCCAGAGTTCCACAGATTCTCTCAACTTGAAAGCCAGCTACCCATTTTTGGTGCCATTTTTTTGCAGTTGAGGCCTCTTCTGGACAAGTCAGTGAAGGTCCTGGTCTGGTTTATAGGTCTCTTTGAAGCCTTATAGCTCCGCTCATCATGTTTGTGACTCCATTTCACAATAGCAGTTGTGGAGGAGGGATGAAGGTGTTATAGGTTGGGTGGATTTTACTGTAGGTTTTATAAAGAATGCTTGTATCTTCTACTGCCTACATGCCAAAGCTGTACATAGACATTGTCTGCTTAGTAACTATAAAATAATAATAATAATAATAATAATAATAATAAATTAATTAATACTAACAAACAAAATTTAAATTATTATGGAAGTGTGTTATCAGTTATTACGAGGGAAAATCAAAAAGAAAAGTCATAGCAACTGCAATAAAACAGAAGCTGATGCAATAATACACTTTGTGTTGGCTTATGGGTTTTGAACACACACAGCGCAGCACAGACGTAAAAACAGCATGACTCAGCGAAAAAGTTTTTGAATGAGTAGAGAGTTTTAAAGAAAGAAAAAGCATAACTGACGAAGCTCGAACTGGTCGACTATCAGCATTGCACACACAAGCCCACATCGACATGACAAATGCCAGAAAAGAGAGACAGATTCCGTTGTCCACTGTTATTGCACATTTGGACATCAGCTGTTGATCTGCACATGCCACAGTGCATGATGACTTGGGGTTTGTGCAAGATGGGTAATGAAACAGCTTACTGATCTGCACAAACCAACATCAGACAGACAGACAGACAGACAGACAGATAGACAGATAGACAGATAGATAGATAGATAGATAGATAGATACTTTATTAATCCCAAGGGGAACTTCACAAATCAGTGAATTTCAGCAGGTTTCACTCACACTGCTTAAAGTAATCTCACTACTGTGTGTTGTTCAACAATGGTACTTCAACTAAACTAACAGCAGAGCACTGCGATGGCCATGTTCGAACTACCCATAAACCATCGTGAACATGTTGTATTGCATCAGCTTCTATCTGTTGGGGTTACCGCATAATTTTTCAGATTTACTTTTTGATTTACCCTCGTACAAACCAATCTCAAAGCTGTTTTTTAACAACATACATTTTCAACAAGTGACTTTGTCATTTTATGACATTTGCTCTTGTGAGATGTCTGCATCAGTACTAGTAGAGAACACATTAATAATATTGTACTTACTGAAAACTAACATTTAATAAACAATTCCGATTTCAGACATGACAAAGCACTGATGCTTTAACTTCCAAACCTTTTCCTTCTTTTTACCATTGTGAAATCAAACTTCTCATGTGAAGAATAACCCACTATTTCAGAATTCCAGTAAAAACAGTCTTTGTTGTGCTGTTTATAAGTGCCTCACATAAGTCAGCAGACATTTGTTATTGCTTATGCCAGTGAACACACACATAATTATGCAGTGAAGTGGCCTCAACTCCATTAATGTACTTGAAACTGGTGACTGCATCCCAGTCACTCTCATATCACTGAAACATGTGCCAAAAGTGCTTTCACTGCATTTGTCCCATTTTAGTTGTTGTATTAATGAATACTACTTTGGTTTCAAAAATCCAACAAGTGTCTCTAATTTAATGGCTTGCTAATTTGTTTTCAGCAATGAAGCATACTTATTTTTTAAAGCAATCTCACTGTGTGATTCTGCAGTTCTTAGATATCACATGATTAAAGTGGTCTCCCTTGTGCTTCAAAGCAGTATAATAAACTAAGCCACACAAATATCTCTCAATTATGAAAGTTTTAAAAAACTAACAGATCTTATTTTGAAATGAACATAGCGTAAAGTTTATTTGGTCTTCATGTAAAGAT
The DNA here is from genome assembly GCA_026402145.1 of Polypterus bichir lapradei. Classification (NCBI taxonomy): domain Eukaryota; kingdom Metazoa; phylum Chordata; class Cladistia; order Polypteriformes; family Polypteridae; genus Polypterus; species Polypterus bichir. The sequence continues at coordinate 13,851,761 of JANRMT010062820.1, forward strand.
AGGCACTTCATTTGAAACTTTCCTCAATTTTAACATCCTACAACCTTCTCTGGATCTGCCAAATTCCTTCTTCTGTCCACAACTCTGTTGGTTTTCCACCGAGTACTTGAGTTACTTTTCACATCCTAATGACATGTAGGTTATATTAATTAACTACTTTAAATTGTCACTGTATAAAGAAATGTGGTTATCTACTTAAATGCCCTAAGACAGACTGGCATGCCATTTAAGTCTGATTCCCGTCTCACTCTCATAGCTAAAGTCTTCAGTTAACTGCAAGGTGTTTCAAGTCAAAACAGTTGCAACTCACAAATGATTGGTCACATCATCACACTCTATAAGTAAGCATAAATTATGTATTTTTATTTATGAAATCACACCGTAATGTGCTAAAATTGACATAATGTAAGTAAGCATTTTCCACCTTTTTTATTTTCTCAAAAGAGAAGTGGGATTTTCCCACTTAAGTTAAATAATGCAAGATTTTAAAATTATAAGTGTGATTTCTGCAATTCAATGCTGGAATTAAAAGTCAAACTATTTATTATATTTTACACACAGTATAAATATACATACACATACACACACTGAAGAAGAAAAAAAAAGGAGTGTGAAAGTATAGTTATAGTTTGTGTACTTTCACAAAAAGTTGTCAAATTGTTTTAGACCCTCTTACCAGCAACATAGCTTAATGCACAACAACTTGCCGAACACACAAAAGATTATTAAGTACACTATTACACAGAAAGGTCCAGATGGAACAATACCGGACTGGGTCAACTTTAAACAGGCCTTAATTCAAAACTTAGCAAGTCAATGGGCACATCTAATCAGCTTTTGTTCGCATGGCAGAGGGCCACTGGCATGCTGTAGACAGACATGTCAAATCCCAGAACTGTCAAGCAGAATGGATTAAACCACTTCACTGTCTCCTGTCTACGGGCAAACGAGCAGGAGGGATGACCGTACAATAAGTGACTATTAGATTTTCTATTCATGTTGCAGCTCCTCTTACACCCTGGGGGCATTTTTCAGCAATCTCCACTTGATGTACCCAATATAAAGCCTTATTATTCAAAAAATAAAGGCAGGACAGTGAATTTTCCAATAGAATCTGAGAGAATCTGTGCTTGTGTCAAATTTATACATTCCTTTACTTAGAAACTGCTGATGAACTAGGGAAAAAATAAGTGCTCACAGTATCTTTTTTGATACATTATGTCTCATATACAAGTAACGCCAAGGCAGGTTTTTTGGTTTTTTTTTTTACCTCTGAGGTGTTCCCAGACATGTCAAGTGTACCTGTCTAAAGTTTCATGTTGATAACACTAAGAAATAAATAGTTAAAGCACTTGGTACCATGGGCCCCCTGCCCTATCCAAAACCTCTCCAAACAGAGATCCAGGTTCAGAACAATTTTATTGCACATAAAACAGTGAATCCCATAGAAACTCTGAACCCCATCCTCTAATACACTTTTTACACCCAAGTACCCCACACCCCACCAAAATTGTTTGCTCCTGCTTCAAACAGTGTATTTTGCGTCCTTAGTGCTTGTTGTGCCATTGTCAATAGAAGAGGTAATAATTTCAAGTAACAACGATCCACACCGATCAAAACAAAACTAATTATGAATTAAACAGAGTAACAGTTCAGCAAGTTTACTTACTCAGGAAACATTTCTTCTGAACTCCTGTCTGTATCTGACTCAAAATCAGCCAGGTCTTTATCGCTGTCTTCAGAGACAGCATCCAAAACTTTGCTCAAAGTGAGTTTTGGTCAAATTGAAGCCATTTTTTATTACTGAGTGGCAAATATACAAGCTATAAAGACCTTAACCTTGACACAAATGAATGAATAATAGCAAGCCTGGTTTAAAATAGAAATTAAATCTTGTAGTACTTCTCTATATTCCCTGCTCTGTGTCCCAGTTAATACAAATTACCATCAATACACTAATAATCCAAATGCCCTTCAATCTCTCAGAATACGGAACCAATGTCGGAAGCACTTTAAGACAGAGAAACTTTTATAAGTTGCACCTCTACATGACAACAACCTTTTTCCACCCTCTCAAACTTATACACTATTTAATGCTTGGAAAATGTCCGAGATTAAAACACTTACAGAGACTTGTACATAGATAACGTCTTCACATTCTATGAAGAATTATGCTTCTTATCAACACAATTCCTCTACTACTTTCAAGCTAGAAACTTTGCTAATCAAAATCTACCCAATTTTCCTCACCTCTCACCTTGTTTTATTCCAGAAGAAATATTGATCAGTCTTGATGACTCAGATAGCACCTCTATAATATATATATATATTAAAGTCCCTTCCTTCCAAAGACCCCAAAGTACATTGGGGAAAGGATCCGTCACTTAATAATTTCAGAAAAGAAGCGGAAGGCAGCCATGCACATAATATACTCTAGCTTCATATGAGCAAAGCATTCAATCATTCAATTTAAAATCTTTTATCGAGGATTTTTATCTCTTTTTAAATTGTCCAAAATGTATCCAGGACAAGATTTAGCCTATGAACATTACAATCGAGCTCCAGCCTCACTAGGCCACATGTTCTGGGCATGCAATAAACTGACGCATTTGGGACAAAAATCTCTGCATGCCGATCAGACAGCCTTGGTGTTCCAATCCCTCCTAATCCATTGATAGCTGTGTTTGGTAAAATCCCAGATGGGCTTAAAGTGGAGAAAGGCCATCAAACTGTAATTGCCTTTACTACACTACTAGCACCCAGACTTATCTTGCTCAACTGGAAGAATCCCACCCCACCACTTTTAAGTTGGTGGGTAATGGATATTCTATACTACTTGAAATTGGAAATACATCAAATTCCCACTTGGAGGATATGTTCAGAACCTTTTTAAAACATGGCAGGATCTAATCAATAACATTTCAGAATAAGCTTCCAGTTCAAGGAAAAGGATACTCTTCCTTTCTTGTCCCTTGTATAGAGTAGCTCTGGATGCTGGCTCTCCCTCTCTTTCTCTTGGTTGGGGGCTGAATTTTGCTTTGTTAAGTTTGACTTGATTGTATGGAATGTTATGTGCTTTTAATTACAATCGCTAAAAAAAAACAAAACTTGAAGCCATTTTTTCCAGAACATAACCGAAAATGATGCTCAATGATGCTCTTCGATGCTCTGGTACTCTTTGTCTGCTGATGCGCCATGCATCTGTTAGAGACTTATAGCTAATTATGCACAGACTCTGTGTCTCATTATCTCCATATATGGACATCTAGGTATTGTTGAAGATGTTATAGTCGCTGCCATCCATAGGTATAAGGTATTTGCCAAAGGTGGCCTCGTGCCTCCTCTTATTTGGAGAATATCTCATAATTGATGCATCGTACCATAATGTGCTTAGACTTGTTTTGATCAGATTAAATCTACCGTAAGTACTTTGGTATGTTACTTGTACTAATTTGCTGTTGTTCTGTGAAGAAATAGGTGAGGGTTCATCTCTTTGGTTGAAATCTGTTGGTCAGGACATTTTGATTGATGCATAACACTTCGGTACTCCTAATCTTTATATATAATATGCTACCGTGGCTGTCCGTTTGTCTGTCCAGGATTTTAAATCACCTGTAGCTCAAAAACCGTTTCAACTATTGACCTGAAATTTGGAACACATATACTACGTGATGTATACTAGCCGCTTTTGGGGTGATGATTGACCTCCAAGGTTATTCCGCTTTTTATTTTATTTTATTGTAGAATCAACTTTCGGCAGCAGCCAGCAGGGCGACCATGTGGCATATGCGTACGGGCGCTATTCTCATCCCTTCGCCGTCACTTTCCCTACCTCTTCATATCTTAAATCATTCTTGAGGCAGGTTGAAGACTTAAGTGCCGGCTTAAGTGAAAAATTAAAGAAAACGTACTAATTGCAACACAAACACTGCCTTAATCAGTTTTAACGCGAAGAGATGCTGACAAAAGAAGAGAAGAAGCGGGCCGCCGCTAGGGTGGAGAAAAGAAGAGCTGCACAGGAAGTAGCAAGCGCATCAACTTCTGAGCAAAGAATGCTAAACGTACAGAGAAAGAGGATGAAAACTAGGAATGCTCACGTCAAGTGTATTCGTGCAGTGCACCATTACTGGTACAGGATAATTTTTGTGATTCTTCAAACAGTTTTTGCAACAATTTATGAAACACCACACATATGATTTCATACTAGATTAAAAGTCAACCTTAAATATTTTACCAATTTGATTACTAAGAATGTGAAGTTTACAACCATCATGTGCAAATGAGGTATTGTTTGTGTAGGTGTGTGGCACAGTTCGCCTGTACGATGTAGCGAAAGATTTTTACATGATCACTTAGTCCGGTATCGGGCCACTCAGGGTGTAACTACACTGCTGGTAGACAAAATGCCTGCACATCAGTGACAGGAAAGAGAAAGACAGGTTCTATTTTGATGGGAGTTTAAAGCAATGCAACCTATTAGAGATCCTCTATTCACACATCCTAGACTTGAAGACCCTACAGCAAGGCTATGCCTGTCAACACAAAACTACTCTTTTCACAATTGTTATTAGGACCTTAACCGAACAGAGCACCTTAGAGATGCCCTTAATTTCAACATGTGGAGACAGGACTCCCTGTCTGTCACAGGCCAGTAACTTAATCAGGCCCTTCTGCAGGAACGGGAGAACATCAAAAAGTGCGTCTACCAGTGATGTCAGGTACTGGCTGCAAGATCAATGTTGTTAACGTTCGCAGTTATTGTTTTCCAGATATTGACTGTTTTGTTTCCTTATTATTCTCATGTTTTATTGTTATTTCAGCAGTGAATGTAGAAAATTCACAGCATTGAATTTCTTTTCTTCATCATCATATAGTTTAATATGCAGTAAACATACAGTGCTGTCCATAAAGTTTGGGACAAAGACACATTTATCAAAAACACTTTTATGTTTTTCTATCACATTTCTAAATGCAGTACAACACTACCACCTTGTGGTCATAAAAAAGTATGTCAACCTTAAAAAATTTGAAAGAAGCATTGTTAGTTTATTTCGGACAAAAAAAAACTTATAAAGTGGCTAAACAAGTATAAAACGATACAATCTAGAGAGGTTAACTTGTCATTTGGTCATACATAGCATTAACTACTTATTATATTAAAAAAATACATTTTTACTGATTTAATTACAAGCAAAGCATTGTTTGTACCAATCAAACCAGTAAGCCAATGTGAAGTATAAAGTAATTAAAATGGAAATAAGGTCAGCTTACCTTCCACAAATCTGATCTATAAAACTCTGTGTTGTGATGTACGCCTTCTCTCCATGCTTTGTATCTGGAGTACCAAACCAACCAAGGGTTCAGCTCATATCCAACAGCTTTAAATCCTTGTTTTGCTGCTGCAATAACCTTTTCATGAACCAAAAACATAAAGAAACACAGTGTAAAATTACATCAGGCAGTGCAGTGATTCCTACAGGACTATCAAATAGGTTATAAAAATAAGACAACCATGAAATGTAAGGCATCAATTGTATTCTATGTTTATACTGCTGAGTTTGCACCAGTCTGTGGAATTTAATTCACCACATTTAAGCAAACCATAAACTGAGCAAGTAGAAAGTTAAAAAAATGCAACGACAGACTATAGTGCTTTAAACCAATTTGTAATCTAAAAAATGTCCTGGATCTTGGACTACCTGACCAACAGACAGCACTTTGTGAGGCTGAGGGACTGTGTGTCAGAGATGGCGGTTTGTCATACTGGAGCACCTCAGGGAACCATCCTGTCTCCCTTCCTGTTCACCATCTACACAACAGATTTCCAGCACAATACCAACGTTTGCCATCTACAGACATTTTTAGATGACTCGTGCATTATAGACTGCATTAGTAAAGGTGATGAGTCAGAGTACAGGAAAGTTGTGCAGGACTTTGTCTTGTGGGACAACTACCTGCAACTCAGCAAAACAAAAGAGCTGGTGGTAGACTTCTGGCAAGTCAAGGAGCCTCCAAGACAAGTCACCATTCAGGAGGACGACATGGAAGTAGTGCAGAACTACAAGTACCTGGGAGTTCACATAAACAACAAACTGGACTGGTCTGACAACACAATGAAGTACAACAATGGCCAGAGCAGACTGGACTTGCTAAGGAGATTCAGGTCTTTTGATGTGTGTAGCGAGCTATTGCGTCTGCTTATAATTCCAAGAGCTAAACATAAAGGAAGTGGTGAGGTGGCCTTCTGCTGTTATGCACCTAAAATTTGGAATAGTTTACTGACAGACATTTGCCAGGCTAATACGGTGGAGCACTTGAAAAAACTGCTTAAAACTCATTACTTTAACATGGCTTTCTTATAGCTTCATTTTATTTTAACTCTAAAATTCTGCATATCAATTTAATGAACATTTTTTTCATGGCTCCGAAATCTGTACTAACCCCTACTTTCTCTGTTGTTCTTTTTCCGGTTTTCTCTGGTGTCGATCTGAGCCCCCACCACCTGATCAGAGCACCGTGATGTCCCTACATTGATGGATTGAAGGCCAGAGGTCCACATGACCATCACCGTCTAACTCTTCCACGTGAAGCCTGAAAACCATGAGGACTGATTGAGGTCATTTATGTTAGGTAGAATGCCTAGTGGGGGCTAGGTGGTCTCATGGCCCTGGAACCCCTGCAGATTTTTTTTGGAGTTTTTTTTTGTCCTCCCTTACTTTATTCTTTGTTAATTAGTGTTGCCTAATTTTTATGTTTTTTCGTTCTTCATCTTGTAAAGCACTTTGAGCTATATCATTTGCTATATAAATAAATGTTGTTGTTCTTCTTGTGTGTAGAAAATAACTTAATGCTGAATGTGATTGCCTGGTGGATTTTGTACGAGTTAGGCTAATGGATCCCAGGCAAATGAAGGTCATTCACGAGCACTCTGAGAGAATATGCACACCTTTAGCTGCCGTGCTTGGAACAACACTCTCAAATTCCATTGGCAGGCATGGATAGCAGTTTTGAAAGCCATTTTTGTCAAGACTGTCAGGACATTTGCTAAGGGCTTTCCTTAGCTGCCCAGAATTGGAAGCACGTGCTATTCTCAGCAGTATTCTTTGGTGTCGTATTCTATCCCCATATTAAATCTTGGATTAAACACATAAGGAAATACAAAATTTGGTTGTGAACACCCCTGCCCGATGTGTGACTGAAGCCTGGATTAGTGACAAGTTCTCTTGGGAACATGGGTCACAGATACATAAATGTAAGGAAAACTTCATATCCATACAGTATGTACAGTAGGTTTATCCTCTCCCAAACCTTCCAAGAGCTAGTTTTTTAACTCAACAACATTCTTATGTGCAAAAATCCTACTATTATTAATAGCAAAAGGAATCATTCTGGCTACTCACAATTCTCCCATCGCCACTTCCAATGTCAACCAGCGATCCTGTTCTCAGTCGAAGCATTTTCAGTACATTTTCTATCTGAGCTGGAGTTGCTGGTACAAAGGGGAGGCAGATTTTTCTGAGAGCTGGGGTTACAAATGGGGTTGCCACAGCATATAATAAAACCAATGTTCCTCCCAGTACTCCTGTCCCCAGTAGTCCCCAGTACTTTCTTGACCCACTGCTTGGCTTAGACTGTTGCAGTTCATCTTCTCCAGACTTCACAAACACAGGCATATCAATACTCTGTGTAAAAAATAAAATGGCAAATACAACAAAGATCAAAAATAAATCAACAAAGACAGCTTCAGTAATATATATCTATTTGCAGATAAGTTACGGTTTTGACAGATGTTCCACAAATAGTAGTTGTAAAGGCTGGATAAGCATGGGCTGGCATCCTGGGCAGGATAGTTCGAAATTCACTACACAGTCAGGGGGCAAAAAACGGTAGTTCGTTAAGAAGGAAGGCAGGGAATACTCTGCTACAACCAGGATGATGGATTCCTGGAAGGGCTCAGTAAAGGATCCTTAGCTGGCCAGGAAACCAGCATTCTGGAATGACAGGGGGAGATAACTTATAAGAACTATTCACTTCCCAAAGACACTAGATGGCAGCATCCCTGGAGTACAGTACCTATATGGACACCTACAGGGCATGCTGGGAATTGTAGTCATGTTCTGGCCCTGTTGGGTTCCTGGAGTGCCACTGCCAGGAGGCGGTACAGGGAGTTGTGCTCCCTACTTTTTTGAGTCTTATATTTGAACCAGAGGTACGTCCAGGTACAGGAAACACGTCTGGGACTTGTATACGAGGAGCAGCACCTCTGTCTCACTCAGACTGAGTCAGAGACTGGAGAGCAGCTGGACAACACTCCCTGTGGAGAAATGGAGGACAGAAACAGAGAGAGACAGGAGAGAAGGAGTTACACTGCTGTGTTGTTTCAACAGAGAGAACCTGCTTCAGGTGTTCTGTTGAAATACATATTCATTTTTTTAACCTGGGACTGTATCTGCATGGTTGTGTTTGGAGTGCTGCAACATCCCCTAGTGGTCAAAAGTTACAAATGAAAGAAATACTTATTTGGAGAAACTCCTCAACATACACTACATTAAAAGATCTGACTTTCACCATTGTTTTTAATAAAACAATTTTATACTAAAAAATAAAATTACAACTTCAAAAAAATCAAATTTCCACAGGACCATATAGCTCTTCTCACACTTTCCTTAGGCACTTTTCTCCTAAAGGCCATGAAGTGCTAGATTCCATCTCAGCACCAACAGGTGCAAGGCTTGAACCAACTCCAAATGGAATTTTTGTCGAGTTCAACTAATTCCCAGTTTAAGTTTAATTGATTTATTTTTATATAGTGCTCTTCATGTAGTGCAGGACATGTGCGCTGTGACAAGTTCACAGGTACTGTAGATATGAATACAAACTTTCCAAATTACTAATATATAATCAGGTCAAGTCAGGTCAGGTTGGGCAGCATGCACTGATACAGCTCGTTGCCGCATCCAGCACGCGACGAAACAGCTTGGGATCCTGGTTGGCAACCCCCCTTGGAGCAGACAAGCAATCCAGTCCCACCCTACCGGAAATGACCATCTATCTGCCATAGCCAGGTGTTACGTGGGTGTCCACTTGGCCTCATCCAGCCACTCGGGTCCTCAACAATAAGGATTTTGTAAGCCAGATCACCCTCAGAGAATTGCGCCATATGGCCATAGTGCCGTAACTGACGCTCCCTCATACTACAGGTAATGTGCCTCATTTGGGACACCATGAGCAACCGTTCATTCGACATAAAGTCAAACCAGCAGTACCCAAGGATTTTTAGAAGAGAGACAGTACCAAAGGAGTCCAATCTTCGTCTCAGGTCACTGGATAGCATCCATGTCTCACAACTATATAGCAAGACAGGAAGCACCAGGACTCTAAAGACTTGGACTTTTGTCCTTTTGCAAAGATATCAGGAGCGCAACACACCCCTTTTCAAGGACCTCATGACCCCTCCATGCTCTCCCAATCCCAATGACTCCATAGGAAGAGTCACCAGAGACATGAATGTCATTGCCGAGGTAAGTAAATCTCTCGACAAGGTCGACACTCTTTCCGCAGACAGACACAATGCTGATGGCTGTGCTCATTAAAGGCCTGGATCTTGGTTTTTATCAGGACACTTGCAAGCCCAGACACTCAGACTCCTCGCTCAGTCTCTCGATAGCCCCAATCAGAGCTTCCATTGACTTTGCGAAGATAACACCATCAGCAAAGTCAAGATTTGTGAATCTTTCTTCACCAACGGATGGCCCACAGCCAATGGACCCCACGACACTGCCCAACACCCAGTCCATACAAGCATTGAACAGAGTTGGAGTAAGAACACACCTCTGATGAACCCCAGAATCAACTGGGAAAAACACAAAGGTTTTGTCTCCACTCTGCACAGCACTCACAGTACCAGTGCACAGGCCGGCCATGATATCCAGCAACTTTAGGGGGATCGCGCAAAGTCTACGGATGTGCCACAGGGCAGCTTGATCAACTGAGTTGAACACCTTACGAAAATCGACAAAGGCTGCAAAGAAACTCTACCAACATTAGCCAAGTCGGAAGTTTTTCTTCCTTTTAGGTTTCATTCCTTTTAGTCATTCCGGTAGCCACTGAGAGGGAGGTTGTTGCTTGTTATCAAAATATATAAAGGTCCATGTTTGTGTGTTTGTTCTTTACACAACCCCACACCTTTGGTCCAATCTCAGCAAACTTCTGCACAGATATACTACTCTGTCAGGAATCGACACTAGACTACTCTGGCACCCAAAACTTGACCCTGGAGGGTTCCTTTTCTTACAGTGAATTTTAAGGACTGTGCCTTCCCAGATTTTCAGCTCTGAATGTAGTCACATAGTGTGTTGAACCAAAACAGGTGACTCAGAGGAATCCCATCCCACCTTATCCTAATGGAACACTAATTGTAGTAAGCCTTCCATACTGCTGTTGCTTACAATGGCTTTGCGACTTGACTGAACATCTACCTCACAGGAACATCACCGAGGTCGTCTGGTGGACCCCTTCACTCAGTTGGTGTTTAGTTAGAGTTAAGGCCCACGGCACAGAGAAGGTTTTAACAGTATATGTAACATGCACCTACCGCCCTCCTTTCCTGAAGACAGAGATCCAGCCAGTTCTACATATCTCCCTTAGCTTTAATTTTACTAAAATAATCTAAAAACTGTATTATGGAATAATAAAATAAAACCAATAAATAAATCAACTTATTCCAGTGAGAGCCTGTTCTGACGACCTCAGAGGTGAACTCCAATTGGAGTCACACAAAACAGTAAATGAATTTGTCTCAGGGTAGGTACACCATTAACACAAGTTTTATAGATAGTTACTGGTGTTGTTGCTAATAATATGTTTATTAAGCTTCTGTAAAAAGCAGAATTTCCCTCTGGGGACTAATAAAGTACCGTCTATCTAATAAAGATATATTTTCTAGGGCACGGATACACACACAATTATACTTTTCAAACTATTAGTCTGCAATATGAAGTCTTCCTGTCAGCTCGCACATGTGCCAAGTGGTGTTGTTAGAAAGACCTGCAAGTCGGCGTGGATGTTAGTCAAAATGTGAGCATTAATTAATAAGATCATGTTTTGGGCAATTTCATTAGAATGTTAAGAGGGGGGTACAAACTTAATAATCTGAAACCCACATAATAGAAAGCAGGGGTCATCTAGACGTGTCTCTGCAGTTCAAAGTGGCCGCCCCTCCCTTCAGCGCCGCCTTCAGAAGGAACTGGACTGGTTCAGAAATGTGACACACAGCGAGGCGGTTAACCGTTCCCACCCACTTTTAAGCAAAATTCACCCATGGCTGTCTATACTCAGTGCAAGGCTGAACAAACCTTATTGACAGGAGGCCCCTCCACTAGTGATGTGCAAAATGATTCTTTTCAGTGATTTGATTCATTTCATTCAGTTCACCAAAATGATCTGAATCACTGATTTGTTCACTTCAAAAACAACAAGTTATACTCTATGTAACAACTTGAACCACCAAACAATACAAATAATATAACCAGCAAGCAACAAAATACTGTAAGTAATTCACACATAATAATAATTATCCTCTTTATTGAATTTTGGCAATATATAAAAATTCAACAATAAATAGAATAACAAAATAGAACCTTAGAATTAGTGCACACATCACAATAAAACTGTGAGAATATTGAAATAAGACTAAACAAAATTATTTTTAGTTTTGGATTAATCTCCCGCAATTTCCTTCTTTTATATTCTGTCCCTTCTGTGTATCATCAGTGAACTGAACTGCGATTCAATGTACTGCGAGTCTCGTCTGCAGTTCAGATTATCTTATTTATTTATAAAAGAACATTTAAAACAACAGAGGTTGCGCCAAAGTGCTGTACAAAAAAGCATTAAAATAAACAACACAAACAATCATGCAAAAGGAGATCAATAAAACAACCAATTGTAACATCCACCACAATCCCATCATACACAATGAAGGACAGAAGAAAACAAGCAGGTCTTAAGCCGACTTTTAAAAACCTCACTAGAGGATGAAGACCTGATGTGAAGAGGCAAGTCATTCCAAAGCCGAGGAGCGACAACTGAAAAAGCTCCGTCTCCCCTCGACTTCAGTCGAGATCTTGGCACTACAAGGAGCAGTCGTCCAGATGAGCTCAGTGCTCTCGGTGGCACATAGGGATGAAGGAGGTCAGATATATTTTGGAGCGAGACCATGCAAGGCTTTAAAAACAAACAAGATTTTAAAATCAACGCGACACCTCACCGGTAGCCAGTGGAGAGAAGCTAAAATGGGGGAGATGTGATCCCTTTTTCTCAACGCAATCAAAAATCAAGCTGCAGCATTCTGAACCAGCTGAAGGCGCGACAGAGCAGATTATGGCAGACCCACATATAAGGAATTACAACAATCTAGTCGAGATGTAATAAAGGTATGAATGACTGTTTCCAAGTCCTTCTGTGATAGAAAGGATTTTAGTTTAGAAATTTGCCTAAGTTGGTAAAAACTGGACTTTACTACCATGGAGATTTGTTTTTCAAAACTTAGTGATGACTCAAAGTTGATACCAAGGTTTCTGATATCATTATGAATCATTGCTGCCAAAGGATTGATCACTGATTGTTTCTGTGAATTAGTTCAGCGTACTGTACTGCGAGTCAACTGTCTGCAGTTCATTCCTCGGTTCAGTACATGAACTGATTCTTTCGGTGAACTGTACTGCAAGCCTCTTGTACACAGTGAACAAACTCAAAATGGTTCTCCAGATCAGTAGGGGGCATACTGGTTCTTTCAATCAGTCAGTGTACATACTGAGACGGTTATAGTTACTCAATCAGAGTGATCTGATTAATGGAAGGTGCTTGGTGTGATCTACCAAGTCAGTCATTGGATTGTTGTCGTCATGCCCGTTTTGCTTTAACAGTTTACTGATGGGCTCTCTCCCGAAGGCAGCAGTTATTTAAGTGACGTTAAGATGACAGCTCCGGACTGTCACGGAATGCGATGTAAAACGTAGCACGCACTGCGCATGCTTCAAAGATTCGTTCTTTAAAGTCAGTGGACCGGTTGGTTCGTTCGTTCACTACAGTCCACTCTAGACCCCACCGTCGCGCACACTGCCAGTTTCGAACAAGACCGAGGTTAGTGTGTGTGTGTGTGTGTGTGTGTGTGTGTGTGGGGAAGGGAAAACAAATCACACGTGGAGGAAGTCGTGAAAAATCCACACAGACAGCGGGTGAAAGTGAACCCCAGGACTGACAAGAGAGGCGGCTGCTTTAGGAAGAAGCTCTGTGTCTGTAGCCTGTGCAGCGCAGGAGTTCGCCACTATTCACTACACACCTTTTCACAGGTTGCTCCCGAGACGTGTATTCGCCTTTGAGAACCAGTTATGTCCCCGCCAGACTAAGTAAAAACAGGACTGGCGACGCCTGCGGTTTTTATTTTCAGAATCAAAGTTTTCACCCCTTCTAAACTTCTAATCTTATCAATTAATGCTCACGTTTCGACTTTAACGTGCACGCCGATTTGCACGTCTTTTACACGACTTGACGCATTCACATTCTGATCTGCATTCTTCGCGGCTAAAGTTCACAGTGACTACTACAATTATTAATTAATAAAACAAAAAAAGCTCATCACAAATGTTAGTTTTTTAAAATAGCTTACAAACAAAGCTATTACTAACTCATACATTTCTCAACTGACATGGAAAGAAAAACGAATGGTCATCTCCTTACTTCCGGAAATTTCACGTGCCCGACCTCCGTGCAACACCAAATTCTTTCACCCCGGATCGAAATCTCCGCGCCTAAATGTATCCTAGACGCGAAAAAAATAAAACACCTCAACTGTAAAACGAATGTCGAAAGTCGATGGAACTTTAAATCGGCGAATAACGGCAGATTAAAAAAAATATTTCAAGCCAGTGACAGCCTATAAACAATTTTCTTTTATTTAGAAAATGTCATTTTCCTGATCATTAGGAACTGTTTGAATTTAGCCCTTTCATGCACATTAAGTTAGTGAAGTAAACTCTAAAATACAGTAAATCACATAGCCGCAGGATTCGTCTACCGGTCAAAGCAAGGAAGAGACGGAAAGCTTATGGGCTTAGCAAGTCGTTTTAGCATGTAATTACTCTTCTTATTAATCTTTAAAAAAAAAATAAATAAAAAACCGATCTCGTCTGCGTTAAGTTAGATAACATCAATTTCCAATTTGATATCTTCTTTTTGAAATTGCATATGTTTGATATCTTATCTAATTTCATCTTTCGGAATCGCGGTATGTTTGACATCAGAATTTGTAAATTTGTTAACAATAATTGCAAATTTGATATCAATATTTTTGGACTTTGATATCAAATGCAGCCTCCGAAGTTCAGATTGTAATCGGTCTCCATCAGTTGTCACAATGCTGTGCTGCCTTAAGGTGTCGCTGTTCTCCACACTGACGCGTATATTCGCTACGGGGGATTACTATTCATCTTCAAGTCCATTGTCAAAGAAAATTTTGTGTTTATGAAGCGTTTAACTGCAGCAAACTTATATATTGCGTTTATTAGAATTACTTAAGAAAGCTTTGACATCACTTCTGTTTATTTGTTTATTCTTTGTGTGTGTCCTCCTGACTTACTGGTACGGGAAAATCCCCAGATATGACATTTCGTTCGACTCGTCTGTTTTTTTGTAACAATGCTTTTTTTTTTTAATTTATAGATACAGAAATACAAAAATACAATAGTATAGCAAAAAGACATAAACAACAATGCAGCAATAAATTTAAATGTCCATAGTTACACAAGATTTGTAAAGAAACAAAGCATACGAAAAGAGGTTAAGGGAGTCTCTTCAAACAATTTAAAATCAACAATAATATTAAGCATTTTTTTCCTGATTTCTTTTTCATATACTTTAATGACTTACAATATAATGTAAATTCTTTATTAAAAATTACTAATGAATATTTTGTTTGGATGTATTTACATTTATTGTTAAAATCCATCCATCCATTTTCCAACCCGCTGAATCCGAACATAGGGTCACGGGGGTCTGCTGGAACCAATCCCAGCCAACACAGGGCACAAGGCAGGAATCCAATCCCGGGCAGCGTGCCAAACCACCGCAGTATTGTTAAAATGTTTCTCTGAATTAAACAGAGCATTTAACAAACCCTGAACATTCTTATCTTCCAGTACAATCCCAAAGATGATATCATTTCTGGTAAAATGAGAAAGGGAAGGAAGTTTTGAGTGTATCCAGTCGAACAAATCATTCCAAAATGTAATACTATAAGGGCATGAGAGCAACAAATGGTGTGCAGGCTCAGTATCCATTACACAAAATGTGCAGTTATTGTGATCAAGATGAAATCTTTACCTCAGAAACTCTCTTGATGGATATGTGTTATTAAATATTTTATAATGAACCTCTTTAGCTTTTGGAGGCAAACTCGAAGAAGATAACACACAATCTCTTCAAAACACATTGACTAAAGCTGCATAGGATAGAATTGTGTAAATCTGAGGCATTACTTTATTTGGCAAAATTGTATTTATAAAATCTTGATCATCAATTAATAAAGGTGCAAAATTAGTGGGTGAATGTAAGTAAGGAATACTATTTTTATTCATGAAAAAAGCAGTTGGAATATTCTTAATACGCGTATCATATTGTTTACGACTGCATGAGAAGTTTCATTTTTTCATCAAAGGGTAACAGACTTCCATATTCATCTAATAAATGAGAAAACCATTAGACTCGCCTTGACGTCTAATAATGTCAGTATTTGAGCTTTTAGGTGTTTCCGCCTATTTTTGGCCCACTGGATCTGAAAAAAAAATGTGATTTATAGGCAATTCTGGGCCATACTTTGTACAGGAAATCATATAAAATGTAAATCAATTGGAGCCTTGATCCAAAATGATCAGAAGGACTTGAAGTTGTTCATTCACGTCCACCGACCCTAGGAGTTGAGCCCCAATGGGATACGAGGGGTCGAAGTTACTCCTTCTCAGAAAACGTCAGGCAAATGAGAATCGCAAATACAGGCGCGTGGAGTCTCGTTTTAGGCCATTTCAACATTGCTGATCATGGATATGATAATATTTTTGATATTTGATTTTTCACCGGTAGTCCCTGTCCACTAAGTGCCACTCGCAGAACATTAAAAAATGACACATTTATAACATAACAATGTGGGATATCAATTTAGACTATTTCAAGGCTTTTTTTGGATCATTTTCTAAAGATATATGGACCTCTATAAGAGTGAAAAATGACACATTTGTACAGGGTGCGCACAAAGTCCGTATACCCGTATCTTTAGGAGCATTTACAGGAATAGCCATGACAATTTGGTTCCTGTGGACATCAGCCCAAGTCATCCCGGTATGTCAGGGTGCGTTTCGGACATCCTGTCTGGTGCTGCCACCTGCCGCCGCTCAAGAAATCGCAACAACGTGGCGGTCGTTCCAAGACGAAGCGAAGGGTGACACAAGTGTTTTCACCATCGAGGAGCGTTTGGTGGCCACTGTGTGGGTTCATGAGCGGCCTGTTAGTGGGAAATCGATCAAAAATGCCATGGATGACTTTGTTGTGCGTTTTGGGAAGGCATCGCCGACAAAGAGGACGTTGTTGCAGTGGGAGAAGAAGGCTTTTGCAACGGGCAGAGTCCGAGATGCGCCGCGAAGTGGAAGACCATCCACAAGGCACCAAATGTGTGCAGATGTGGCAAAGTCTGTCCAACGATCCCCAATGAAATCCACTCGTAAACGTGCTGCTGCGTTGGGAATAGCGGAATGCGAAAACACATCAAACAGGACTTGCAAATGAAATGTTGGCGTCCATTGCACTTTAACGAGTTATCAGATGCCGACTTGGCCAGACGTCAGGAAGCTTGTGATCTGATGCTGCACCAATTTCCAACAAATGCTGAGAAGGAAAAGGTTATGTTCTCTGGCAAGTGCGCGATTTATCGCAGCTCCCGCAATCGAAACGTGTGTTTTTTCTGGGGAAAAGAAAATCCACATTTCTTTAAAGAAATTGAGCATAACCCACCACACGTGATCATCTGAAACATGCGGTTTCCAGAAAGTCACCTCGCAAATGTTGCGGAACATGAGCAGGAGAACCTGGTGGCGCATTCGGCTGTGTAGAGATCATGGAGGGACCCATACAGATGTTTTGGATTCCTAGGAGGTAACCTTTAGCTTTCAAAATCCTCCAAAGGATAGGGGTATACGGACTTTGTGCGCACCCTGTATTACAGTATTATTATTCTATTCTATTCTATTACAATAGTATTATTACAAGAATATTTAGATTTTAACAATTAAACAGAAGCATCCACTTTATTATCTGATGCAACTGTTCTTGATAATTATGTACTTCTACCTCATGAAATAAATCATTTAATTTCTCAATAACACCCACCGCTAATTCAGACTCTGTCGAAGTTTGACATTATATATTTTTTCGAAAAGCAAAACATTACAATGGCATGCTACACAATCTAACATTTTATACAAAGAAAAACTATACAACTATTTACTTCAAAATCTTTCCAAACAAAACAAAGTAGCCATACAAAGTAAAAAGCAATCAGTGTTTGATATGAACGTTTTAATTTTTGTTAACTGCATGTCTTTTTTTAACTGTGATACTGAATGCAACCTTGGAAGCTTGCAAGATGGAAAGCCAATTAAAACATTCCTGTAAATTGTCTCATTGCTAGGCCACCTTAGTTTGAGGGGTCGCTGCCCTCCACACTGATCTAGTGATGGGCGACTTGTGAACGATTCGTTCTTTTTGAACAAATCGATTTGCGAGCTCAGTGGGAGTGCTAAGGCGCATGCGTGTCATCAGCCGCTTTCATTTCGCGAACGCTAGTAGATGTTTAAAGCGCATGTGCAAGGAGCGCTAGTCTGACTCGCTTCACTTTGGATTCTTTACGATCCAATGACAAAACATTTATATTTAGTGTGACGGGAAAGAGAAAAAAGTGCTTGAAACTGCCTGCCTTTTACAGTAAACTGGGACACACAGGCTTCATTTGTAACAGCACATTAAAATTAGAAAATGAGATCATATGTAACATTTACTTTTGTGTTTTATTCTGTGCTAACAGTTTACATATGAGACATTTTGTTTATTATTCCTAGCACTTGTAATCTGTTCAACTAGTTCGGGACTTTAATACTTAATTCAGAGGTGTGTTTTTGGGGTAATAATAATGCATTTTATTTATATAGCGCCTTTCCCATGCTCAAGGCACTTACAGAATATAAGAAAGAACGGCAGGGTATACAGTATATAGCATTGCACAAACCAAATAAATAAATAAAGAAGATTACGACAGTGAATTAAGAGAAAAAAAAGCCTAACAGACAACATAATTGATGGTCTAGCACACACACACACACACACACACACAGGTTACATGAGCATCTTGACAGAGAGGTAAACTGAGAGAAGGGGAATGAAGTCAGGTAGAGCTAAAAGCCTTCCTGAACAGATGAGTTTTGAGTTGTTTTTTAAAAAAATTCATGGAGTCAGCTGATCTGATTAATTTCGGTAGGTCATTCCAGAGTCTGGGCGCTATACAGCTGAAGGCCCTGTCACCCATGGAGTGTAGATTAGTGTGGGGCACAACAAGATTACCAGAAACAGAGGACCTTAGTGAGCGGGCAGGCACATAGTGATGGAGAAGGTCACTGATGTAGTTTGGTGCGAGGTTATTTAAGGCTTTGCAGGTTATTAGTAGGATTTTATATTCGATTCTGTAAGACACAGGGAGCCAGTGAAGACGGAGCAGGATGGATGTGATGTGCTCGCTGCTGCTGGTTCAAGTAAGGACCCTTGCAGCCGAGTTTTGAATAAGCTGGAGCTGTGATATAAGATTAAAAGGGGCACCTGCCAATAGCGAGTTACAATAATCGATGCGGGATGTGATAAAAGCATGAACAAGTTTCTCAGCATTAGAAAAGGAGAGGAAGGAGCGAACACGGGATATGTTACGGAGGTGAAAGTAAGATAGTTTCTTCATGTGATTTATGTGGGCGGAATAAGAAAGGGAGGAATCAAAAATGACACCAAGATTCTTTGCAGTAGAGGCAGGTCTGATGAGATCACCGCCAAGATGGACTGGGAAGGAACTCATTTTATTAAGTTGCACTTTAGTCCCAATTTGCAGGAGTTCAGTTTTGTTGCAGTTTAATTTTAAAGAGTTCTGCGCCATCCAGGTTTTAATTTCACTAAGGCAGGTTGTGAGCTGAGAAAGCTCTGATGAAGTTCCACTTTTAACATTGAAGTAGAGTTGAGTATCATCTGCATAAAAATGATCACCCAGTCCATAGCTACGAATAATATGGCCAAGGGGAAGCATATAAATACAGAAGAGAAGAGGGCCAAGGACAGAGCCCTGAGGAACTCCTTGTGTGACTGGCACCGAGCTGGATCTGCTGTTGCCAAGACTAACAGTCTGGATTCGACTGCTCATGAAAAAGGTTGGGAGAGGACGCTGGAGAGAGGACGCTGGCGTTGAATGTTCGCCGCTTCTCCCTTTGAGTTTTGAGTTTTATATTACTAATTTATTATTTTACTTTTACTTTAGTTTTTAGTTAAACAGTCTCGTACTTTTTTGTACTGTTTCATCGTCTGTCGTGGGTTTTTACGGATTTTACCGAGTTTTATTAAGTTTTAGCTGACTACTCACCTGTTGCCCGGATATACTGTTTTATCGTCTGCTGTGGATTTTATGGATTTTATCAAGTTTTGCTGTCTGCTCACCTGATGCCCGGATTTTCTGTCTTATTCTCTGCTTTGGATTTTACGGCGCTATCTGGATAGCATCTCTCCTATATTCCTCGGTCAGAATGGCGCTCAATTATTCCAGCTCACAACTCCGCCGACTTAATCCCGCAACCACTCCTGAAATTAAGATCTCCATCATTAAAGAACTTGGACTCCTTCGCCGTCCCCGATACACTCATAGAGGTTCCGGTCGAAAGTTCATCTTCCATAAACAGCCAAAGTGCTCTGCTTCCAATATTCCATCTTTCTGGTCACCTGTCGCACGCTTGATGCGTCATCAGAGCACCGTCATTCCAACTACTATCAACTCTGAAAGTATCGTGAGATCTTTGCACTCCAGCATGGGAAACACCAGAGCTATTGAGAGAAACACCGCGAGATTCTCACATCCCCGCCTGGATTTACTTTGTGGAGTTGATTCTAAGCTGCGTGGAGTGGATTTTAATGTTTTGCGACCAGTACAGAGATTGACCTCACAGTCATTAGTCAAATTTGAACTGTTTAACTCTCAATCCATCTGCAATAAAGCCACACTGATTGAAGAACACATCAGGGAGAAAGAACTTGACTTCATGTGTCTGACAGAAACATGGCACCAGTCAGAGGTTTACTCTGCCCTAAATGAAGCCTGTCCTCCTGGCTACAGTTACTTGGAAGCAGCTCGCAGCACTGGGCGTGGTGGTGGCTTAGCTATCATTCACCGTCAGGATTTGGGGTTGTCCCGTATCTTAATACCTGCAACATCCTCCTGCGAGTGCCTTGCATTTAAATGTAAGCCTCCATTTCCCATGACTGTTCTCCTTATCTACCGGCCTCCAAAACCCAACTCTGAATTCATCCCGGAAATGACTGATCTTCTCACAACACTCTGTGCTACCTCTGCCAACATCATAATTCTAGGAGATATAAATATTCATGTTGACAATCCCACTGGTTATCTCACAGCTGATTTCCTTGAGCTATTGGATTCTCTCAATCTACAACAACATGTTGATATCCCCACACATTCCAGGGGTCACACACTTGACCTGGTCATTTCAAATTCTGCCTTAATCAGTAATTTACAGGTATATGATCTTGGTATTTCAGACCACAAAGTAGTGTCAATGGAGCTGCCTTTTCTTTCCCCCCATATCAAACAAAAACGACACATACATTTCAGAAATCTGAAGAACATCAATGTGGATGCCTTGGCCCTGGACCTTAAACTTCTCTCCTTTGACCCTACCAGCTCCCTCTCTGTTGCTGACCTTGTGGACTTTTACAACCAGTCTCTGAGCAGTCTACTGGACTTCCATGCCCCCTTAACATCCAGGTCTGTCTCATTTTCGTGCTCAGCACCTTGGTACACCTGCGAACTGCGAAAAATGAAGACGGCTGGCCGTGTCCTTGAGCGACGGTTCAAGGCCTCTGGGCTGACTGTCCACAAACAGGCTTATAGGGAACACAAGAGGGCGTATGCAGAAGCTCTGAAGGTTGCACGGTCCAGGTTCTATTCCACCATCATCAGCAACAGTTCCAGAAACCCCAAAAAACTTTTTTCAACTATAAATCACCTTCTCAAACCTCCTTCACCTGCCCACTCTGAGGCCACCGATGAGAGGTGCAATATGCACATAAATTTCTTCAAACAAAAAGTTGATAACATCCGCTTACACCTCTCCACCACGGATATCCTGCCCCCCCCAACTGTCGACCTACTGTCTGAGACTGTCCAGCCCCTTTGCTCCTTCTCTGCTGCCACACGGGAAGAGTTGGAGGATGTCATCAGGAGAATGAAACTGTCTACCAGTTCCCTGGACCCTTTTCCCTCAGCTTTACTGAGAGCCAACGTCTCTGCCGTCTCTCTACTTATCACCAGGATCATAAACCAGTCCCTTTTGGCTGGCCATATTCCTTCTTCACTAAAAACTGCTGTCATCAGACCCCTACTGAAAAAACCCACCCTGGATTCTGAAGTTCTCTCCAATTATAGGCCCATCTCCAATCTCCCATTTCTCTCTAAAGTTCTGGAAAAAATAGTTGCAATTCAACTTCACGACCACCTCAAACTGAATAATCTGTTTGAAAAGTTTCAGTCTGGTTTCCGCCCTGGCCATAGCACCGAAACAGCCCTGGTCAGGGTCACCAATGATCTTCTGATAACCGCAGATACTGGTTCCCCTTCTTTACTCATCCTCCTTGACCTGACAGCTGCTTTTGACACAATAGACCACAACATTCTCCTTCACCGCTTGAAATACACCATTGGACTCTCTGGAAATGTTCACAATTGGTTCATATCTTACCTGACCGGCAGAACTGAGCACGTTGCCCTGGGCAGCGCAAAATCTCATACCCACAATGTCACTTGTGGTGTCCCACAGGGCTCTGTGCTAGGCCCATCCTTTTTACCATCTACATGCTCCCCCTTGGAAATGTCATTAGCAGACATGGTTTATCTTTTCACTGCTATGCTGATGACACTCAGCTTTACCTCAGGACTACCCCCACCTCCTCTACTGCTCCTCTGCCAATATCTATATTGACTACCTGCCTGGAGGAGATAGAGGCGTGGATGAGGCTCAATTTTCTTCAGCTAAACAGATCCAAAACAGAAGCCATCTTAGTTGGCACATCACACCATCTCCGCTCTTCTACCATCACTAGTATCATTTTCGCTGGCCAAAACATTCCCCTTTCCACATCTGTCACCAATTTGGGTGTTAAAATGGACCCTCAACTCACCTTTGACACCCACATTAAACACCTCTGTAAGTCTTCCTTCTACCACCTCAAGAATATTGCTAAACTCCGACCAACTCTCACCCTGGAAGATGCAGAGAAGCTCGTCCATGCCTTTGTCTCCTCCAGGTTGGATTACTGTAATGCGCTCCTCATCGGGATTCCTGGCAAGAGTATTCAGAGACTCCAATATATTCAGAATTGCGCTGCCAGGATCCTGATGAGGTTGCGAAAGCATGACCATATCACCCCAATCCTGAAAACCCTTCACTGGCTCCCTGTTCCACTCAGAATTGAGTTCAAGGTCGTTCTCCTCACCCATCAGTGCATCTATGGACACGCCCCCCTTTACTTACAGGAACTCCTTACCCCTCATACCTCCTTACGCACCCTCCGCTCTGTACACAAAAACACTCTCCAAGTCCCTAGAACCAAACTTCGCAGTATGGGTGATAGGGCTTTTTCATCTGTGGCGCCGAGACTGTGGAACGCCCTCCCTGATTCCCTGAGAGCCCCACAGTCGACTGATGTTTTTAAACGGAATCTAAAAACTCATCTTTTTAGAAAGATATTTTGTTAAAGTATACATAGATTTTCTTGTCTTATTATTTTTGTTCTTACTTTGTAGCACTTTGAGATTTCGAAAATATGAAGTGCATTATAAATAAAATTTATTATTATTATTATTATTATTATTATTATTATTATTATTAACAAACTCTTGCCTATCAGTCAGATAGGACTTGAACCACTGCAGGGCAGTGCCAGAGAGACCCAGCATGTTCTCCATTCTAGACAGTAGAATGTCACGTCTGACCTGAGTGTCAAATGCTGCACTGAGGCCTAAAAGAATTAATATGCTGGTTTGTCCAGAGTCTGCTGCCATAAGCAGATCATTGGTTACCCGTAGCAGAGCAGTTTCACAGCTGTGCCGTGCCCTGAAACCAGACTGAAAGGGTCCTATCAAGTTATTATCGGTTAGGTAATTGGTGAGCTGGGTGGCTACAACACGCTCAAGAACTTTTGACAGGAAAGGTAAGTGGAAAATAGGCCGGAAATTGTTAAGCTTGTCAACATCAAGACCAGACTTTTTTAACATTGGGGTTACAGAAGCGATTTTAAAAGTGAGTGGCACAGAGCCAGTGTCGAGGGATGAGTTTATTATTGTTGTAACAGTTGGGATTATGGCATGAAGGGGTATACCATTTATTTAAAGCTAATTGGTGAAAATTAACTAACTGATAAAATGAACCTTTCCGATAGATTTCTTCAGTCTATTATGATGCTTTGAAAAAGGTACATGGCTGCCCCTATAGATGCAAATGTTGGACAGCCTTGTTTGAATTTCACATGTAACGATGGCTCAAGACTCTTCTTTATTTAGTATATTCTGCAACAATTAGAATCTATACATTTTTTTTGTTCCATCCATTATTGGAATTGTTTTCAACTGAATATATATACAATGTTAAAACTAATATGTTTATGCCCCTTTGTACATTCAACAAATTAGTCACAAAAAACTGAACCTTATTAAAATATCATTCTAATTTTAAACATTTCTTTGCTTTCAAATTTACTTTAGCACACATTTTTTCATGGCTCACTGACTGTACTGCACATGTGTCACTTACTGATTCTTCTGATTTCAAACTGAGTCATTACCTGCTTATTGATTTGAGAACTGAATCATATCCATGAATGAGTCAAACAGTCATTTGCTTGTGATTCTGTAAAGTAACATCTTATTTATGCATTTAAATTGTGTTGTCCTGCTTATTGTACAGAAATAGAACAATTTCATATGAATTCTCATCATGTTAAATATATATTTACCTAGCAGAAGGGCCTGAGCAATGCCTGGGTAATAAATTGTAAGCTCTGGGTCCTTTTTTTTTAGTAACCTGGCCTCAGTCTGTTGTAATGTTTCATTTGCTGTCTGAGCCTCTAGGTGGCACTGTCCTTAAACTCACTGTAGTGAAAAGGGGGAAAAAACAAACCCAAAGGTACCCCCTGGGCCACAATTTTGTGTTCCAAACTAGCCTATGGTCTCTTTTTAACAAAGTGGAATATAACATTTCAAACCACACCATAGCATTTTCTAAGCCTGCCTAATTTAGATCAGGTTTGTGGGTGGTTGGAGCCTATCCCAGCAAGCATAAGTTACAAGACAGGAACAATCCCTGGACAGGGCAGCAGTCCATCGCAGGGGAACACACACATGCACTATGGCCAGCATTGCCAGTCGACTTAATATACATGTCATTGAACTGTGGGAACAAACCAACACAAACATAGGGAGAACATGCATACTCACCCAGGATGTGTGTGTGTGTGTATTATAAACTGCTCAAAAAAATTCATGCTGGATATTTATACTGATGGACTGGGTAATGTGTTAGGAATGAAAGGATGCCACATCATTTGATGGAAATGAAAATTATCAATCTAAAGAGGGCTGAATTCAAAGACACCCTGAAAATCAAAGTGAAAAAATGATGTAGCAAGCAGGCAGGCTAGTCCATTTTGCCGAAATTTCATTGCAGCAACTCCAAATCGTACTCAGTAGTTTGTATGGCCCCCACGTGCTTGTATGCAAGCCTGACAACGTCTTCGGTGGGCATGCTCCTAATAAGACGACAGATGGTGTCCTGGGGGATCTCTTCCCAGATCTGGACCAGGGGCCTCATGCATAACGCAGTGCGTAGAATTCACACTCTAACATGGTGTACGGAAATGTGCTTGTGCACAAAAAAATCCAGATGCATAAATCTGTGAGAACGCCAACTTCCACGTTCTTCCGCTACATAAATCCCGGTCAGCGTGAAAAGTAACGCATGTGCATGCACCTGCTGTTCTTCCCCGTCTCCTCCCAGAATTACGCCTCTTTGAATATGCAAATCAATAGAAATAGCCCTTAAGCTCAGTGTTCTGTGAAAAGACAATGGCAAAAGCACAGGGGAAAATAGAAGAATTTCAGTGAATACCAAGTGGAGGCAAGAATGAACGTACTATTTGTTGGTTTAAACAGTGGTATAAACAACAAAAGGAAGTTGATCGAGTGACATAGAGTGTCAGAGAAACTCAAAAGTTCAAGTTCACAAAGTCGCACAGTGTCCGTGTCACAAAAAAGTTGTCACATATCAAAGTCGCCGTGAAAAGGCGAGTCGTAGCAAAACGTCTGAGTGTCATATGAAAGCTTATTAGGGTACAGAGAAAAAAAAATAGGCACACAGTGGGGAAAAAAGCATGAAATGTCAACTTTAATCTCGAAATTTCCACTTTAATCACATGGTTTATTTTGGCATTAAAGTAGAATATCATAAACTTCATCCTA
The DNA here is from genome assembly GCA_026402145.1 of Polypterus bichir lapradei. Taxonomy (NCBI): domain Eukaryota; kingdom Metazoa; phylum Chordata; class Cladistia; order Polypteriformes; family Polypteridae; genus Polypterus; species Polypterus bichir. The sequence continues at coordinate 13,877,637 of JANRMT010062820.1, forward strand.
AAATCGTTTTATCTACTAGTTTCTCAAATCCCATCGTAACTGAAGTAGCACGTTAAATGCTTTGTTTTGGATTTGATCTTCTACGTGCTCTATGTGTGTGAAAAACTACCTGCTTCTTAAACGGGCTTTCTCTTCCTCCGACAGGACACAGAATCCATTACATTCATGATATTACAGATCTCTGAATAATTTAAATACTGAGATGTATACTTGATATCATTTTCATGATGATAGGAGTTAAAGCATGTATTAAACATGGGAACACGGTGGCACAGTGATTGTTCCTGCCTCACGCAAAATGCTTGCTGCGTCGTGCTCAACCTTCGATGAAATACTTTATTGCAACAGTACTGTCTCTTTCAAATGTACTAACTCCCAATTCCTGTCCCTTTCTTTCTCCAAGTAACCAATCGCCACACAATCAGCTCTGTAATAGACGTTAAACCATCTGTAAGCTTAGAACACCGATTCTTCAAAACTTTTTTTAAGGAACATTGAAATTTCTTCATAGTACTTGTTTAATTATTCTATTCATATATCCATCCAGTGTTGCGCCAGCCCCATCAAGAATACAGCGCGAGGCAGGAACAATCCGTGAACAGAGCGCCAGCTCCTTGCTAGCGCTGAGACACCGTGTCCTCACATGTCTATTTATTAACAATATAGATTATTTAAATTAAGTTGAAGTTTTTGCTGCATTTCATCTTAAAAATATCGTCATCATATGTAAATACGCGCTTTATAAAGTGGCTCAGGTTGTGCAATATTATAACTGTAGTGCAAGTTTACAGTGGGGTGATTGTACTTATAAGTACAAACAGTTCTACTTGATGGGCTGATTGAATGTGTTTATAGTTCTTGGGATGAAACTGTTTCTGAACCACGAGGTCCGTACAGGAAAGGCTCTGAAGCGTTTGCTGTATGAGAGCAGTTCAACAAACAGCATGGCTGAGGCAGCATGTGCTTGATGCTGTATACCAATAATTCTCTTTCCAATCAGCTGCTGTACAGCTGTGATTCCCCACTCAGATACAGTGATATAAGTACTCTGAGTGGTGCATCGAGAGTAATATGGAAAAAGATGATCCGCTGTGGCAACCCCTAACGGGAGCAGCTGAAAGAAAAAGAAGAAGGTGCAGTGAGAGTAACAACGCTAAAGCAGCTATGAATTTAGAATAGTTTGACCATTCCTTGGACCATTATATTGTTACTGGTTAATTACAATCAGATGCATTAACATAATAAACAATATGCCGTTTCTTTCAGTGTATTTATAAAGCTGCGTCAGGGATGTGGATTTAAAAAAGAAAGGGAAACCACACTGGAACAGTAGCACTGCTTTTACGCTGGGCATCGCCAGTCTGCAAAACCAAGCGCAGAACTTGCGCACGACAGGGTATGAGCTACCGTGGAAATGTATGTGGCTTTTATGCCAAGTTTAGGTTTTATACATCGCGATTTGAGCGTGGAAACGTTCCTACATAACATTTTTGGGTGTACGCACCATTTATACATGAGGCCCCAGGGCATTCTGGACCTAAATCAACAGTCTGAGCTCCTGGAGTGTCTGAGGTGCAACCTGCCGGCGTTAGATGGACTGAAACATAATGTCCCAGAGGTGTCCTATTGGATTGAGGTCAGGCAAGTGGGGGCCAGTCAATGGTATCAATTCCTTCATCTTCCAGGAACTGCCTGCATACTCTCGCCACATTAGGCCGGGCATTATCAGGCACCAAGAGGAACCCAGGAGCCACTGCACCAGCATAGGGTCTGCCAATGGGTCCAAGGATTTCATCCCAATACCTAATGGCAGTCAAGGTGCTGTCGTCTGGCCTGTAGAGGTCTGTGCGTCCCTCCATGTATATGCCTCCCCAGACCATCACTGACCCCCCACCAAACCAGTCATGCTGAACGATGTCACAGGCAGCATAACGTTCTCCACAGCTTCTCCAGATCCTTTCACATCTGTCACATGTGCTCAGGGTGAACCTGCTCTCATCTGTGAAAAGCACAGGGTGCCAGTGCTGGACCTGCCAATTCTGGTATTCTGTGGCAAATGCCAATCGAGCTCCACAGTGCCGGGCAGTGAGCACAGGGCCCACTAGAGGACGTTGGGTCCTCAGGCCACCCTCATAAAGTCTGTTTCTGATTGTTTGGTCAGAGACATTCAAACCAGTGGCCTGCCTGCTGGAGGTCATTTGTAGGGCTCTGGCAGATACCGGTCCTGCTGATGGGTTAAGGACCTTCTATGGCCCTGTCCAGCTCTCCTAGAGTTCCTTTCTCTTTTATATATATATAACATATAGTAGTGTGGTGGATAAAGTACTTTAGGGATCTTTACAAATCAAGTTTGGATATTATTGGACAATCCACGTGAATAGGCTGGACAAGATGAATGGGTTGTTCTCATCACAACTGTTTTACTGTTCTAATGTTTGAGCCCAAAATAAACGTAGTATAATATTGAATTAGCAATATCTTTATAATACAGTAGGTGGCAGTTTAGCATAACACAACACTAAAAGGTTGTGTGGAGAGAAGCAATTCAACAATACAAATAATGTAAACTGTGCAAATAAATTGTTATCAGTATATATCTACGCCTATTGAGCCCCAGTTAGGGCAAAACACGTGTCATGTACTCTTTGTATTATTTGACAGTAATATATATATAACACACATACACACACACACACGTATATATATTTGTGTGTGCCCTCCATTTTTCCTTGAGTTACCCGTTTGCTCCATAGTTTCAAATTTACAAATCAAACTTTCTTTTAAGGATACTTGCATACATTTTGCTCAAAGTATGTAGAAATGACAACACTTTTTCTACACGGTCCCCTAATTTCAGGGCACCAGAATGTTTGTGACAATTGGCCTCAAAGATGTTTGTGATTCCTCAGGTGTGTTTCATTGCTTCATATGATACTTCGACTTGCTTCTTCCCTTTGGAGTTTGTAGTTGTCATTGTTCAACATGAAGAAGCCATTTTGAAGGTGAAAAACAAAAATAAATCCATTAGTGAAAACAGGTAAAACTTTGGGATGACCTAAATCAACAGTCTGAAATATCATTAAAAAGGAAGAATGCACTGGTAAGTTCAGTAATCACAAAGGGACTGGTAGGCCAAGGAAGGCCTCCACTGCTGATTACAGAAAGACCTCTCTGGATTTGGCTGCAATTGTGACCAGTCTTTCTGTCCCTGCCGTTGAGAAGCACCCCCATACCATAACGCCGACATCACCAGACATAGTGTCTCTGTGGGACCATACTGACAAGACTGACTACTTTGGAACCCAAAATGTTGACCCTGGAACTCCCAGTGGGTTCTTCCCCCCAGTGTGCACACCAGTGCCACCTGCTGGCTCCAAGTAAGTGAAACACCCGAACAGAGTGAAGGCAGACTAGACTAGCAGATGAAATAACCAGAGCTTAACCGTACAGCGTGTGTTGCTTCTATCCACCGTAATATAAAAAGGAGCATCTTGCGCTTTTGAGGGGTGGTGCTGGGTAAGCACTGATTGAGATTGGAGGGGCAGCACAACACAAAGGAGAATCAAAGGGTTGTTGTTTAATAGCAGCTTTGTCAGCATTTCTTCATCAGCCCGAAGTAAGAGGACGAGTCAGATGTGACAGTATTTATGGTTACAACCTAGCAAGGAGTTACCACAATTCTGATAACCAATCAGACCCAAAGTGAACAAAATGTTGGTTCACGAGAGTTGAGACATTGATAGAGAGGCAGTGTGGATGATGGATGGGAGAGCTAGAAACACTACCAGGTCACCATTTAAAAAACACAAACTGTTGCTTTCTTTCCTTAACTCACTCTACTAAATATTCCTGGGCAATGCCGGGTACTTCGACAAGTCAAATAGACTGAGCACATATCTTAAAGTAAATCCAGCATACTGTACATTAGCCTCCCATTAATCATTAACAACTACTTTACAAAGTCCAGTTCTTGTTAAATGCACCAATATGCTTTGTTACTATGCAATTATTATCTCTTCTATTAAACTTAAATCAATATTTACCACCGCTGCTCTCGCAGTACACATGTGGCTACGGTCTTTCATTTCAACCAATGTCTTAGGAGGATGCCAAGTTCTCCTTATAATTTGAATCATTTATTATATAAACAGGTCACATCCCTGGGAATTTAAAAGACGTGTACTTCCTTACTATCCAAGAGTTCTACAAACTCAACTGAATGTTTCCATCTATAAATGGATTTACGTTTCTTTGACAAACAGTACGTTTGGATGGGCTCCCACCTCTCAAGTCTGTCTGCATATTGGCACAGGTGCCCTTCAAGACTGTGTACTTTTCCCCCCTGCTCTATTCCTTGTACATTAAGTTTGCTGTTGACAGCACCATTATAGGAAATACTCAAATGAAACTGCTTATAGAAAGGATGCGACTCGTCTTGTGTTTTGGAAAAGCTTGGGTTCCTCCAGATAGAGGTGTTGGTGAGGTCAGCAGGGGGGGCGCTTACCCTGTGGTCTGTGTGTGGATCCCAATGCCCCACTGCAGGGACGGGGACACCGTCGAAAGAGACCTGACTCTCTGTGGTCAGAGCATCCTTTGTAAAGAGTAGGGTGTGTCCTGATGTCCTGGCTAAATTACCCATCACAGCCTAGTCATTCTGGTCCCCCTAATCATCCCCTGTTTTTAATTGGCTAACTATGTCACACCCCTTCACCATCCATCCATCCATCCATTATCCAACCTGCTATATCCTAACTACAGGGTCACGGGGGTCTGTTGGAGCCAATCCCAGCCAACACAGGGCGCAAGGCAGGAAACAAAAACCGGACAGAGCACCAGCCCACCACAGGGCGCGCACACACACACACAGCACACACTAGGGACAATCTAGGATCACCAGTGCACCTAACCTGCATGTCTTTGGACTGTGGGAGGAAACTGGGGCACCCGGAGGAAACCCACGCAGACACGGGGAGAACATGCAAACTCCACGCAGGGAGGACCCGGGAAGTGAACCCTGGTCTCCTAACTGCGAGGCAGCAGTGCTACCACTGCGCCGCCCTACCCCTTCACCACCTAACAGTTAATGCGTGATGAATGTGCTGGAGCAATAATGGCTGCCACCAGATCATCCAGGTGGATGAAATGGCGCCCCACTCGCCAAGTAAAGCACTTTAAGCAGTGAGAAAAGTGCTATATAAATGTAAAGAATTATTATTATTATTATTAGTGTTCTCTGAATAACCTGGTGCTTAATACCACCAAGGCAGTGGGAATGGTAATGGACTTTCACAAACTGCAGTTACAACCTCTCCTTCTAGTAATTAATAATTCTACAGTCAATATGGTCGAATCTTTTTTATTTTGGTCATGTCTCCATAACAAACACTCTCAGGTGGGACAATGACACCATTTCTGTTACTAAGAAGGCTCAGCAGCAGATTTACCCTTTTATACCAACTAAAGGAAGTAAATATTTCCTATTCCATCCAAATACAAAGCCATAATTAAAAGTGTGATCACATTCTCCATTGTTGTTTGGTTTGGTTCAGCAATGGTCTGCATTTCCAAAAATACATGACAGTGTGTTGTGAGGTTACCTGTGCTCCACCACCTGTTCTAGACATGCATGCACCTCGTGTCATAAACCGTGTCACAGTGGTCGCCATTGAGCCGTCTCACCCACTGCTTCCAAAAACTCCACTCCAGTAAAGGCTTTAGGTCAATTAAAACTAAAACCTTCAGACATCTAAACATGTTCTTGGCCAGAGCCATAGCCCTTGTAAACCAGTAAAGTAGTCTTATTACATGTCGTCATCTTGCTCGCTTATTTATGTGTACTATCATATATGAAGGTGTGAGAGAGAGAGAGTGTGTGTGTGTGTGTGTGTGTACAGTCAGATCTATAAGGATTCGGACAATGACACAAGTTTCATACTTTTGGCTCCGTATGCCACCACAGTGGATTTGAAACAAAGCAATCATTACGTGACTGAAGTATAGACTTTCAGCTTTAATTCAAGGGGTTTAACAAAAATATTCTATGATCTGTTTAATAAAGACAGATATTTTTATACATGATACCTTTATTTTCAGGGGCTCCAAAGTATTTGGACAAACTAACATAACCGTAATGATCGTTTTGAATATTTGGTTGAAAATCACTCTCTAAATCCACTCTAGTGGTGCTTTGCCAGGCCTTTACTGCCGCTGTCTTCAGTTGCTGCTTGTTTGTTTGACTTTCTACCTTCAACTTTGTCTTCAGTAAGTGAACTGCATTTCCAGTTGGATTGAGGTCAGCTGATTGACTTGGCCATTGAAGAATATTACATTTGATATGCATTTGGCTTGCTGTCACAGTATGTTTTGGCTCATTGTCCATCGGTACTATGAAGTGTCGTCCTGTCAGTTTTGCAGCATTTGGCTGAATCTCAGCAGATACTAAAGCCATATGCACTTCAGGATTCACCCTGCTACTTCTACCAGCAGTCATATCTTTAATAAACATCAGTGACTGACTTCCATTCACAGCCATGCATACCCATGCCATAACACTGCCTCCACCATGTTTCACAGATGATGTCGTATTCATTGGATCATGAGCCGTTTCTTCTTTTCTCCATAACTCTTGTCTTTCCAACATTCTGGTACACATTGATTTTAGTTTCCTTTGTCCAAAAAAAAACCTGTTCAAGATCTAAACAAGCTTTTGAAAAATGTTTTCTGAATGTCAAGGGTTACCATGCCAGGATAAGCCTGACACTCAAATACAGGGTTGACCCCCAAGTAATTCATAAACCAAAGATGGGCACAGCGGTGGGTGAGAGACAACAACCAGGTTCTGAATGTAATCTGTCCTTGCTATGCTTGAGGTTCCTCAGTGGTTTACATCTTGTGGTAAACCCTCTGTCTTTACTTTCATGAAGTCTTCTCTTGATTGTAGACTTTGGCAATGACAGGTCCACCTCCCAGAGAGGGTTCTTGGTTTGGCTAAATGTTGTTAAGGGGTATGAATTCTGCAGTCATCCAGCACAGCTGTCTTTAGTGGTTTAACAGACCCTCTGGTGTTGATGAGCTCACCAGTGTGTTCCTTCACCTTAAGAATGTACCAAATGGTCGACTTGACCACACCTCGTGTTTCTGCTATCTCTCTAAAGGGTTTGTTTTATTTTCTCTGCCTAATGATGGCCTGTTCTTACTTGCATAGACAGCTCTTTGGACCTCATATGGTGAGCTCACAGTGACAGCTTCCAAATGCAAATTCCATATTTCGAATCAGTTCTACACCTTTTGCCTGCTTAATAATTAATTAAATAATGAGGGACCTTCTCCCAACTGGCTATGGAACAGCTTGGCAGACAAATGCCCAAATACTTTTAAGCCTCTGGAAATGGGGCTATGCAGAAGAATGGCTTTCATTCCTTAACAGCTCATACAATAGTTTTGGTAAACCCCTTAAATTAAAGCTGAAAGTCTACACTTCAATCGCATAATGATTGCTTCATTTCAAATCCATTTTGGTGGAGTACAGAGACAAAATGATGAAAATTGTGTCACTGTCTAAATACTTATGGACTTGACTGAAAATATGTTCATGTATAAGTGTGCATGTGCATATACACTATACACACATACACTATCATTTGTACATCTTCTTTGTAATTGCCCTGTTTTGCAACTATTTATAATATATGCTGTTTAACTTGTGTTATTTATGCTATTTGTATGTGATGTTGTGTTCTGTTATAAGCAGCTCCAAAGCTATCAAGCAAAATTCTTGAACATAAAAGTGATTCTGAATATGTTCAATCTCCCATAATAAAAAGGATAAGTGTCTGTGTGTCCATGCTTCTGTCTGGCTACTATGTCTCTGTCATTCTAACAGATGGCACATCACAAACATTTTAATAACAAAATGCATAGCGTTTGTCGGTCCAACGGATGACACATCACAAACATGAACACTGCTTTTGTGAATCCAAAGCAGATGATGCATCACAAATAATTATAGTTGCAAAATGCATCACTTCAACCGTTTGTGATGCACCATCTATTGGAATGACAAATGCAATGCATTTTATTATGTCAAGCATTACAAAATATATTCCAATAGATGGTGCTCTGCTAATGTTACCACCATTAGTTAGATTTCAATTTGTCTAAGATGGGTAGTACAAAGAGTATCAGTATTTGTACATCTATATTGTATGCTATTGACCTCAGTGTTAACATTTGCTGTGCATCATCTATGACTGACTGACTGACTGAATTTTTCATTCCAGCAGACGGTGCATCACAAATGCTTCAAATTATAAAATGTATTGCTTCAAATGTTTGTGATGTGCCATCTATTGAAATGACAAATGCAATGCATTTTAAGTATATACATTACAAAATGCACTTCAACAGATGGTGCACTGCAAATGTTAATGTTGAGGTCTACATTAATTACTTAGATTTCAACCCATCTTAAATGGGTAGCTCAGCCAGTATCAGTATTTGTACGTCTGTATTGTATTTAGATATTAAGCAGCAGACACCCCAAAGTATTTTATTATGCTGTAGACGTCAGTGTTAATGATACTTTCTATTGTATTGTATATTGTAATGCATGTAGTAGTAAAATGCATTCCAACAGATGGTGTACCACAAATCCTTGTAGTTATAAAATGCATTTCTATAAATGTTTGTGATGCACCATCTGTTAAAATGACAAATGCAATGCATTTTTCTACTACATGCATTACAATATACCACTCAATAAATGGTACACTGCAAACATTAACACTTAAATCTACAGCATAATAAATTACTTTGTAATGTCTTCTGCCATTTTGTATGGGTTAAATCAGATTTTCATTTAATTTTTTTTCCAATTTTCTCAACTTTAACAAAAGACTTTATAAAAAGTATTTAAAGAAGGTCAAATCTGGATATATCCAGAGCTAATAAAAATGGAAAAAAATTTCATGGGATGTACTTACTTCTTGACATGAATGAGTGTGACCAGTAAGGGAATGGCTTGTCACATGCACTTGTGCCAGTGGGGACAAACTCCATAAATGAGTGAAAGGAAGAATATCCACAAATACCAATGCAGCCCTACAATAAAATACAACTAGAAGAATGTCACAATTTTGCCACAGCCACCCAATTTTGTGAGAATTTTCTGTCAGGCACACCATAGTGCAGCTTTGAAAAGCAAATGAATTAAAATGTACATTTTGTAATTTGAAAAGAAAAAAAATGAGCAACAAACTTTATTGCCATGTTATGTTTCAATTTTATTATAACAACAATTTATTTCTTGTACAGCCCAAAAATTACACAAGGAATGCCTCAATGGGGCTTTAACAGGCTCTATTTAATTGATAACCCCCAGCCTTGACTCTCAAAGAAGACAAGAAAAAACTCCCAACACAACTTGCGCAAAAATTGGATAAATCGTGGGAAAAGAAATTCAAAGAGTGACCCCCCCCTTCCAGGTTGGATATGCAACGGCTGTCAAAAAATGGGGCAAAGACAACACACAAAACAGAATACAAGTAATCGTCTTCACAGAGCTAAATGGTCAGTCTATCATGGCCACCTCAGAAATACAACACAGTAAGACAATACAATCTGTTCTTGCACAGATCACTAAATACAGAACTAGCCCTGCTAATGGAGGGAGGATTGCCAGGATGTTAATCAGTGTGTTTACATGCTCACACGTAAATCGGGTTAAGGTGAATAACCCAATTAAGATAGAAACCTCTTCTTCTTGCAGCTGCTCCCATTTAGGGGTCCGCCATGGCGATTATCCATCTCCATCTATCCCTGCCTTTTATATCATTTTCTGTCACACTGACTGCCTTCATGTCCTCCCTCACCACATCCATAAACCTCGTTCTTTGGCCTTCCTCTTTTCCTCTGGCCTGGCGGTTCCATCCTCAACATTCTTTTCCCAATGTACCCCTCATCTCTCCTCTTCATGTGCCCAAACCGTCTCAATCTAGCCTCTCTCACTCGATCACCAAACTGTTGTAATTGTGTTGTCCCTCTAATATACTCATTTCTAATCCTGTCTGCCCTTGTTACTCCGATTGAAAATTGTACCATCTTCAACTCTGCCACTTCCAGCATTGCCTCCTGTCTCCAAACCATACAACACAGCTGGTCTCACTACCATTTTATAGACCTTCCCTTTCACTCTTGCAGATACTCTATTACAAATCACTCCTGTCACTCTTCTCTACCCAGTCCACCCTGCCTGCACGCTCTGCTGCTATGGACTGCTGAACCCAAGCATTTAAATTTGTCAATCTTCACCACCTCTACTCCTTGCAGTCGCACCCTTTCCACCACATTCCCTCTCATTCACACACGTACTCCCGTCTTACTCCTATGGACGTTCATTCCTCTTCTCTCCATTGCGTACCTCCACCTCTCCAAGTTCGCCTCAGCCTGCTGTTTACTCTTATTACAGATCACAATGTCATCCACGAGCATCACAGACCACAGAGATTCCGGTCTGACCTCAACTGTCAACCTCTTCCATCACCACTGCAAACAGGACAGGGCGCAGAGCCGATCCTTCATATAAACCCACCCTTACCTTGAACCAGGCTGTCATTCCTACCGCACACCTCACTGCAGTTGTAGCGAAGTGTCAAATTTTATTTATAATTTTGTTTTTTTTTAGTTATGAACTTTACCAAAAAAAAAAGTTGATCCCTGTAAATAGTTAATAATATACTAACAATATAATTTGTTTGAATTAATTAGCGTCTCACCTCACAACCTGCATGCGCCACGTTTTTTGGCTCAGTGGATGCTGTGGGGTAGGTTGTAGTTTCAGCTCTTCTTAATTTTTTCCCCCGATTTTTATTTCATTTATTTTGTATTAATAATTTGTAATTGATTTAATTTATTATTTAATAGGCATAGGGGAGAAGCCGTTTATGTGACGCCTTGTTCATTTTTTTTCCTTTTGTTTTGAAAAGGTATGCTATATATTTTTTCTTTTATTTTTATTTATTTTGTTAAGAATGTGTAATTATAAAATTAGGATTTTTTTTGTATAAAGCTATGTTTATTGTAAATAATTCTTTTTGGAAAATGTGAGTAATTTTGTAAATAGTTTTATATGCAACGTGTTTGTATAAATTAAAAAGGGAGAAGCACGGTGGATGCTGTGGGGCATTGGGGATGAAGACGTTTATGTGACGCCCTGTCCATTTTTTTCCTTTTGTTTTGAAAAGAGTTTCTTGAAGAGGAAAATAAAAGGTTGTGTTTTAACCCTACGTGCTGATCATTTACACAACGCAGAGAAAGGCAGATTGCAGTCGGTTACACAGTCACACTGCCCTTATACATCTCCTGCACCACCCTCCCACTTTCCGGCTACTCCCAACTTCCTCATACAGTACCATAACTCTTCTCTTGGCACACTGTTATACACTTTCTGTAAGTCCACAAACATGCAGTGCAATTCCCTCTGACCTTCTCTGTACTTCTCCATAAACACTCGTAAAGGAAACATCACATCTGTAATACTCTTTCCTCGCATGAAGTCATATTGCTTGCCACCTCTCCTCTCAGCCTAACATCCATCACTCTTTCCCATATCTTCATGGTGTAGCTGATCAATTTTATACCCCTGTAGTTACTGCAGCTCTGCACATCTCTCTTATTTTTGAAAACTGGTACTAATACACTGACACTCTGATCCTGTGAGGAGATTGAGGAGGCATAGAGACAGGTGAACCAGTTTATACTCCAGTTTATACCAGATGCTGACTGGAGGTGGTAGTGTACGACATGGATGTGCAGACTAGTTTAGGTGATGGGCATCAGGGCTGCTTGATCAGAGCAGCAGAGATGGGAGAAGTCGCTGTGGGATGAACTGTGATCTGCACAGCCATTAAAGCCACGGTGCTCGGAGACAGCAAGCCATTTCTTGCATTTTTGTTGTGAAGTTGGAAAAGTGATGCGGTTATTGCTCATGAACTGAGCGACAGAGTAGGCATCGTTGGTGGCCAGATATACAAAAGGCACATTTTTTAGAGATCCTGCTGAGGGGATTGAAATAGATTTTAACTATGCATATTTGCTTTTCCTTTTTTTATATACTGTTTTAATGAATTTCTATTTATTGAACATTTAACTGTACTTTGGACATTTTTTTATTTAATAAACATGCATTTTTGGACAATTTGAACCTGGTTGTTGTCTCTCACCCACCACTGTGCCCATCTTTGGTTTATGAATTACTTGGGGGGTCAACCCTGTATTTGAGTGTCCGGCTTATTTTGGCATGGTAACCCTTGACAACATAAATGGAAAGTAAAAATATCTGTCCATAGATTAATTGATGACTTATGGTCAATTAACAACAGAGGATGTTAAAATTAAAAAAAAAAAAAAAAAGTCACCTCAGACAACTGGTTGTCCACCCCGTCCTGGACATTCGACAGCAAAGCCTGTGCTGGCTGTCCAATCTGATGAAAAGATCCTTCTACCTGACGATTCAAGCGCTCCTTTATCCGAGATGATTTTTCCATTCTACCCTGCCTTGTGCAAGCAACAGAAAAGAAATATTACAAGAAAACAAATTTCCATATCTGGTTGTGCATTGGCGATTATTTCAAAACAACTCATATGATGGGCACATACTAAATCTGCATCAGTACAACAGTGGACTCTACAAGTACCCTTCCTACTGTATTTATGTTGAATTTTGGTATGCTTCTGTTACATGTAACAACATTTGAAGCTTGTTTATCCTGGTGTATACATACTGTAATGTTAAGAAGTCTACACATTTGGGGTGACTGTTCCAAGGCATTACAACCCAACTGCTAAGTGTTTCCTGACAGAAGTGGCATGTCAGTGCATACTGACAGAAGTAATCAAACATCCCCCTTGACAAACTGAAATAGACCTCTACTTTGCATCAAAACATCTCAGCCCTTGACAGTCCTAGTTCTTCTCTCATGTCCACATGTTTCTGTGATTAAATTTTACTTGAAACAGTCAAAACAATTCCACGAATCTGTATATGGAAAATAAAAAATAATTTTATTTGGAAAGTCAAATAAAAAAATAAAAAAAACACTGTATTATTTGGTAAACAATGATTTGCAACCATTGGCTTATAGCTATCCCCCAATTCACAAATCCCACTTTTCCCATTATAGACCTGAAACAGAGTAACGGACGTAAGCATTTGGGTTGACTGTCACCAGGCATTACAGCCCAATCATTATGTGTTTCCTGACAGAAGAGGCACAGTTCAAGTGCATGCTTTTTCTAAGAGATTCTTGTAAAATAGCACTGACTTAAGTAATTGAACATCCCCTGTAACATTTTGAGATTGTCAACCCACTTGTTTTGCATCATTTAAGACCACAATTGACAAAAAGTAATTGAACAATCCCCTCCACATTGTGAAGTTGTCAACTCACTGCTTTAACATCAAAACCCTCCACATCTCATGCCCAGCAGTCCAGGCACCTCTTTCATGCCCGACAGGTTTCTATGATTTTTTTCAGTTTTATTGGAAAATGTCAAATAAGTTAAATGAAGCTGTATATGGAAAATAAAAAATAGTAACTTTATTTGGAAAGTCAAAAAACATCACATTTTATTTGGTATACATTTTACAACAGTTGTCTTACAGCTATTCAATAATTCACAAATCCCACGGTTTTCATTATAGAGTTGAGACTGATATCGATGACATCAGAAATAAGGCAGGAATCAACCCTGGAAAAGACACATTCACTCATCCCCTTGCACACTCACACTAGGAGAATTTCTTATTTCCCAACAGGTACAGCTTTGCAATATGACAAGAAAAGCAGAGTCACCAGGAGAGAAACCATATGGACACAAAGAGAACATTCAGACCCCGCACACACGGTGGGTGATCAGGCACTCAAACAAAACAGAGAAATCAACTGGCAATGAAGTAGCTCAGATGCTAACAGTATTGTACTTTTTATCCATTTTAAAAGGAAGCAAACACTACTTTTTATCCAGCAACTGTTTTAATTGTAATACACCCAAAGTATTAATTCAAAAATAACAATTCTGGCTATTTGATTCACAGAAGATGCTTATTATTTGAAAAATGAAGACTGAATACAGGCCATACCTTCATCCATGTGTTCAATTTCAAAATCACCAAGTTCAACAACGGGGTCACGGGGGCTCAATGGTAATGGGACAAAATACAAACTAACCGTGGATGGGGATGCAGGACACACTCACACTTATATACAAGGAGACAACTTATATTGTCCAATAAAAAATGTTTGTCTTTAGGATATGAGAAAAGAAAAGAAATTCATTTAGAAAGGGCAGACCATGAAAAAACTCCACACAAAGAGTGAGTCAGCCCTTTTAAAAAATAAGTGAAGTGAACTAGCTCAGATATGAGTATTATTCTCCCTTCAACCTCTTTTGAAAGAGTGGCAGAATTTACACAATTTTGTCTACTAAATGTTTCCAATTATACAAAACTAAAGTAGTCCTCTTCAGAAGTGAGGACATTATCGATTGTCACAGAATCTACTTGTCTCATAATAAACAAAGACTGGAGACAGGCGTTATTCTTCTATCTAATGACTTTAAACCTGTTTAACCTAACTATAATGGTTTAGTGGGGCTTGATTCTCTCCCATTGACATTACACCCAAGGCAGGAAACATCACCAAATGAGAAATCCGTTCATCACTGGACTAACTCACGCTCACTTACGACCATGTTAAGTTACACTGCAAGTCTGGGGCAGTTGTGGCATGTGCATATGGCCACCGTCATGTTGTGCGATATACCCAGTGACTCAGTCGAAATGATTTGGTTTTGTTTTAAGTTGTAGGGGCGGGCTCTGTGAGTGAGAACGGACAACCAATGAGCACTTGCACAGAGGTACAATGCGTATAATGCACTAATGAGGAGTAGGGATGCGGGTGTTTTGGACCTTGCAAACAAGAGAAGCTTGTCTGTCTGATGACTTACGTGTTACATACTATGAAAGAATGGAAAAAGGAAAGAGGATGAGATTACTGCAGAATTCACCATACCTGTAAACACAGGTACGTGCTCCGTAAGGCAGCAGGTTATCAGCTGTCAGAAAAAGAGTAAGTTCGAGATACTTTAAAAATGTGAAACTGTGTTGGAAAGCTGTCACACGGTCCCATAATTTGACATTCCTAGGGATATGCAGTTGTGTGAATTGGTATACTCGGGCAAAGAGATCAGCAACTGGTTTGACATTTCCTCTGCCTAGAAGTTGCTTAATGAGAGGCTTTAAAATGAGGAAATTTAAAAGGTCCATTAATCTGGCAAACTCACCTTTAGGGTGTGCAAGAAAAAAAAAAAAGGAGTACCCAGAGAAAGCCCAATTCGAAGAATACACACATTCCACATAGACAATGAGCAGGCACTTTGAAAAGCAAATGGCAGCAAACTAATGTAGCAAAACCACTAGCATTATTCTTACTTCTACCCATTTTCCAAAGGTAACAACATATTCTAGAATATTCAATCTAGTAAATGCTCTAATCATTCACAATGGATATTGGCATATCACAGGCTCCTGGGAAATAAAGACTGAACCCAGACATCTTCTACTCCAATTTAATCCCCTAAATAGTGAATTGTATGCTGGGTTGGATATCGGCCACATTGTAATTCCATCCCAGTATCTTTATGGGACTTGGAACTTCTCGATGGTCTCTTCAGCCGGACTGCATTCTTTTTGCAACTCTCATTTTATTGTAACATGAACAACTAGTTAGCACAATTAATAGGCAATCACAAAACAAAGCATCTCACAAAGACATGTGCAGTATGTTATAGGCACTAGGTTTTCTCAAAAGGAAAGGCTTTTTCTGCTGTAGATTTAAAAATTTGTAATTAATTTTTAAAAACCAAAGAAGAAATGATTCCATGCTATTTCAAAAGAAAAAAAAAATATTGTATTGCAAGATAAAAAGTTTTGACATGTAATTGGGAAAGAAAAAGTTCTGGGGCAATAAAAGCTTTTCTGACACTTTATTTCTCACTAGTCACGCACTACCAAGTTCCAAGTGAAAAAATAGAAATAGCAGTTCCCGCCTCTGCAAGCTGCTAAAGCAAATGACTTTTCTGTTAACAGATTTCTTGCCTTGCAGTATGTCGTTTGCACAAGTATGCAGTCACACGCTGTTCAAATCAGAGCTTCAGTCCTCATGTCTGCATTTTCTAAGGTTTGAGCCATCCTGAACAGGAAGATGCTTAAAATAAAAAATAAAAAAGTATAATGAAGCAGTATTATTGGCAGGCAGCTTGAAGGATTAACATGAGGCATCTTCCCAATTGCAGCAGTGCAAAGTTATTCTTAAAAAAGTCTTACATTTTCAAAACCTCAAAAAATAAAAGCCAAAAGGAAGTGGTTGGAGCTGGCTATTAGTCTTGGGCTGAAGTGGTTGGCACAGAGTTGTTTTCTAGTGCTTCAGAATTACAAGTCGCTTCAGTGTGCAAATGGATTTCAGTCAATGGAAACGGTGTGTATGGTGGAGGTGCATCACTGATGCTGCAATTGTCACAGGTCTCTTGTAGATCTGTGGCAGCTTCTCCAAGTGCATACTCACTATATGGTGGTGGCTTCAGGTCATCTATAAACAAAGACAGAAAATGTTAGTTTAAAAACTGCTTTAACAGTGTTAATCCTGTTACTGAGGCCTGAATGTTTTGATCCTTTTGGCTGCATTTTAAAGATGTACACAATACTTCTCAGATTCTTTAAAAAGAGTTTGGTTTCTCTTCAGGCACACAGCTATTGAACGTAAGAAATTTGACAGATGAGAGGAAACCATTCAGTCCTTGAAGCCAGTTTTGTAATATCTAAGCTGTCCCAATAATAACACATGTACATTTTTAAATAAATTACATACACATCCATATCTACATACATATCCGCCGACCTGCGCAACGCACTAGCCACTTAACGTCTCTGCCGCTCGCATATGTGTATTCACTTTTGTAATCTTTACTATCAGTTTTTTGACACTTTCGAATTTTAGTACTTTCATAATCTATAACTTGCTCTGCATGTGTATCGTGCCAAAATTTTTGAACCTCTTTACGATGTTCTACTTTGTCTTTTACTCTTTGCCTTTGATTTCTGACCCTGCTATGAGCTGAGAGTGCAGGAACTGTGTCAGACAATAGCATTCACAAGAATGAGAAGTGAGTGGACCATGGGCGCGCCAGCCACTTCATGTCTCTGCCGCTCATATGTGGATTTCACTTTCACCAAACCTTTTAATTCTCACAGATACACCACTTCATTGGGAAGAAACACCACTTTTGCCTGATGGCAACATGAATTAGATGATCTACAAGTCTCCGACTTAAAGTTTAAAGCCGAACAATATCTAAATACTTCTGTCATATCACCTGTGTCCATATATTTAATCTCTTTTCTCTGTTCCATTATTTCATCGAGTAATAATTTCTGTTTGTTAGTACTAATGCGATCTTTACTACCATTTGTTTCAGACTTTCGAATTTTAGTACTTTCATTATCTCTAATCTGCTCTGCATGTGTATTGCGCCAATGTTTTTGAACCTCTTTGCAACGTTCTACTTTGTCTTCTACTCGCAGGACTTGAAATTCTCTCTCTCTGAAAAAGTCTTGTGTCATCCCAGGATTGATTGATTGATTTATTTATTTGATAGATAGATAGCAGACACTTGTAGCAGTGCCGTTAGTATAAAAAAAATACATGATTTGCTTAAGTTGGCACTGCACGTTGGAGGTGGTTATTGAGCTAGCAGCCTGGAGGTTTACAGTCATACTCCCTAGCCACTGGGCTTGACTACCAACAAGAAGGTGTAAAGAAAGTTCACACTGTTAATTTTCTCGGTGTGTGGGCTGATAGGAGATAAACTGTGTGGCGGTGGTCACTTTCAAACTATTTGTAATGCACAGATTATTTGGTGTGCAAATACAAATAAGCAACAACAAAAAATGTATGTATGTATATATTCATGGACAGTGAGACAGAAACATATTTTTTGTATTTTCTCTATTGCAATAGCTGAAATGCTGGACATTAATACTTGATGTTGTTACTTTGATCACCCTGTATGGAAGGTGTGATCCTAAACAAGTCATTGACCTTTTAATGCTCCAACTGAAAACACTTACAAAGTGCCTTGTGATGGGGATTCCTACGCTACAGTATAAACTTTGACACCTCTAACTCATGCCAAGGTTATCAAACTAAACTAACAGCACCAGGCCGTTAATCCAATTCAGTGATTTTGAACAGTCATTTCTGATAAAAGCTGATCTTGAAAAAGAACTGTGTGTTAGCTTCCACCGATTCCTACCATTCATCACATGCTGCCAAATTCCACAAATATAAAAACTTTTTTTTTAATAAATAGTATCGGTTGTATCTAGTGAAAGCCAGTACTGCACTCATGCATGACTGCAAGCAGAAAATTTATTTTGCAAGGCACAATAATACATAAGAAAAATGTAAATAAAAACTAAACTGCTAAAAAAAATTAAAGGAACACTTTGAAAACACAACAGATCTCAATGGGGGAAAAAAATCAAGCTGGATATCTGTACTGATATGGACTGGTAATGTGTTAGGAATGATAGGCTGCAACATCATTTCATGGAAATGAAAATTATCAACCTACAGAGGGCTGAATTCAAAGACACCCTGAAAATCAACGTGAAAAAATTATGTGGCAGGAAGGCTAGTCCATTTTGCCGAAATTTAACTGCAGCAACTCCAAATCGTACTCAGCAGTTTGTATGGCCCCCACGTGAAGAGGTGTTCTATTGGATTTACGTAAGGTGAGCATGGGGGCCAGTCAATGGTATCAATTCATTCATCCTCCAGGAACTGCTTGCATACTCTCACCACATGAGGCCTGGTATTGTCGTGCACCAGGAAGAACCCAGGACCCACTGCTTCAGGACAGGGTCTGACAATGGGTCCAAGGATTTCATCCCGATACCCAATGGCAGTCAAGGTGCCGTTGTCTAGCCTGTAGAGGTCTGCGCATCCCTCCATGGATATGCCTCCCCAGACATTCACTGACCCACCACCAAACCGGTCATGCTGAATGATGTTACAGGCAGCATAACATTCTCCACGGCTTCTCCAGACCCTTTCACGTCTGTCACATGTGCTCAGGGTGAATCTGCTCTCATCTGTGAAAAGCACAGGGTGCCAGTGGTGAACCTACCAATTCTGGTATTCTATGGCAAATGCCAATTGAGCTCCATGGTTCCAGGCAGTGAGCACAGGGCCCAACAGAAGACATCAGTCCCTCAGGCCACCCTCATGAAGTCTGTTTCTGATTGTTTGGCCAGAGACATTCACACCAGTGGCCTGCTGGAGGTCATTTTGTAGGGCTCTGGCAGTGCTTATCCTGTTCCTCCTTGCCCAAAGGAGCAGATAGCGGTCCTACTGATGGGTTAAGGACCTTCTATGAGGGGCCCTGTCCAACTCTCCTAGAGTAACTGCCTGTCTCCTGAAATCTCCTCCATGCCTTTGAGACTGTCAGTAAACCTTCTGGCTATGGCACATATTGATGTGCCATCCTGGAGAACTTGGACTACCTGTGCAACCTCTGTAGGGTCCAGGTGTCGCCTCATGCTACCAATAGTGACACTGACTGTAGACAAATGCAAAACTAGTGAAAAAACAGATGAAGAGGGAAAAATGTCAGCGGCCTCCAGCTGTTAAACCATTCCTGTTTTGGAGGTCGTCTCATTGTTGCCCCTCTAGTGCACCTGTTGTTAATTTCATGAACACCAAAGAAGCTGAAATTGATTAACAACCCTCTGCTACTTAAGTGAGCAGAGCAATAGCCCAGAAGTTTCATTGACTTGATGCTATATTCTGATTAAAAAGTGATCCTTTAATTTTTTTGAGCAGTGAAAGGAAGCCTAGGTATGAAATTCAAATTTTACACCAGACGTGGTGGTGAGTGGCCATTCAACAGCCACTCCACTACAATGGTGTTTTGTGGTGCCACATGCTTCCAGGCGCTTCTTCCGTTTTTCCCCGCACATACATGCTGCCTCACTCTGCTCACCCAGAATCACAGTCAACTCGTCTGCCACACTATACACTAGCTCTGTGAGCCGACGTAAAGAAAAGAACTACATTTAAGGCCATCATCAGCCCTACAAACAAACCACCGGCCCTCTCTGACATGTGCTTGGCCACTCAAGGAATGCATCTCTCACAGGTCTAGACCTAGGGTCGTTAACAGTATAAAAATGTGGTGATGATATACAGCACTGCATGAACACATGTTAAAAAGAAAAACAGCAAAAAGTCATGTCTAGAAATGCTTTTTTTGAGGCCGGAGAAATTCCGAATATGACTGTGGGAGTTTTACTTATTACAGAAAAGCCGAAACACACACACACTTTTGTTATTGTCACTGTCTCAGAGATAAAGTCGTGCAAGCTTTGATTGCAATGATTTGAAACTACCACAACAAAGGCTCTTTTAAAAGAGCTCTGAAATAATGGAGTAATGCAAAACTGACAAGATTGATTTCGTACAGGATGGGAGACTCAAATTTGGACAGTTAAAGCACCAGGAGTTTATAACATTTGAAATTTGAATTAATTAAGACTATTCTTTAAAATATTGCTCTTTAGTACGTTTTTAAGCAGACAATGACAGAAATATTAATCTTAGTAAATATTACAAACCTGAAAGAGTGATTCTCTGACAATCCAGATTTTGAAAGCATGTTAGTGAGACATCTTTAGAGAGTTTGTTAAAAAATAAAATATCCCGAATCATCTTGGAGTTCACTAATTCAAAAGTACTGATACATTTTTTTTTAAATTGTATATATTATTTTTCAGTTACCGGAGGTTAAATGTCATGGATTAAATTTAAAATCTGCAAAAATCTAAAAGACTATAATGATACCATTCTTTATAAACCCTATTCTGAAATCACCCAAGATTGTACAATCTCTCCACTTGTGGTTATGCTGGGAGTATCCCCATATGCATGACACATTAAAATTAAAGCCCTATATTATATTTTTCTATTTTTGAATGCCAATACTAGGTAATTTAAATGATAGCAGTGTCACTACTTGATATTTTGAAGCTGCTGTTACTATTAGTATTTATATATTTTATATTCTGTTACAAGAAAAGGCACAATATTGTTAATTCAAATAATGTAAAGCTGTTGAATAGGATTTCTGTTTTGCTGTGGTATAGAGTATTGTATAATTTGCATTGGTACTGGTAACAAATAATGCTATTATGACATCCCCAAAACAGAAGACAAGGCTGCGAACACCTTAGTAATGTCTGGCTTAATTACTTACCTCCTGTTACGACTTCATATGGAGGGGGAACGTCTAAATGACTGTAAGAGGGTGCAGGAGGCAGTGATCCAGCAGCCTCTCCAACAGAACTATCATCTTGAATACCATACCAACTTGGCCAATTTGCCTAAATAACAAAAAAAAAAAAAAAAAAAAAACACAATAACTACAGATTTGGTAGACACACAAGAAAACACCCACACAAGTGACCTGAGAACACTACATGCCCACACAAAGCTGGATTCTTCTTCTTGCAGTCAAGTCTGAGTCGGAAAGGAGGCTGGGCTGTGCTGACATTTGTTTGATCTTCTGTATTTCAAATTACTTTCCCTGTTTCACCAAATTAATGATCATCCTACCAGCCACATTTTTACCCACTTAATGTTGCTTTAATATCATATACAGTAACAATTTTGAAAACAATTGTTTTAGTTAAATCATACTGTTCACTGCTCCTCATGAACCATAAATGGGATTTTTTTTTCTCTAGTGTCTGTGAGCCTGAACACTGTGAACTAAATTCAAGAACGTCCTAAATTATTTTCTGTTTCCATGACAGAAAGGCAGAATGGAGCCACGAGCAATATTGCCACATTATAAAACAACACTTTGACTAAAAGTGTAAAAACTTTAAATGAGAAAAGAGAATCTAATCTGTTACACTCGTCTACATCTTTTGTATAAATATTGCTTAAAAACCTCTCAGCTTTCTCTTCATCTACACCACTCAATACAGTACCTATTTTAGTTCAGGAATTCCATATCCTTCTGTGAATGAATTTTCAGGTTTATGTCTTGATTACAATTCCCATTAATGTCACCTCAAATACACGATTTATTATTTAACTAGCCCCCTGTGATGAACTGGCACCACGTCCGAGGCTGTTTTCAGTCTTGCAATCAGTGCTCCAGGGATAGGCAATGGCAAACTATGAACAGGAAAGAGATTAAGTGAAATTCAGAATGCTAATGTTAACTATGGAGGATCACCTGTGTCGATACTCTTCATAATTCTGAAAGCCTGGACTGGGTTTCCTTGTTGATTTCTCTCTTTATTTTAAACAGGTTTAATTTTCTGAACCTGCCAGAGTCTTCTGGCATGTCCTTTCATCTAAGGATACAATCGGTTGCTTTTTTCTGCAAAACTTCTAGGGCCACTGTGTCTTTTGTGATGTGAAGAGGAGAACTGCCCTGAGTACTAAAGATATGACTCATTACCTCACCTAGAGTTAAAGCATTATGTCCTTTGATATATTGTCAACACTTTCTAATATAAACGTACTAGCCAACCCGTGGCGTACCATGCGCTGCATAATCAGGCCGGTTTTTTAATGATTTTTAAGCACAGGAAGAAAATTAACATTTGAAAAATCGGTAATGTAATAAATCAGCAAGAAAAGCAACATTGTAACAATGCACGGAACGAACCAACACACAATCGTCCGTGACTGAAAACTGGCGGACCGCAATCGCGCCTTCTCCTGCTAGACGGAGGGATGGGGGTGCACGGTGCGGAGTGTGGAATGGGAGGAGAGGAGAAGGATGTCCATTCAGCTCCCTCCGTCATGCTAGTCTGCTGATTTCTCGTTCAGTATGCGCTGCACAAAGACACCCGACCACAGTAGTAGCGAGGTGGGAGGGGGGTGTGCACAAAGGGTAGGGACGCAACCAGTGGGAGCGTATGAGTCGCACTTAGTGGGAATTCCATGGTTTGCAGCCCGAATGGGGTTCAACGGCTTACCCACACCTCTCTGCACCGGGTAGACACAAGCTCAGTCTCATGCATAATTATTTATTGAATGCTAAACACTTCTGGAAAGACACGGTTGTCTAAAACGGGTTGGTGTGAGAATAAAACAGTAAGTGAATGAAAAGATGGAACTCTGGAGAGAGCAAAATACAACACAATAGTGAACCCGCGGCATAACAAACGGCGCATAATTATTTATAGATGGTTGAACACTTCTGGAAAGACAAAATTGTCTAAAAAGGGAGGGTTTGAGGATACAACAGAAAGTGAATGAAAAGATGGAACTCTGGAGAGAGGAACATATAATTGTCCGTGATTGAAGACGACGCATGTTTGTCACGGATGCGATGTATGTAGCGTGTAAAACAGTTTGCTATGGTGCACGCGGTCGTGCGTCGTAACCGAAAACTCGGTTTTTAAAGACTGCTTACTTCATTGTGTTTTAACCTCAGTTGTAAAGGATTGTTTTAAGGATCCCATGGGATACCCCTCGCAAACCGTTTTACACGCTGCATATGGCGACTCACCTCCGCGAGAAACATGCCTCTATGAACAGTCAAGGTGGCTCAGAGGTACATGAGGCCTCTATGACAGACAAATATAAATGACGGCGTTCTTTCTGTGTCGTCGTGTCCGAGTTGGTGGGCGTGGCTCTGCTAGTTGTCGTCGTATCCAATGGTCTTGGAGTTGGTGGGCGTGGCTCCTCCCTGCATGCGCCATAGGTGTCTTACTTGTCGGCGGCTTAGTGAATCCACGCCCCTTCCGGCATGCTTTCCATGGGTGTCTTGCCTTATATATATATATATATATATATATATATAGATATTTTATTCACATTTTTTATTGCTTCTTCTGATTACTTTCAGGACAAGAAAATTGTTGCATCATGTTAAGTTAGGCTGACTGGCTCATCCAAACTGGTCTAACATGAACAAATGTGTGTGTGCAAATCTGTAAATTAAAAAATGTACATTCTCCATGAGGAGAAGACTTCTGCTGTTGTTGCTGAGACAGACACCAAGTCCCTGTAGACAAAGCAGATGGATGGAGGATTAAAGCCTAAAAGAACCCTAATTAAACTATGGCCACAACAACAGCATGGTTTCCTTCTAGCCAATGTGCATCAGAAAGTCAAACATTGGCACTAATGAAATATACCTTCTTAGGTCTTATTTTAGTCCACTTCTTTGTTAATATTAATAACTCTTAAATGCTTCTTTTACTATATACAAGTCTTTAATTGCTTCTTCGTTTTCTTAACCTGCTGCCAGTTAACGATTAAATGCTACCGTTAACCATTTACAAAGCAGACTAAAATACAAAGCAAATATAAAATGCGAAATAATTGACTGCATGAGAATTCACACCCTTTAATATTTACACACCTAAATCCTCACAGGTGTAGCCAACATGTTTTTAAAAGTCATATAATTAGTTAAATGGATATCACCTGTCTGTAGTCAAGGGGTTTAAAAAAATTGCAGTCTGAATGTGCCTGTCCAACATGTGGTGTCAGTATGGTGGCCAAACCTACACAGTAAAGACAAAAGAAAACTCCAAGCATCTCCATGAAAAGGTAATTAAAAAGCACAACAAGTCATGGGATGGAGACAAGAAAATAGCCAAGTCCACTTAAACTAATCATGAAGAAATGGAGAGTATGGCACAGCTGTACATCTACCTAAGGTAGGAAGTCCAAAAATACTGAGTGATCTTTGCAAGAAGACGACTATTAAGGAAGGTCACCAAAATATATTTGAGAACACTGAATTAGTTACAATCTACAGTGGCTCGGATTGGAGAGATTGTGCTGACAAGTTTTAAAAAGTTGCACATTTATGGTACAGTGGCAAAGAAAAAGCCACCGTTCAAACAAAAAAAAAAAAAAAAAAAAACACATTGCTGTTGGCTTGCCAGAAGGTACACAGGAGACTCAGAAGTCAGCTGGAAGAAGGTTTATGGTGTAATGGTAACACACTTCAGTTTTTTGTCTATCAGAATAAGCACCATGTTTGAAACAGTCCACATTACCAAAAACACATCATCACCCTGGTAAAAGTTGTGATGGCAAAATCATACTGTAGAGATGTTTATCTGCAGTAGGCCCTGGAAGGCTTGTGAGGGTAAAATGAATGTAATGAACATTATGCAGTGTGTTGAAGAAACCTGCATATTAGGAGAAGACAATTGGCCTAAGTATAAAGCCAAAGCTACACAGGAGTGCCTTAAAAACAACAATGTGAATGTCCTGAAGTGGCAGAGTCAGAATCCAGATCTCAATCCAATTCAGAATTTGTGTCAACACTTGTAAAAAGCCTGTTCACTCACAATCACCATGACACCTGACAGAGCTTGAGCAGATTTATAAAGACGAATGGGGAGAAATGTCAGCGTGTAGATGTGAAACGCTGACAGACATTTTATAATGACGGTCGTATAAGTCGAATGCAGAAAACTCATGCTACTGGTCCAAGAGATTATGATATGCTAACAACCACCTGAGCGAGTAACCATGGAGCACACTGCCTTTTTTTCTATGTGGGTGTGGCAATGTGCTGTATCAGCCCGTACTACTAACCTCTCTCTCTCTCTATATTGTGCCTACATGACCACACAGTAATACCCGAACTATTCCAAAGTGACTTTTGCACTGCTATATGTTTTTTGAATCTCACTCCCTTATACACCTTTATCGTAACAGCATCCCTTATCAGCATCCCTTATCCCTTACGATGGAGCATTCAATCAAAAGAACATATGAAGCTGGTTTAAAATTAAACGTCATTGAAGTAGTAAAAGAAACTGATGCAAAATTGGAGGAGGCAAGAAGATGAAAAAAAAATTAAGTGTCACATTTTTGAAAGGGAGTATAAGTCGGGGTTTGATTTTATGATCAATTTTTAGGGTTTCAAGACCCAACTTATATGTTAGTATATACGGTAATCAATTATTCTGTGATTTCTATTTTTAATTAGTTTTACATGTATGTACAGCATAAAGTAATTGTATGTACATCATTACAACAATTTAAAAAACAAAGTAAAACGGTCCATTAACCTCCATGATCTGGATTTGCCAAGGAAAGATTGTCATTTTATGTCTGTGTGGATTGTGATTCACTTCCTCAAACATTCCCAAAGACACAGGTAAATTGATCGTTTATTTTGAATGTGGACCCTGTAATTGACTGCCAGTGCCGATTCCTACTTTGCACCCAATGCTGCTAGGATTGTTTTCAGATCCTTGAACTGCACTTTTAATTTACATCTCTGAAGAAGTGCATATTAGTTGATTGACATTTCCAAAAAACATACCAGTATAGGTTTTAAATCCAGGACTCTGGAGCAATGACATAATCTTTTAGCCACTATGCCTCCATGCTTCCCCCTGGTTGGAATAATCAGAACTGAATTCTTTATCGTTATGAAAATTATACATGCTGAAAGGTCCGTGTGGCATGGGGAGGCCTCCAATATCCAATATTTACCATGAATCTTAAGTCACATTTTCCATTTGCTCCCCTTAGATAACTAAAAATGCAGTTAGGAAGTAGGGCCTCTTTTTCCTTCCTTAGCAGGCCAACTAGTGGATTCACACAGATTCCAATATTCTCAAATAACATTTTCCACATCTGGAACTTCTTTACCTCATTAGTCATTGTTCATGTTACCAACTCATGCAGTTTTATAGCTAATGGCTAGAATTATGTCTTAAAGCTGCACTTTCACTTGGCTTCCGATTTAATTCCGGGGTGCTGGAATCCCACTTGTCATTTTCCTTATCTCATATGGTGTTGTGTAGGAGGCCAGAAACCACCTGGTACTTCAATTGGCCTAAAGTGGCATCTTATTTGTACAGACTGGTACACATGCATTATGGAAATTTGGAACTATCAGAGAAACTGATGGTCAGTGCATTCAACTGATGACAGATTTTATAATTGTCACAAATACTGCTAAGAAACTATGAGTATGAAATTGATAAGTCAGCCTAAAAATATATACATTATTTTGGTAAATAATGAGTAGAATGACTTACCTAATATTCATAGTATCACCATTAATAAAGCAACATACACAGAAATTAATATAATAAAAATATTTGAATTTAACACAAACTTTGACATTAAATTAATTAAAATAAGTTTTCTGTATGAGATAAAAAAATAACATGACTCACACTTTGGCGTTCACATAGCTGGTGAAGATAAGCTCTTCCTCCAACAATCACAATCTGTGCATTGCGTGGGTTACTAAGGTAAGCATCCATTTGCCTCTGTCGGGATCGGTACCAGCAAATGTAGAAGAAGATTTTGATGATAAGAGAGATTATCACTATTCTGTTTCAAGACAAACCAAGATTAAAGAGATCAAAAAACCATGCAAAATAATTGTGAGAGCTGACTTACATTTCAATTTGACTTATAATTCAGTTTAAATTGAGTGCATAAAAAAATATGAAGAGCTGGGGTCAGCAGGGATCTAGTTTACAAAGGGTTACAAAGCAGTCAAGTGACGTCACCCTTTGTGCTGCTGTTCTTTAGCAGACTCGAGGTCTGCAAGCATTCAGTTTCAGGGTCAAGACTGGCACGTGCCAGAAACCAAATCCAGCATTTCCTCTCCCAAAGGCAGATACTGAATCAGACGTGCTGAAAAGCTCAGTGCACCAATGCAAGAGCAGGAAGTCTCTAATTGCCAGGCCCTGCCTTTCATCAGGAATACCCCAAGGGCCATATCAGATTTCTAGCACAGTGACAAGCAAGTAATGCTTTAACATTCTCAAAGTCAGCCTGCCCTTGGGAGTTTTACTACTTTAAACTTGTATTTTCTAGAGACACAACTAAAAAGAATATAACACTTAAATACAAACAATTACGAATATCAGGCTTACATAAACTGCGTGGAGAGATGTCACAAATCTCCAGAAAAGTGAGCTGAGCCACCATCCCAACCAAGCCACCATCAATAAACAGGTTTTGTTGATATTAACATATGTAAACAGTCATGTGAAAAAGTACACCACATAAAATATTTTTTTTCTTTTTTATCGTATATGGACATATTAAGAGTTGATGTTCATTTAAATAGCATATTGTACAACTGGAAAAAAACTATGAAAAATGAACAGATATGCTATTTACATCTGTAGAAAAATTAAGCCCACCCTTGGCTCCAATAGCTAGTATTGCCCTCAAGTTGGCATTTTCCTCAAACTGTATATCAGTCACTGACATGACTGGGTGAAACTTTTTCACTACTCGTCTATGCAGAATTCCTTTATCTGTGTGATGTTTGAGGGGTGTCTTGCACACACAGCCCAATTTTAAATGGCCCAAGGCATAATAGG
Organism: Polypterus bichir lapradei; assembly: GCA_026402145.1. Lineage (NCBI taxonomy): Eukaryota > Metazoa > Chordata > Cladistia > Polypteriformes > Polypteridae > Polypterus > Polypterus bichir. Next base: position 13,906,099 of record JANRMT010062820.1, read on the forward strand.
TCTGGGTTTTGACGTGGCCATTCCAGAATCCTCAATTTCTTTCTGTTCAAAGATTTGCCGACATGCTTAAAGTCATTGTCATGTCACAAGGTACACTTTTGGTTGAACTTCAATTAAAAAGTACACAATGGATTCTATGATGGTGAGCTTCCCAGAACCTTATGTAGGAAAGCAGCCCTAAACCATAACAATTTCCACCACCATGCTTTACAGTTGGTATTAGATTCTTCTGGTCAAATACTGTCTTTTGTTTTCAACAAACATGTTCACTGCTGCCATGGCCAAATAACTCTTGTCTTTGCCTCGTCTGTCCAAAGCACGTTATTCAAGTGCCAATTTTAGTCTTACCCTCATGTTCTTTCTGTGCAGCCAAGGTTTCTTCCTGGTGCACCTGTCATGTAGATCTCATTTGTGCAGCCTTTTTCTAATGTTAGACTCAAGCACTTTGACATCAACAGTGGTAAGTGCTATACGTAGGTCCCGTGATGATAGACTGGGGTTCTTTGAGACTTCTTTCAGCATCTTGTATTTAGTTTTCATGCTGAACTTGATGAGGAGGCCTGGCTGAGAAAAGGTTATTTGAAATCTTCTCCACTTGTAGATGAGCTTCCAGAATGTGGAATGCTTGGAGATCTTATTAAATCCCTTCTTTCTGAAGGCCTCAGACAGCTCCTTTGATCGAGGCATGGTGATAATGCATACTTCAACAACAATAAATGCTTGAGATTTAAATAAAACAGGTTCAGACAAGATATGCTCTGATCATGTTTTAATAATTTACACCCAATGAAAATTTCAGGCATTTGAGGTAGTGATAAATGTAGAGGTGCACTTACTTTTTCCACATGCAATATTTGCATTCATGTTTATTTAAATTATACAATGGACCACAAAATGTAAATGTGACATGATGTTTGTGATATTATGTCAACTTTATCTAAAGATACTGTTTAAATGATAATCAAATCACATATGTTAGAAAAAAAAATTCATGTGGTGTACTTACTTTTTCACGCCATTGTGTGCGTTTATTTATTTTTTCCAGTTCAGAGAAGAGTTCAAAACAAGTTGTTAGAAATCCCTTATGAAAAAAATCGACAAACTAAATGGCAGTTATTCACGGTGATTAGGGTGGGGAGGCAATTCTACCATTCTGATGTAAAAAGTGAATACAAAATAACCAGCAAACACATTTCCAGAATTCTTTATAACACCAGGTTCTCACTGGTTTGCTACATGTTACTATTGACGAAAGGCGCAGGCTGTAAATAGTATTTTGCTGTGAGAATATGTACAAAGAATGATGATTAAGTAGACACCTATTTCATAATGTTAATTACCTGCTAACGAACAGTGGGGTAACATGCTACCATGGTCACAAGATGCAAGTAGGGTTTGGCAATATGGACTTAACTGATTTTGTGATTATTTTGATATTCCTCAAACACATTAAAGTTTGAAGATAAGTGCCATATAAACATGTACATACACAATTGAGTCCAAAACCTGGTATATGTTCTCACAATAATATGAAATATAAGCAAAGGAAACTTTTGTTTAAACATGTAACAATTTCATGAATAGCTGTGCCTCAAAGAAAAGGCTCAAATAACATTTTTCTCCTCCAGCCATTTTTGTTTAATATCTCCTGTACTTGTATTAAAGCATCCACTGAGTATATAACCTGTCTTGTTGGAGTCTGTGTTGGAAGAAGTTAGATGTGGCAGAAATGGATATGTGGAGTTACAAAAAAAGAAAAAAAGGGTAGAATAAGAATTGAGACAATCAGAGGTACAAAAAATTGGGAACGATATCTAAAAAGTACAGGAAAGTAGGTTGAAATGGTATGGACACATGATGAGGAGAGGCAGCATGTATGTGGGCAAACAAGGAATGGGATTAGAAGTATAGGGTAGGAGAAAATGAAGGAGGCAAAAGCAGAGATGGATAGATAAAGTAAAAGAACATCTGAAGGAAAGGGGTCTGATTGGGGAGGAGGTGCAGGACCAAGCTGTTTGAAGAAGGCTGATCAGGCACATCAACCCCATATAGAAGAAGGAAAAGACGAAGACAACGAAGAAGCTGGTGTTTCTGTCTGCCAGTCAGTACACAAGTTCTCTCTTTCTATGTTTGAGTGTTTTATATACTGTAAGGAAAGTTATAGCTCTTGATTTATTAACAATGCTAATCACTAATCATAATAAATGCACATATATTGTTTTATTATTTACATCATTTATAATGGTTGAAATTATCTAGTTGCATAAACTTGAATCTCTTTGCTATATAGTAACAGTCTGTGTGGACTGTCTGAATATACATTTTCATCAATAATGCAGTTTAACCTTTTTTATTTATTTATTTTTTTTTTTAATGTACTTACTATTTTTGTGCTTTGATTAAAGTTACTTGCACAAGGTTGAATCAAGTCATGTTTGAATATAAGGATCCTGCTCTCTGTCTGAGGCAGAGCTCCATGACAGTTTGTGATCAAATGTCACAGGTTAAACATCTAATTGTTCACATCTTTAAAAATCATTTATTGGATTTTCATCTGTACATTTTCCTTGGAAAAATGAGCAGTCAGCAGCAAGCATAACAAAGTTTCTTAAGGACACTTCTAAAATGGAAAAGCAATACCAAGGAAAGTGGACTTTCAGTATCCTTGCTGGACCCTTAAGAGGGATATTCCTGAGTACAAACAGAGCAGGAAATTGAACACTTCTATCTTTTAGACGAGACACTCCACAAATGTATATACAGTAATCCCTCACTATATCGCGCTTCGACTTTCGCGGCTTCACTCTATCGCGGATTTTATATGAAAGCATAACTAAATATATAACGCGGATTTTTCGCTGCTTCGTGGGTTCTGCGGACAATGTGTCTTTTTACTTCCTGTACATGCTTCCTCAGTTGATTTGCCCAGTTGATTTCATACAAGGGACGCTATTGGCGGATGGCTGAGAAGCTAACCAATCAGAGCATGCAGTTAAGTTCTCCTGACTGAGAAGCTAACCAATCAGAGCACGCAGTTGAGCTCCTGCGTGCTGAATGCAGTGTTAACCAGGAAGTCTCGTCTCGCTCATTCAGCATCAACGTGTTTCGCTGTGTAAAGAGTTGTGCTCTTTTGTGTTTATCTTTGTGCATAGTCAAGCCCTTCATTATGGCTCCAAAACAATCTGCTACTGCTTCAGGGGCCGTGCCCAAGCGCAAGAAGAAGATTTTAACGATTGCCGAAAAGGTAAACGTTTTGGATTTGTTGAAGGCTACGATTCTTTTTTATTTAAAAAGTAGGAAAGGAATATAAGATCTACGGCTGCAGTGTCCTTTTAACCAGGGTGCAAAACGAGTTGTAAGTGGATGTAATAAGGCAGTAGTCTGGATGGAATCTGCTTTAGGGATTTGGATTGAAGACTGCCAGAAGAAGAACAACGGCAGTGCTACACAATCGCCTGAAGTGGCTCCTTTACAAGGGCTGTAACGCTCTCCTTTGTTGTGCAGTAAAATTAAACTCATTGTTATCGGACAAGTCATCGTGTCATTGTTGGTGAGTAACCATAATTAATTTTCTTCTTACAGTGCTTAGTACATGTACGTACGTTTAGTGTCACTGCACACACATTTACTGTATACTATTTTTCTTGCATTGTACGTATTTATTGCTGGTGGCCTGTCTATCGTAATGGCTGTAACATATGTGATATCGGAGACACTCAATATTTTTAAAATAATATTTAGGTTTTACTGTATATAAACAGTGTGTTTATATACATAATTTCAATGAATCTTACCTAATATCTAAGAGAATACAAAGGGATTATGCTGTATAACTCTGCAGGGAATATTTATAATCAGTGCGGGAGAGTTTATAAGGGCTTAAAATATATAAAAATAACCATACAAACATATGGTTTCTACTTCGCGGATTTTCACCTATCGCGGGGGGGGGTCTGGAACGCAACCCCCGCGATCGAGGAGGGATTACTGTATAGTGTAAATATACATTTATTGTAAATTTTAATCATGTCTCACTTGACATATTTGTGTGAGAAAATCTGAGTAGATATTTGAAATCAACAAGAAACATATTGTAATGTTCACCAATATTGACTCATGTGGCATACAAAAAGTTACATTTTGTTGCCCAGTGTTATTTATGCTCATGTATCATTATTATTACTTATTTATTTCACAGAGTATTTATTTTTGTCCAAACTATTCCTATCTACTGATATCATACAAACAGCCCACAATATATATAGTCAAAAATAGATCATGATGGTACTTATAGTTAAATGTATGTAATAAATAAAAAAGTAAAAAAAAAGGTCTATCAATTTCAAAAGTTCACAAATAACCAAGACGACGTACTGTATAGAAGGGTTAAAAAAAATCCTGCCCATTTTTTATCTACATCATTAAACTCTACTGATATCTCTCTGGTTCCTTTCAAAAACAAGCAAAAACAAATTTCAAAGTAAAAACAATACTTACATGTACCAGTATAGTTCCATTGTTGGCTCAAATGCATTTGCATCTCATTGTTTACCACAGTAATTCTGAAAAGAGATAAACCAATGAGTTTATTATATGCAATGTAGTGTGTCTCACATGATAAATGACTTCATATAAAGATTGATAAAAGGTAAATGTATTAAGAAATAAACCAAGCTCATACAATTTAATATGTTCACTATTATACCTTTTTAAAAACTGCAAAAGAGATTCTGTTGAACAAGCATATTTCTGTTAGTCATATGAATGTACAGTTGTATGCAAAAGTTTGGGCAACCCCGGTGTGCAGCAGTTACCCTTTTCTTTGGTCACTGGCTGCTGTTGTTGCTTTTGCATGGCGCTACGCGGGGGAAGGTTTTGGCAGTTGGGCACATAAAATAATTGCTTTTTTTAAAAAACTCAAGACGTTCTTGTTACTTATTTTTATAATTTTCAGTGTTTACTTGTATCTCTTTTAATGTTGTATAGTGTTTTCACAAGCAAACACCCCTCTTGGTTTCCAGCAGAGTACTATATGCCTAAAAATTCTGCACAGTAATATATATATAAATCACACACTGGCTTAAACAGAAAAACAACATTATGAAAGGCCTTGGACATCGTGCACAGTCATCTCTCCCACCCCACCTCACCCACATATTATCTATTAGCATTCATACCAATAGATTCAGCTCTTAACTGAATATCATACGCTTACCCAATAGCCACTATGGTATCATATTCACTGTGGTTGTCCTGTGGGACACCACTCTTATCACCCAATGCTGATACAATTCTTTGACTCATAACCCTCTGCTTTCTGTGTTTTAGCAGATTTTGCATCTATCTGGACACTACACCCTGATCTTCGACTTCTTTTACTTTGATACCCAACCTCTCATGTGGGACCTTACAAAATGATTTTTTTTTTAAATGAAGATAATCAACATAAACTGCACCACTCTGATTGTATTCTTTTGTTGTCTCTTCTTATAATTCCAGCATGTTATTAAAATGTGACATCCCTCATCTGAATCCATGCTGACTGTTCCTTAACACCCCTGTCCTTGCCACATGTTGCTCAATCCTTTCCTTAGTAATTCCTTCCATTAATTTACTTTCAATTTCAATTCTTTATTGTCATGTGCACAAGTACAAGTACCATGTACAATGAAATGCTTGCTTGCATGTGATGCATGTTAAGCTTACTGGCCTATAGTTACTTGGATCAGCCCAATTAACCTTTTTTATATAAGGGAACAATATTTGCCATTTTCCATTCCAACAGAATTTCCCCAGTGTGGAGTAAACGTCTAAGAATACGTGTGAAGGTTTTATATATGTACTCACTAACCTCCTTAAGCACTCGAGGATAAATATGATCTAGTCGTGGTGATTTTTTAGACTTCAGCCTATTAAATTAGAACTGTACTTCTCTCTCTACAATTTCAAAATCACTTAGTAGTCCCCGTTACTACTGGGAAGTTATCCACTTCATAGCATTTACAATTTCACTGTCTGTGTATTCCTGATACGCTTCACCTCTTCCTTGACTGTTCTTTTACTATTAAAGCTTGTAAAGTATGTATTTCCCCTAGCGTATATATTACGATCTCAAGGTACATTTCTCCATATAATTCCTGAAACAAATAAAACTATTCTCTAGAGGCAGAGCTATTAGTTCTTGGGCAATCAAACCAATACAATCTGCCTTCCAATATTAGAGGAGACTCAATGGTTTCAACTTTTAAATCAATGCTAAAGTCTATTTACTTTACCATACTTTACTACACTCTACTTAAGGCTACTTCTAAGGCAGTTCAAATTTCTCTCATATTGATTTTGATTTAACTATAGTAATTGTTTTTAACTTACTATTACTGAGTCCTTTCCATTTTATTTCTGTTGTCAATGTCTGTGTATACCCAATATCACATAAAATGGACACAGATTTAGAAACGTTATACTTAGATTTTATATGAAGAAGTAGATCAGTTTTCATCCAGCCTTTGAAAAATAAGAAACTTCACTCTGCAGTGGCAGGAATCTGTATGTACACAGGAGAACCATCTCTCAGCTAGAAACAACTCCTGATAATTAAACAAAAGAAAGGATGCTGGGATATGGACTATACTGGATAAACTTATCACCGGAAACCACTAGAGGGAAGAATTACAAAAGTTTAAGGGTCCCAAGAGTGAACTAACAGATAATTGTAATGAGTTGCAGTGATCGGCAAAGTCTAAATGAGGCAATGACTCCAAAAAGTAGGCCTCAAGGCTCCAGTAAGCCTAAATCAGGAATCAGCCAGGCACATCTCAAGGAGGAGGCTTCATGGTTAAAGCTT
>JANRMT010062820.1:13913042-13926473 GCA_026402145.1 Polypterus bichir lapradei
AAAAAAAAAAAAAAAGGATGTAATCCAATAATTTTAAGCTAAATAAAAAAAAAAAAAACCATTAAAAATCCAAAAATAAGCACTTATAATAGATGAAATCCAAAGTTCTAAAGACACCCCAACAACAGAGGTTTTCACTAATGGCTTAGTGTTAGCACTGTGGCTTACTACAACTTGTATGCTCTTAGGGCAGTCCGACAGCTTTAGGGGGTCTCGCCACATTATGCTCTACAGAAAGAGGACATGGACAATAACTCACAGTATAAACCAACTTGTCATACGTATTTATTACACAAAAAACAAACATACACATTAAAGAACAATACAATACAGAGAAGGACTACACAAGAACATCCTCTGAAAAGTAATTAAAAAAAGAATACAGAAAACATAATACAATAAACATCAAGAAAGGACATCTGAAGCAACAGTGAGACCCCTGGCTGTAAAATAAAAAAAAATTATTGAAAATAAATACATTTAATTTCTTAATACTGTACTCATATTGAAGTGTCAATTTCTTCTCTGGGTAAGGGGCACATTCTCCATTGGTCACAATACAGACACATATAATAAAACCTCAAATCAGAAAAAAATGGGAAGGTATGGAAAAATATCCAAGAGAAAAAAAAAAAAACTGCAGTGATTCTTAAATTTACTTTGAATTTTATTTGATTGCAGACAGTATGAACCCGAGGTATTTCATATTTTGCCTGGTCAACTTTATTTAATTTATTAATAATTTACCCATTCCTGCATTTGAGTCCTACAACACATTCCAAAAAAGATTGGGACGGGGGCAAATTAGGGCCAGCAATGAGGTAAAATAATTAAATAATGATGTAATTTCAAACAGGTGATACAAAAACAGTATCAATGAAAGGCAAAGCCTTTGAGAAGCAAAGATACGCAGAGGATCTCCATTTTGTCAACAAATGCATGAGAAAATTAATGAAATGTTTAAAAACAATGTTCCTCAAAGAAAGATTGGAATTCATATTTATCCCTCTACAGTGCATATTATTAAATGATTCAAGGAATCTGGAGGAATTTTAGTGTGTAAAGGGCAAGAGCACAAGCCTAAGCTGAACATACATGATCTATGATCCCTCAGATGGTACTGAATCAAGTACCATCACTCATTAACTACTAATATAACCACATACTATAATAAGGGATTACTTTGGCAAACCTTTGTCAAGCACTATAATACAAGGCTACATTCCCAAATGCCACTTAAAATTTTAGTGTGTAAAAAAGAAGCTTTAAGTTAACCAAGTCCAGAGTTGGCATCACTTCTGAGAGCTCTGAGGCATCTGGGATGGACCATCACAGAGTGGACACGTGTATTGTGGTCAGACGAATCAGTATTCCAGATCTTTGTTGGAAGAAATGATGTCATGTGCTCCAGACCAAAGATGTAAAGAACCATCCAGACTGCTATCAGCAATAAGTCCAAAAGCCAGGGTCTGTCATGGTATGGGTTTGTGCCTGTGCCTTTCGCAAAGGTAATTTATACTTCTGTGAAGTGTAATGGACAGTCGGGACTTTTACCCAATTGGGATGCCTTCTTAAGGGAAGGACTTTGTGGGGGAGGCTAGCTTGCACAGGGCACTACCTCACCCAGGGACAACAGAGGGCAACCCCCCTGGCTTGCTACGGTGCCATGGGTTTGGAGCATGGGAGCTCAACCCTGCTGGGGCCCGTGGCCACCACCAAAGGGCACATGGGGAATGGCTGAACACTCCTCTGCAGGGCTGTCGCCACACCTGGAAGTATGCCCGGAAGGAGAACACAGGACACCCAGGGCACTTCTGGGTGCTCTATAAATGGAGTCGCCTCACTCCAATTGGAGAGCCAGAGTTGGAAAGAACTGGATGAAGCTCGAGGAAGGAGTGGAGACGGAAGAGAGGGAGAAAAGAAAGGGACAGTGTTAAAGTGCTACATTGGTGCTTTGTACTGTGCTGCTGTGGGAAGTGAGGGATAAGCACTTCCCCACATATAATAGAAGTGTGCTGTGTGTGTAGAACTTGTGTCTGTGCCTGTTGTGTTGGGTGTTTTCGGTGCTGCGTGCCCCCTGGTGGTCACAGATGGCAGCATTAATGCAGAAATGTGAACTGAGCTTTTAGAGCAAACATGCTGCCTTCAGAATGAAATATTTTCCAGGAACATCCATGAATTGTTCAACAAGATGGTGCAAAACTACACTTCTGCACACGTTACAAAGGGATGACTGTGAAAGAAGAGAGTATGTGTACTGGACTGGCCTGCCTACAGTCCCTACCTGCCCCCAATAGAGAATGTGTGGAGAACTTTAAAACAAAACATGCGACAATGAAGACCCTATTATGTTGCACATCTTAAGATGGAAAAAAAAAAAACACCTGAAATGCTTCATCTCTTGGTGTCCTCTGTGCCAAAATGTCTTTGACGTGTTGTAAGAAGGAATGTTGACATTACAAAGTGGTGAATGCTTTACTGGCCCAACTCTTTTTGGAATGTATTGCAGGCCTAAAATGTAGGAATGGATAAATATTAACAAATGAAATGAAGCTGATCAAACAAAAGATGAAATATATTGGGATCATATTGTCTGCAATGAAATAAAAGTCAAAGTACATTTAAGAATCATTGCAACACTGCTTTTTTTTAAATAAAAAAAAAAATTGCATTTTCCATACCATCCCAGCGTTTTCTAATTTGGGGTTGCAGATAATTCTGTCTAAACACAAGTATGTGTATGTATTGCGCGATGTCCTTTGTTTATGTTTGAGATTTCATTTTGCATTGATTTTGTATTTTTGTCCATACTGTGATTATTGCATAGCCTGCTAAGCTCTTAAGTGAAAATGCCCTTAACAAGAACAAGCCAAGCTGAATTTGAAAGAGTTTAATTTGCAAATACTGCCATACTGTAACTTCCTGTCCAAGGACTACTGAACAAACACTTCTTTCTAACTGAAGGTTCATTTTAGACTCCATTTGGAATAGTCACAGCAGACAGGAAGCCTGTTAAGGAGTGGACGCAAACAAAAGAAACAAAGGGAGCTTGCTTTTAATCACTCTCAATAAAGTGCTGGCTGTTCATCAAAAAAGGATATGAATATGAATACATCTATTTATAAATTAAATTTTTACCAAGCCTCTCAGTAGCAAATCAATACTTAGATTTCCTTCAGTCTATGTCTGCCTTTTCTATACATTAAACTTAACAAATGTCTATGTTCAATTCAAAGAGTATACCTGTAAGCAGACGCAAGTTACTACACGGAAAACAAAAAAAAACCATTTAACTCACAGAAGCCTTTAGATTTCCACACCTTTAGAAACCTCTATATTGACAAATTGTATGCGTTGACCATCTACACTGCAAATATACAGCTCTTACAACACACTGTTTTTTATGTGCAAGTTACAAAGTTTGTTAAAGACACATTGCCAACATCTCCAACCATCTTTCAACTGTATCTACTCTTAAATATATTTAGTACTGAGGAAAACATATGTAGTTATTTTAAAACTCTATCAAATAATTTTTAAACCATTTTCAGCAACAATGGGAAAGAGACCTGTCAATTAGTATGTGAGACAATTAATGCAACTAAATCATTTATAATAGTGTTTCTCAACCCTTTTATCACTGGACGCCCTACATGGGTCATGAGCTTATGGGGACGGGGGGCTTTGGACAAAAAAAAAAAAAACAAAAATAGACTACTTTGGAAACCAAAATTAATTTTGGTTATACCAGGGGGTGCCTTCTTACATACTGATTTTCAGTCCTGAAATAATTACATTTTTATCTCTGTAAGGGCACAATGAAAGATATACCTGGGGGTAATTCTTTTCACAACTGAGAGTTTTAAGGACCATGCCTTTTACCGGATTTTGAGCCCTGAAATAAATTAGTCTTGGGATGTACACCTTAAGAAACACCATTTACAAAAATTAAATAGTTAAAAGTACTTACCCGGGTAACACAGAGTGCTGCTGCTAGTAATATAATAATATTTATTTATTGATCTTCTGTAAAAATATAACTTTCCCTGCACAAACAAATACAATTCTTTCTTTCTTTCAAAGTTATATTTTATAAGGCATGTATTTTTTTTTTCAACTAACTAACATCCAGTCTGCAATAACAATGTGACTGTGGGAGTTTTTTGTTGTCAGCTACATCTTCTGCATTTTAAAATTTCTAGATTTGCAACTTAACATTTTTTGTTTTATGCTGCAGTGTTTCTCAACCTATGGGTCACTGGATGGCCGAAGATGGGTTGCCACTTAAGTAAAAAAAGGTTTTAGGCATTACTAATTGTAGATTTCAATTCTGCACCCAGTCAAAGGGACAGTTATCTCCTGCACACTGTGGAATTAAAACAACTGACATAATTTTAGTTACAAGCAGATGACAACCAGTTAAGAAAGCCAATAGACATAAACAAGTTCCTCAAACACCTGCTCCCAAGTTCCTCAAGCATCTCCTGCTTGAAACTCTTCTAATTCCATAACAGCCTAACAAAGATTCACTCCAAAAACCTGAACTAAACAGGAATTTTAAAAGAAATGAAACACAGATTTTCTGAGGTATTAAGTCTTCAAATCTGGTCCTGGAATGCTACTGTGGCAGCAGGTTTTCATTCTAACCCTTTACTTAATTTTGTCACTAATTAAATTCTTTTCACTTGATTTTAATTGACATTTTTTAAGATTCAGTTCTCTGAAAGTCTTCATTTTTACCTTAACTGACACCCAAACAGAAATGAGATATAAAGTGAGCCAAAAGATGACCAGCTAAGTCCAGGTCTCAAACTCCAACCAGTTTAATTAGAAGTCGATTTTTTGTTCTCAATTAAACGAGTTACTTAACTCCATGGCCTGTTGATGCTCTCATTCTGCAACAACAGACACTTCCAAAACGGTTTTCTTTTTTCTAAAAACAAAATCAAAATGTTTTGTGAACCTGAACAGATCAACATTACCAAGACTTTCACCTTTCTTTTTTTTCAGATACTTTATGATATACACTAGTTGCTGGTCATGTGTTGGCTCATTTTATATCTCATTATTGTGTGGCAGCTAATTAAAGAAATAAAATAAGGGGTCTGAGTCTTAAATAGCAAAGCATTTAAAATTATAGCATAAGAGTTAGTTAGCAGCAAAAACTGATCACTGATTAAGAAAAGCAGTTAGAAAAGTTAGTGAAACAATTCATTGAAGCGCTCCAGGACAGGAGATGGATACCCCTGTTTTGTTCAAACAGCTCTCAAAACTGGGAAGAACTAAGGTTCTTAATTTTGATGATTATTAAAAGCATTTTAATTTTTGCTTTTGGAATGTTGTATAGTTTTGTATTTCTAATTGGATTGTGTTTTACGTATTGTAAGGTGGTCTATAGGCTCAAAAATAAAATAATCATGCTTAAAGAGAAAACAGGATGATATATAAATTTACCCGGCCTGTGCTGCACTAGACAAACTAAGAAAGCAGGGATGAAAGCTAAGCTATCCTTTCACTCTCAGCTCATCCCATTTCTCTCACCCCCTTGCCAACAACCAGTAAGTGTACAAGACTTCTAACAAACACACTTAAGGGTTAATATGAAAACTTCTCGTTTTAGTTCTGCCATGCATCATGTACAGGTCATTCATTTTCGTGACCAATGTGCCAAAGCTAACAAATCAGCACAACAACTGGCAGCCAAATTCCAATTCCTCAATTTATTTTACAGCATGACTAATATAAAGACGCTATATTTAAATAATGATCCACATTCTGAAAAGCAATGGCTGTGGCTAGACTGATGTCACTACATTCACTAAAATAGAACCAACATTACTCAACAAACAATGGACTTACACAGACAGCATTCTGAAAAGCGCAGATTGTCATTAAGTGAAATTACTTGCCAGTTCAATCATCTCTCTGGACGCAATGCTTGAGGGCAAATCCAGTTTTTAAAGAATACAAACACTATTATTAAGATGGATAATTTGATCTGATATAAATGCCCACATTTAAATTAAAATAAAAGAAAATATTCTATCTGGAATTGGAGGGTTCTTTATGTTTTAAAAGGCTACTGATAATCCAACAGTAGCAAAATAGCAAGTGTAAGCTATTGTCAATAACTCACAACAATTAACCACTTTAGCTCTGCTGACTCGTAGTATTGAGAAAAATAATCAGATTTATAAATTGCATGCAATTTACCTTTTATAAATCACAATCATCTTGTAAATGTGCGCATTAGTATGTGCCTTGAACCACGTCCGGTTGACACCCTAAAACTGCCACATATGGACGATCTATGCCAATCAGCTTCTTACATATGTACTCACAATGGTGCAGGCCTTCATTGGCTGGTAGAGAACCCACCCACATTACGCACCCAGTGACAGCCACCTGCATTTCAGGAGTTCTGTGGTGCACTTCATAAGTGACTGCGCAAGAGCATGTGCGGAATTGTAGTGCCCCTACTATGCTCTCTTGGGGTCTGGGAAAGGTGTAAAATGTGCATAGTCACAATCACCTACAACATGTAATAGGCCAGGGGTGACCAACGTCGGTCCTGGAGGGCCACAATGGCTACATGTTTCTGATCCAACCCAATGTCTTAGTGAGAAGTCAATTATTGCTGAAGAAGCACTTATTGCTCAAACAACATTTCCATACTTTGTTTTAGTTGTGTCCATTGTTAACATTTTCCACACTTCATTGCTTATTTTAGTCTTATAAGGCTGCATTCATTGCTTGTAATTGCTCTTTATTAGCAATAAGATACAAACGACAACACAATCAGCATTTCTCAATCTAACTTGCCTCTATTTACACCTGTGGGTATTCATCTTAACTATCAGATTTAATAAAATATTTGGAAACTGAAGAGAAAAAAAACTAAGGAATAAAAAACAGCAAATCACTTATATGATATTTTTCCTTTCCAAGAATAACTACGATATAAGGATTGCTTTCTAATTAAACAACTATGTTGGAGCAAACATTGTAGCCACTGTGGCCTTCCAAGACTGATGTTGCTCACCACTGCTATAGGCCATACACAAAGCTGAGAGTTCAGCCAGTTAACTTACCACAAAGCCAGCCATCACATACAGCATCATCAGCAAGTCGTCTGCCAATGCTACTTTATCACAAAATAAATGAATCATTGGTTAACTCATACAACTGAACCATGATGTTTGTATGTCTCATCTTGGCATCACTGAGGACTTGTGTTTTAATGGAATGTGACTGCTTACGGTTAACAAAAGCAGCTACATTCTCACTAGACGGCCTTATTGCAATATTACTGCAGTCAATTGCCAGGATTACATGAGGAAAATCAGACATGGCTGCAATTGCAAAATGCAACAATTTAATGAAGACAACTAAGAGAAGCACCCGTGTTACTGCAAAACACCTACAGGATGATCTGATGAAGGCCAGGACAAATGTTTCAGTGGCTAATATTAGACTAACACTGAAAAAACAAGGAATCTGACACATACTACAGTCTTGATCACAATGAACATCAAAGATTGACTACAAAATGTCAGGTGGAATGTTGCATCAAAATTTCACATCTTTACTATGCACAGTGCTTGAAGTTGTCCCCAAAGAGTTCCATTTTTTCTGCATGATCTCATCATCATTTCAATGCTATTTGGCAAATTCCAAGTGGAAGTAAGCCACTACTCTAAATGCCTGACTGATGCAGTGCTGCTGAGATGGTCATCCTCCCATCTCAGCAGAAGACTTCTGAAGCTCAGTTAGAGTGACTACTGAGTTCTTGGTCACCCACCCGACTCTAGGTAAAGTCCTGGTGGCTCCAAATGTCTTCCATTTCACTCTGTCTCTTCAAAGAATCCTTCGATACCGCTGGTTTGACTTTGTGTTGAATAAGTGGTTGCTCATGGAGTCTCGAAAGGCCTCTGTGCTCATGGTACACCAAAGCTTTACAACTGGTTTTATATCCCCATGCCTCACCACAATTTGATTATGGAGAGATCCACAGAGAGATCTTTGAACATCATTACTTGCTTTTTGTCCTGCCATGCAGTGCAAATTATGGGACCTTCTCTACACAGGTGTGTGCCTTTCTAAATGACATTTGATCAATTCAGTTTGCCAAGGTGGACTCCAATTAAGTTCTAGACATCTGAGGAAGAATTAAATCAAACAGGATGTACCTGATCACAATTTGGAGTGTCACAAAGAGTCTGAATACTCATATGAATGAGAGATTTCAGTTTTTGGTTTTTAATAAATATGCAAACCTTTCTGAAAATGTTTTCTCTTTGTCATTATGGGTTATTGAATGTAGATTGATAAGCAAAAATAGTAAAATGTATCCATTTAAATTGAAATCTATAATACAATAAAGTGTGCAGAAAATGAAGCAGTCTGAATACTTTCTGAATCCACTGTAACATTTAGCTACACAAAGCTCAGGTCTTGCAAAAGGGCACCTTAATACATTTCAGATAGCAGATAAAAAGCTGCCACACTCTTTCTTTTGTTACAGCTGGGCTTTCAAATCAGCACAATCAACTCACTGCCAACTTATTGCTCTTTTTCATTCATCAAATGCAGTTTTATCTTCCATAATTATAGCCAGCAGATGTCGTCTTATAAATCAGCCAAGGTCCTGATGAACTCATTTCACCATATGCAACATTATCACCCAAACTGGGGTAACACGATTTCCTCTACTAACAACAGCAAAGCTAATTGAAGCCACTGAATTTTTTTAACGATCCTTCAGCACCATTTCTATTTAATAAGCCAATTCTTCACTTCTTGCAAAAACAAAACTTAATATATTCCAAATATGTTCCAAAATAAACGTGTTTGGAAATATGATCACTTTAGTTTGCTTTTGCATGACAACAGGATGGAGAATGATTCATTGTTGAGATTTTCGTAAATTGCTAGACTAAAATAAAAGCTTACTCATTCATTACCATCTTCCCTGTTAAAAAGGAAAGGGCATGAAAGAAGAACATCACAAACTGTTTCGAATAATAGTTTTATTCATTTCTGCTTGCACGAATATAAAGTTTTGCACTAACATGTTCAAGGGGTGGATTCAAATTTTTTAAGAAAAGACAAAAAAAAGCATTAGCCTCAAAATATACATCTAGAATAATGTGGCATGTTCTGTTATGTTAACAAAAGATGAAGGGGTAATGCATTAGCCTTGAGTCACTATGGATTTCCCCACTAATAGAATGATCCGTGTATAATTTAATTTTGCTTGGCTCTTTGGCATTCAAAGTTTTTCAGTTAGTGAAGAAGCACTAACAAACTTATCTGGCAAAGTCTACACACGGGAGTGACAACAACATTCTAAAACCCACTTTAATCAATAAAGGGTTTCTGGTGGCCACAGCCTAATAAGCTGCATCAGGGCAGGGTGGCAAACATTTAATGCCACAAACAGACCCACATTCACACAGAGTTAATTGCAAATTGGCAATTAACATCTTTATCTTCAGGATGTGGGGAAAGACAGTGTGTGCAGTCTCCACACAAACAGCAACTGAGCATAGGACTAGAAGTCAGGACTCTGAATTTAAAAGGAGGACGCAGCCAGACAATTGCAGTGCTGGCCACTGGGCCATCCACCTCCATCTTTTCACATATAGCTTGAAACGTTTTAGCAGGCAATCCTTGGGAAAGTTTTGCTGTGTAACAGTCTGTGTTATGTTTGTCTAAATGGGTTCCTTTCTTAAGTTTTTATTTTAGAAGCTGAAAGAATATAAACATGTACAATGTGTTGAATATGATGGAAGTTCCACTTTTGGTACAGGTTAGGAACATGCACTGATACACCGCACCCACCACACGATAAATAACCTCAGGAGCCCAATTTAGGTCCTGAGCGCAGCCATGCAACGGTTGACACCTCAGCACCACACCAGTTTGAATGGAATGGAACAGTGTGATGTTTGTTACAGTGGCTGGAGTGCCAATCTTGTCACCAACCCCTGAATTTTGCCTTGCAAGTTCGAGGACCTGTGTGCAGGGCTGGATGCAGGTTAACGTCATACCCAGGAAGGAGTAATTGCAGGTTAAGGGTCTTGCTTAAGGGCCCCAAGGAGTGGAATCACTTCTGGCATTTACGAGATTTGGACTGGCGACTTTCTGATTGCCGGTGCAGATTCCCAGCCTCACAGCCACCACTCCACCTTGATAGATTTTGATAGATAAAAAATCATGTCTTGATGTTAGGGCATAGTGGTGGCTCTGAGGCTAGGGATTTGCACTGGCAATCTGAAGGCTGCCGGCTCGAATCCCGTAAATTCCAGAAGTGACACTGCTTTGTTGGTCCCTTGAGCAAGGCCCTTAACCTGCAATTGCTCCATCCAGGGTATGATGTTAATTTGCATCCAGCCCTGCATGTACTGTAGGCCATCCAACCTGCAGGGAAAAATCTGGCAGCTGGTAGCAGAATTGGCACTCCAACCACCATAAAAAAAATCTCACACTGTTCCACTCCATCTGAACTAGTGTGGTGCTGAGGTGTCACCTGTTGAATGGCTGCACTCGGGTCCTAATCCGAGATCCTGAGTTGGTTTGTCATGTGGTGGGTGCGGCAATGTGCTGTATCAGCACATGCTCCTAATAAATTTGTATTTCACAAATAAACATATTATCGGAATATTTACATTTACTTATTATTTGGCGGACACCTTTATCCCAGGTGACTTACAACATTTGTGATATGCTGAAATATACAGGAGGTTACAGGGAATGACAGGGCGCGAGACTTGAATCTAGCATACCAGATCCATGTGCCAGTAGTTCTAACCACTATCTCAATATTCTCTACAGGAAAACAGAAATTCATCTTACAGAATATTCTTCAATTACACTCCACTGTGAAAGTTATGATATTTAATTAGTTATGACGCAATTATTTAGGAGAGGCCAGACATGTTTTTATTACAATACACAAATGTGCGTCATATCTGTTCTCAAACAGCAGCAAGATTTACATCTTCATCTGCTGATGTTTTCTTTTCTTTCTTTTAAATGCAATGCACAGTTCAACAGAAACTATTCATCAAGCATCTGGAACTCTGCTATTTACAAAGACTTTAGCTATGGAGGCATTCCAGAGAAAGGACATATTTGCAAATAAGTCAAAAGCATCATGAGTCGTAAATGGTTTAAATGTTATACTCCATGAAGGAGCGTGTGGTTTGTTATGAGAGCTGCTTTGAGGTTTTTGAGGGAGCTGCATCAGTGTGTTAACCTACAGTGCAACTTTATTTGATTAAAATCATAGCCTGTCACTCATCAACTAAAACACAAATTCCCACTGAGCTAAAAAACTGTAATTTAGCAGGATGATGCAATACCCACTAAGAAAAGACATTTTGATATTTCAATATTTAGGTGAAAAACTCCTCACAATAGAAAAACTTAATGCAAAAAAATCTCAAAAATGCATTGAAGGGTTTTTGTTAAAATTTAGTTATGATGTTAAAAAAAAAAAAAAAGAAAAGAAAATTAGCTTACCCTTATTCTCTTATTTGCTGTTAATAATGCTCTAGCAAATGGGACATTCTAGTACACGTTGTCCCCTTTTTATCACAGTGCTGACAGCAACTGCTTGAGGAAATGGGGTGTGTTGTTTTACGAAGATGAAGGCCATCTGCAGAAGTTAAGTGAAATGAGTAAAGTATGGCAAAGATCAACGTGTTTAGCAAGTGGACATTAATGCTCAAATGCTTTCCAGGCACTGTGACTTTAAGTGTACTCCATTATGCTCAACTGAACCAGCAAAAAAGGCAATTCATATATACCACCACCCCGCCCCATCTTATCTGCTACCTTATGGGAAATGCCAACATGGGGACTACAATTCCCATCAGCCGATTGTACCGCTCCAAACAATTTCATCAGTGCTCACAAACTTTAAAGAAGAGCATCGAAACACGTCATGCCATCAAAAGTAGCAATTTAATTGTCTTGCTACCTTTCAGCTTTTATTTTAGAGTCTGTCTTTTTGTTTCTCATCTTGGATTGTGTTTAGCCATGTTGAATTTTACAAAAGACATTTTTCTCCCCCTTCTGAATTTTTTTTCTGAGAAATATGTTGCCAAAACCAGTGTATACTCTGCTGCCAGAGAAGCAATCTTTCTTTCTTTCTCTTTCTTTTCATCACAGCCCCCACCAAAAAAACTTCTAAAACTCCCAAAAACTGTTTTTTATTAAGTTTTGTTATTGCAAACTTGCATGTGAAACATGTTTTCAAAAGGAAACTTGGCTGCAGGGCTGTACAGTCAGTACACAAAAACTCTAAATCTGACTCCTCAATTTATGGTACCAATGACTCCAACTCTGTTTTTTTTTTTAATTTGTATTTTAAGCCAATATGCAGTACTGGTCAAAAGTTTGGGTTCATCAAGACATTTTCATATTTTTGATAAAAATTGATACCTTTTTATTAAGATACCATTAACTGATTTAAACATATAGCCACAGCATTACTGGTGTGTATAATGGCTATTACCGCTTGAATTTTACTAATTTTTATTATTCACATATAGCCACAAAGCCCCATTTTGCACAGCCATTCCTTCAGCATCTTAATAGTAAACTCCCTTTGCTTATCCTTAATTAGTCAAGTGTTAATGCTAGTTGGTTATTAGAGAAACCTTTCTTACTGCAGTAGCACATTGATACCTGTTATCCTATTCACTTGTGTTACAAAGTATTGCCATTTCTAATGTTCAGTTCTGGCATAAATTGCCAAAATGAAACAGCTTTCTCAAGAAATATGTCAGTCTATTGTTGTTTTGTACAATGAAGGTTGTTTCACGTGACAAATTGCCAAGAAACTGAAGATTTCATTCAAAGGCTTTCTTTGACCATCAAAGAGCTTACAGAGAAGCACTAACTGCCGCTAAGAACACCCACTATGGCAGAATAACAGAAAGTGGCCACAATAACCCAAGGGTTTTGTTTTCTGTAGTTAATAAACTACTTGAACCTGCATCTGGCCCAACTACCTCTTCTACTGAAGTCTGTGAGGATTTCCTCCACTTTTTCTGTAACAAAATTAAAGATCTAAATAATTCAACTAACATAAATATATCATATGTTTATATCTCTCCCTGTTTTCCCACTCCATCCAGCTTCTTCTCTAAGTTCTCACCAGTCACATATGCGTTTGTTAATGACCTTCTTTGTAAGATGAGACCGACTACTTGTGTACTGGACCCCATCCCCAGCACACTACTTAAATCCTGTCTTCATGCCATAATCCCGACTGCTACAACAATAATAAACTCATCCCTTGACACTGGCTCTGTGCCGCTCACTTTTAAAATCGCTTCTTTAACCCCAATGTTAAAAAAAGTCTGGTCTTGATGCTGACAATCTTAACAATTTCCGGCCTATTTCCCACTTACCTTTCCT
>JANRMT010062820.1:13956473-14018240 GCA_026402145.1 Polypterus bichir lapradei
TCAATGTTTTTACATTTAGTTTACTATTACACTGTACATTCTATGGTGTAATTAACTATTTTTGTGCTTAAAAATCTTAAAAAATATATATTTACATACAGTTCGTACGGTCTGGAAAAGATTAATTGTATTTACATACAATCCTATGGGGGGAAATTGCTTCAGGTCATGACCAATTCGGTTTACGACCAGAGTTTTGGAACGAATAATGGTCGCGAACCGAGGTTCCACTGTATGCGCCAGCCTCCAATCCAAAAAATGTATAAAAACAGTCAATGAACTTATGAAGAGGTATTCTGAAAGATTCCCATCAGTAAATGTTCATCACTAACTTTAACAAACCAATTTCTAAATACACTGCGTTGAGCTCAAGCTGAATATATGATATCTATTTAGCATTTCACATAGAAGTTCCCTATAATACAAAACAAAGAGATGTTTCATTAAAAATTGAAGAAGTTAACATTGACAGTACATAATAAGTAAAGCTATCCATCAATTTTTAAAAAAGGAGAAGCAGGAAGAAACTGACGACAAGTTTCTTGAGAGTTAGATAAGCCTGGTTGCCCCAGTTTTTAAGGAGTAAAACACACAGGGCTGTAAAATACTTACAGGGGATGAGGATTGGTTTCAGAACTTTGAAGTGATTTAACAGGAAATGAATCAAAGTACAGATGGAGAGCCAGTCAAGCCAAAGCAAAGTCCCTCAGCATTAAGATAGAGTGATAAAGTATACAAGTAGCTGAGAACTGCAAGTTAAAGAAAGCCATGTTTTTTTGCCTAAATAGATTTCACAATCTCATGATGTATGAAATCCAAAACAGCATAAAACCCTCATGCCACAATGATGTTATCAGCCTGGAATTTGTGGTTTACACTGGGTTAAGCAGGCAAGGCAAATGAAGTGCCAGAAGGACAAATGAGACTTTATTACGTACATCCAAAAGGCCAAAACTGAACTTGTGTGGATTGTATGCAAGACAAAATAAACATTCCCAATTGCAACCCAAAGCCCTAAGACTCTGAAATGCCTTTTTGGCTGTAGCACAAGTACCTCTGACCTAAACATTTATATGGGTCATTATTTATTCATTTGGCCCAAACAAACCTGCAAAATCTTTCTTCTTTGGTTTACTTTGAAAAGAAGGGAAAGCAGATTTTTTTGGACAAAAATGAGATGGAGGACTCTGGAGTAATGCTACCATTGTGAAAATCAATTTACGTATAGAAACCACAGGCACAGACAAAAAACTAGGCTTTAATTAGTGTGGTGCACTTCCATAGTGAATAGCAGACCTGAGAACATTAAACTTAATGTTGCTTTCTGCATATCTTGATAATCAGGCCACAGATGATGGCATACCCCTTACAACTTCCTGGCCCACCCAGATAATAAAACTGCTACATCAAAACACCTTTTACAGACTACAGCTCAGCGTATAGACGCCTGATATATCCCTTGATCAGCTTTGACTGTGTAGCCAGACTAGGCTCCAACTCCATCATTAGATATGCTGAAGATACCATCATCAAAGGGCCGATCACCAAGAGTGAAGAGATGCCAGAGAAGAGATTTATATTCTCACAAAGTATTGCCTGAGATCTATGCAGTAATACCTGCAAACCGGAGAAACAAGCAATAGACTTCAGGAGGCAGATTACATTCCCATCTCTGTATATTGGAGAAGCTGCTGTGGAAAGGTTCAACAGCTTTAAATCTCTTGGAGTCCCCGTCATAGGTGAGCTTAAGTGGACTCAAAACATCTTGCCTATGGTCAAGAAGGCTCACCAAAAGGCCACAAGTGCTGTGCACCCATCCAGTTTTGCAGTCTCTTTTGCATGGATCACAAGAGTTCACACACACACACACACACACACACACACACACATACACACCACAACCACCACTTCCCACTCAGACTGCTAATTTACTTCACTATTAGCACGCAGACTTATTTTGCTCAACTGGAAGAATCCAAACTCTCCTCTGTTAAGTCAGTGGGTAACTGATGTTATAAATTACCTTAAATTAGAAAAAATCAAATTCTCACTTAGAGGATCTGTACAGAACTTTTTCAAAACCTGGCAGGATCTAATCAATAACATTTTAGAATTGAGGAATTTAAATTGAGGAAGCAGATTCTCTTCCCTTTATACATTCTATTTATTTTTATTTATATATTTACTTATTTTTCCTACTATTAAG
The DNA here is from genome assembly GCA_026402145.1 of Polypterus bichir lapradei. Lineage (NCBI taxonomy): Eukaryota > Metazoa > Chordata > Cladistia > Polypteriformes > Polypteridae > Polypterus > Polypterus bichir. Next base: position 13,958,680 of record JANRMT010062820.1, read on the forward strand.
ATTTTACTCTGTTGGCCTGGCTCTTTCTCATGGGTGTGGGTTGATTTGTTTTAAACCTAGTTTTGTAAAACTTGACTTGCTTGTATGAAATGTTATTTGATTTAAAAAAAAAAAAAAAAAAAAACCACAAGAAAATATTTTTAAAAAAAAATATATAATTATTAAAATTGATTTAGTTTTTTTTTTTTTTTACTTGCACCTACTGTACTTCTTGTGGAAACAATGCATCCACTATATGAATGTGTGTGTAGGTGAGTATGTGTTTAACAAATGGATCAGGTTAACTGACACACTCAGGGTCACATGATTTGTCACAGGTTAAAAGACGCCAGTGCTGTGCAGTGGCTAAGGATTACACTAAAAAACACAAGGAGCTGCTTGATTTCCTACCTCTCCTTAATGTGTGAGGCCCTAGACAATACATTTAAGCAGCCTGAATTGATGGGGCTCTAATAGGAAAGATAGAGAGACAGACAGACATGGACAATGCAAAATCTATTAAGCCTTGTTTGTTATCAGAGCTTAGGCATATTTAATTTTGAGACATGGTATGGACTAACAATATATCTGTATATGTGTAAATTCTTAAAAAATGCAGTTTCTTTGTAATGTCATTATACTACGTACTGTGAACAGCACGTTTTCTTCTGCATGGTTTACATGAAAAGGTCCAAAATTACAAAATAATGTGAGCATGATTCGATCTCTTTTTGATGGATCAAATACTACCAGATCAGAAGGGGCTGAATAAGAGTTAATGCACGTGAAGGAACAGTTTGATTCAAGTCATAAATGTTAATAGTTTTGTCTGAACCAAGTGTACCAGCAGCATTTCCTTCAGTACTCCTATTGTCTTGGTAGTGCAACTATACCAGTTTTATTGAAAATGCTACTATTGTGCCTATAAAAGAGTTTAGTAATTTGCCTTCTCTCTACTAGGCAAAGATTAGACAGGGTGAGAGTTCACAATAGGACTGCTTTTATACAAAACTAGTTGTTGTACTACCCGTCTAAGACGGGTTGAAATCTAAGTAATCAACACTGACTTCAGCACGTTTGCAGTGAAACCATGCAATGCTTATGCCTCTTTTATAAACCATTTAGTATGAGATTCATAAAAGCAGTGTTAATGTTTGTCATGCACCATTTACTGGAATGACAAATGCAATGCATTTTATTACTAAAAATTTTTGTAATAAAATATATAAATCTAGAACATTATCTTAATTATAATATTTTAATGTACATAAAAAATTGACAAAAGAACATTTAAATACCACTATAATCTGAAAGCAAGATTTAAATTAGTTAACTATATTGGTGAAAATGCTTTTTCTCTTTCTTCTTAAGTGGTTAACACTGTTAAAAAATGACACACCCTCAAATATCTCCTGCTTCATACAGTGAAAGAGGAAGTGACCACACAGAAGAACGATAATGTTTCAGAAGGGAAAGTGCTGAGCTATTAAACTTTAATTTTGAAGAAGACGTTTAAAGAAGAAAAAAAAAATTTTAATACTGTTGCAATTTGTATTTGCAGTCTAATACGACTTTGCTGCGCAGCAGCCATGACATAAAAGGAAAATCTCTGATCTCCCAGTGAACGCGCCAAGAAACGCTACTGGGGCTCCTTTATACTAAAAGCAATATATCTACCTAATGCCTTAGTGGGACTGTGACAGCCAAGACAGAACTTTTCTTTCTTTTTATTTTCTTGCTTTACAGTCATCTGGTGTGTGTTCATACCAAAGTATGTGTGTATATTTATTTAATTAATTACCTACCTATTTATATATTTATTTAAAGAGGTTCTATAAGGGCCCAAATTTATCCTTGGGGACAAATAAAGTCCTAACATTATCATCATGTGAAAAACCTAAATTTGGATTTGCAAACCTGTCATTGTCTATTAAATAAGACATACTTGATATGCTTGTTTATTACAATTAAACTGCAAACAAGGAAGTTTAAATTACTTTAGTGGTTACTCTATGAGTCAATCTTAGAAAGTAATGCTTTAAGTTAAGTTAAATTCATATTCGTGTTTGCTTAGTCATAGCCATAGACAACGGTATAGCCCTTTACCCCCTGTAAGTTAATAAGAGATAGAACTTTCATGCTAAAATTAAGATTCAATGTGTTGCATCAGTTTTTGTTGTTTAGAGGGACTTAAAATACCCATTTTCAGCATAGAAATGGGATAGACATACAGTTTTCTGTCCGTTTTAAAATGGTTCAGAAACGTTTAGAAGTGATTTTGTGACGATTAGAAATTAAACAAGGTTTATAAGCTTTGATTAGAAATGAAACAAGATTTATAAGCTTTGACCAAAACTTCTCCTAAACAAGAACTTTCCTAATTTTTTCTTTGTTGTGTGAACTGTTTTACCTTGAATTTTTACTAAAGCTTTTAAAAATGAAGATATTTTGTCTGCGGGATCATTTTGATGTGTCAGGCTTTTGAGGAATCCCATTTACAAGCTGGAGCTGCTGAACTTTGGTAATTCTGGCTAAACACTGCTATAGTTACAGATTTGGACATTAAACCCTGGGGTTGTGGGTTCAAATCCTGCTACTGATCACACTGTGCAACCATGAGCAAGTCACTTCACCTGCCTGTGATTCAATTGGAAGAATAAAAGAAATTTACCCAATTGCACCTCAAGTGTTGTAAGACACCTTGGATAAAGGCATCAGTCAAATAAGAAATAATGGTAATGATAATTAAAAGGAGGTGCTAAAACAGTTATATGGTGTGCAAATTAATAACTTTAATAAAAAAATAATACTTTCTTAGACAGGATATGTATTTTACTTAGTTATATGTTGTATGATTATCATAATTCATATAAAAAGTAGCTATAAATTTTAATAGTAAATAAGTCATGACATTTAAATTGCTAATGAAGGCCAATAACCCATTGTCAGCAGTTGGAAATCAAAAGTGCGTTTAATTACAGAGTTGATGACCTCTTTACAAATATTTCCACTTACACATCAGAAATGACTGAGGGACCCCTGCTACTGAGTTTTAATCCCATTTGTTTAGCTCACCATTTTTATCCCTGTAGAAGACACTCTTCCAGCAAGTGCTTTATTGTGTAGAACTCTTGATAACATGCTGAGGTGCAATCAGATCACGCAAACTTATAAAAGGTTAGGCTTAATTCTAATACACGATGAGCTATAATTAAAATACAAATACTGCCTTCATACAAGTAACCAAAATTAAGCCATTATTCTCACTTATAAATTGCCATGTTTTAAAGGAATTGCAGTACTTTAGTAACCAAAAGCACATGTTCTTGTCTGTGTGCCAAAGTTTATCCCAGGCAGGAGCAATGTGCCATTTTTTTTTTTTCAGCTAGGCTGTGTATGCAAACACATTGTGGAAACAGAGACGACATGCATTTGTAGTAATGTATGTTAAACCATGCAGTTGTCAAACAAATAAAAACAGATTTTCCAAATACACTAGTTGTCAGTGAAAATAACTTTGTGTGTGTGGTATACTGGCACTGTTGCCTCACACTTGTACAGTCCAGGGACCTGAATCCCAACCTAAACAACGTTTGTGTCAAGTCTTCCCAGATCGGTGTGACTTTGTCACACCACAAAAGCATATACAGGGCATTCAGAAAGTATTTAGACTACTTCACTTTTTACTTTCTTGTATACAAAGCATAAGGAAAGTATTGGAATCCTCCAAAAATACGTTGAGATTTTTAGAGGGGACCACTCCCGATTGCATTTCAGGTTGTGCTATCTTACAGCCGTGTGCTAAAATCATTTACATTTACATTTTCCTTCTTCAAGCAACACTTAATACCCAAGAATGACAAGGCAAAAAACAAGATTATGGATTATTTTCAAATATATTAAAAACAGAAATTGAATACTGACACAAACATTCAGAACTTTGGCTATGACACCTAACATTTGGCTAAGGCGCATCCCATTCCACTGACTGTCATTGAGATATTTCTACACCTTGTTTGGAGTCCACTTGTGGTCAATTCAATTGATTAGATATGATTAGGAAAGGCACACACTTGTGAATAGAAGTTCACACAGCTGATAATGTATACTGTATCTGAGCAAAAAGAAAGCAAACAGATCAAAAGGAACTGTCTGCAGAGCTTAGAGACAAGATTGTGTCGAGACAGAGATCTGAGGAAGGTTTGAAAAAATATCTGCAGCACTGAAGGTTCCCAATAACTCAGCTACCTTCATAATTCTTAAATGGAAGAAGTCTGAAACAACCACTCTTCGCACAATTGGCAACTCAGACAAACTGAGTAATAGTGAAAGAAGAGTGTGACGTGCAAGTTCCTGTCTTGCACCCCAAAACACGAGGCTTGTCTCAGTACTTTAGCAAAACCAGCTTTATTCAGCTTGGAATAGGAACGGCACAGTTATTTATTGTAGCAGGATCTATCACTCTCCTATACACAGACACAGCAAATGGGCAGGGCCGTGGGCAGGTTAGTAGCCAAGTAATCCTGTTCCCTGCATTTATAATGTACCTTGCATCACCCATCGACGGCAGGCGATTCTAGCATAACCGTGCCAGGCTCAGATTTGCTTTCACAGCTAGTCGCTGTAGCGTTGGGAGCCCGTGGCTGCCCCAGTAACTGATAATTTGTCTTCCACAGACACGCCGATCGCGCTTCAGGACGCTCTTTGCTGCGTCTTCCCGTTGGGGGAAGTCCCAAAAGAGTTTAGAAACCAGCCATGGTAGGAGATTTGTCCAAGAACCCGATGGTCACTCTAGTTAAACTCCCGAGGACTTGTGTGGAGATGGGAGAAACAGAAGAACAGAAGAGTAACCTTCACTGCAACACACCACTGATCTGGGATTTACAACAGAGTGGTTAGACAAAAGCCTCTCCTCTGTAAAAGACAAATGGCAGCCAGCCTGGAGTTTGCAAAAAGGCAACTAATGAAATCTCATATTATGAAAAAAAAATTCTCTGGTCTGATGCAACTTAAGACTGGTATGTCTGGAGGAAACCGGGCACCACTCACCACCTGTGTAATACCATGCCAACTGTGGGGTGTTTTTCAGTGACAGGGACTTGAGTAATCAGGGAAAATGAGGGAAAAGATGAACTGAACAAACTAAAGGACTGTCCTTAATGAAAAAAGTGCACTGGACCTCATACTGGGCTGAGGTTTACCTTCCAACAGGACAACGGCCATAAGCACAAAGTGAAGACAACACAAGAATGGTTTAGAGGAAAATCTGGGAATGTACTTTAGCGGTCCAGCCAGAGCCCTTTTTAATGGGGTGTAACAAATCATTTACTTCAAATCTTATTTGAATTTTATATTTCATATTTTCACAAACATAGCTTCCAATTCTTTCAACCTTGCATCAATCCCTACATCATCACTGTAAGTGAACAACAGAGAGCACACAAAGCACCGATGACAACTTATTGTTCACTCTTATCACTAGGCCCCTGATATCTTTGAATGCCAATGTATAATCTGAAGTTTCTAAAAGGATTTCCTCTGGCAACAGGTTATGTTTATTATGCAACACCTATATGTTTAATAGGGGTCTTTTTAGGAGACTTTTCAGCTGTAGACATGTTACTGTAATCAGAAGCTTACCCTCTGTTAGGTTAGGATAACAACAGCTGTTAAAAATCATTGCCCCAACTCAAAGTGCCACCTTCAAGAGGTACTGCATTGGTTTAGAAACATGACAGTCAGTAAGCTGGCTAATTGTTCCCACCCAGTTTTAAGCAAACCCACTCATGATTGTTCCCAGATGTCTCGCTAAGCGAGACTAAGTTGTTAATGACTTGCAGATACATTTAAATGGTGCTTCAATCAGGCAAAATAAGCACATGTAATATTTAAAATTCATTTAAATGAATGGTACAGAATAGAATGAAAAAATGACTGTTTCTTCTCTATTTCCAAGTACCAGCCATTTCAATTTTTCACTGAGTTTAACATAGAAAGATACAGTAAATAGAAAAACCCCAAATCTACATAAACCACAGTGCCAAGGAAAAGAATGGAAGTTTCATTTTGATGTAACACCGTGTTTCCCAACCTTTGTGGTGTCACAACCTAGTTTTTTACATGCCAGCTCAATCCACCCTGGAACCCAGTGGTGAATTTAGCACAATCAACAAAGCTTAGGGTCACAAAAGTGTTAAATGAATTGGGCAGTCCACAATGATACCATCCTTTATTAACCCTATGCTGAATCCCCTGAAGACTATATAAATTTCACCTACAGTTAGGTCCATAAATATTTGGACAGAGACAACTTTTTTCTAATTTTGGTTCTGTACATTACCATAATGAATTTTAAATGAAACAACTCAGATGCAGTTGAAGTGCAGACTTTCAGCTTTAAATCAGTGGGTTGAACAAAAAGATTGCATAAAAATGTGAGGGAACTAAAGTATTTTTTTTAACACAATCCCTTCATTTCAGGGGCTCAAAAGTATTTGGACAATTGACTCAAAGGCTATTTCATGGGCAGGTGTGGGCAAGTCCGTCGTTATGTCATTATCAATTAAGCAGATAAAAGGCTTGGAGTTGATTTGAGGCGTGGTGCTTGCATGTAGAAGATTTTGCTGTGAACAGACAACATGCGGTCAAAGGAGCTCTCCATGCAGGTGAAAGAAGCCATCCTTAAGCTGTGAAAACAGAAATTGTATTGTAAAACAGAAACAGTATTGTTACACTGGGGGGATTCCCATGATGATCGCTCACTAAAAATTCAAGTACTTCATTGTTTTCTGATATGTATGAATGCCAATACTAGTCTCTCTATTATAAAAAAAATCTTGGGAGGGAGACGAGACATGATAGGGATCTGCACTGGCCATCAGAAGGTTGCCAGTTCAAATCCCGTAAATGCCAAAAGGGACTCTGCTCTGTAGGGCCCTTGAGCAAGGCTCTTAACCTGCAATTGCTGAGCGCTCTGAGTAGTGAGAAAAGCGCTATATAAATGAAAAGAATTATCATCTTCTCGGAAGACACTTTGACGTCCCGTGAGACAAAAGGACAGCTGCTGTACAGGCTTTTAAATGATCGACGCAGCAAGCAGCAGCAAGCCAGCAGCAGATCCGACCGCATCTCTTTAGCGTGCGTTCAGCCCCCCCAAAAACATGAGCAGTGTTATATGTCCTGCAAGAAAGAGATTTAACCACGCCCTGGGCCAAAAATAAATTACAAAGAGTAGATGACAAAGTAGAACGTCGTAAAGAATTCAAAAATGTTGGCGCTATACACATGCACAGCAGGTTAGAGAAAACAACAACAAGATAATGGAAGTACGAAAATTCCAAAGTCTCAAAAAAAAGCATAGGGAAGATCGCATTAGTGCAAACAAATGGAAATTATTACTCAGTAAAATAATGGAACAGCGAAAAGAGATTGAATATATTGTTCAGATTTAAACTTTAAGTCGGAGACTTGTAGATCGTCTAATTCGTGTTGCCAGCGAGAATTAAAAGATTCCAAAAACGTTGTTGTGGTATGAAGTCCTGTGAGACAGAGACTTTTAACATGAGATTCTTTCACGTCACGCCCTACTTACAACTATTTTCAAACAAGACCACGGTCATCTAACCTCAGTTGTGTGAATGCTTTTGTCAGACACGCTTCCTGTGCTCTCAGCTCTTATAAATTTTATCAGGACAATAATTCTATAGGTTCTAGATGACACGTCAACAACAAAGCGAAGAGGAAAGAGCAGGGACAAACAAACATTCGAGAAAGCTGTTTTATTTATTAGAGAGAAAGAAACGATATTCACTCATAGGCAGTTATACGTTGCATTATCACGATGCATGTCCAAACACAGAATCAACATTCAATGTAATCTTGAATAAAAGTTAATTCCAAATATTGTTTTTACTAAAGTTTTAAAGTAAAAGTGAAAATAATGCATATAACAATTCCCATGAAAATAATCGCTTAAAACTGTATACCCAGTAAACCAAAACCAGGGGTGGGCAAGCAAAGCGAGCAGGGGTTTGAGCCCCCTAGTTACTTAATTGATAGTTTGGTAACTACATGATGGGAACAGCAGTATTTTAAAGCTGCTGTATTAGTGCGGTGCAGTGGTTAAGACTTTGCTATTCATACTCTGAGGTTGTGGGTTCAAATCCTGCCACTGACACTGTGAGACCCTGAGTAAGTCACTTTATCTGCCGGTGCTCCAATTTGAAAACAAAAGAAATTAAACCACATTTCTAAAATACTATAAGTCACCTTGGATAAAAGGTATCAGCCAAATAAATAAGTGTAATAGTATTTATAAATCTTACATTCAATAGCAGGAAAAGCCATAACATTGTTCCCTTCAATAATGGAAGTAGTTTTCACAAAAATTGGTTGAATGGGATTTCAGTTTTTGCTCTGGTATCAAACAGGTATTGAGTATCATGAGATTTCACTGGTAGTGGTACCGAATACTAAAACTCTGGTATTGTGACATGCTTACATATAAGTATTCAGACCCTTAATCCAGTACTTTGTAGAAGCCAAGCTTCCAGTGTTCTTAAGTAAGCTATGCACACCTGGAGTTGGACACTTTGGCCCATTTTACCGGGCAAGCTCCATCGGATTAGATGGGATATTAATTAAACCCTCTTCTGCTCCCTTTCCCATTGTTTTTCTGGTGTTTGTTTAGCAGTCTCCAGACCTGTAAATCTGGCTTCTTGGGTTTTTTGTCATTCATGGTTTTAAGATTTTTTAATTAGGATTTCAGTCTTTTTTGATGAATTTAAGAATTATTGGTTTACTTTGTTACTTTACTATATTTTGTAATACTGCTTTTTTAATTTTAGCTACTTCAGAATTTTTTTGTTTAATATCTAATTAAAATATTAAAAAAATGTAACTTTACTTAAATTGATATAAATGGGAAATTTCATTAAGCAGCTTTCTGGTTTCTGCCATAATGTTTACTTCTGCCCTTTGATACTATTAGCCAACACTATCTCATGCTGCCAGATACTGTCACCTCTCCCTTTACACTCGATATTAGTGACTTGTCACATGTTCAAGAGCTGTGCTTCTTATCACTGAATGTAACACTTAGTATCAATGACTAGATACTCATCGTCCAAAATAACAACTTGCAAACTATAAAAGCTTAAAAGAAAAATGAACAGTCTGATGTCTGAAGTTCACATTCAGCCATAGTGGCTCCCTATTTTATAGACAAAAAGAGCTCACACTGGCATTGTACAGCAGACACAGACCAAAACACATAACAATACAGTTACCAAAAAACAACTGCAATTATCGAGAAATGTTCAGCAGACCCATCAACTTGAGCACATAATAATTTGATAGTCCAAGGACTGAGTTACTGTATGAGCAGGAACATTAAATCTGTAGGGCAAACTGACTAGAAGTGAGTTTACTTGCATAATGTACTCTCATTCACAGGTCATTGCTTATTAAAAGTACTCGTCCCATTGGAAGTTTTCATATTTTACTGTTCTACAACAATAAACCACAGTGGATTTACTTTGACTTTTTTGACACTAATATACAGAAAAAAAGTCTCTTTAATGTCAAAGTGAAAACAGATAGCTGCAAAGTAATTTTAAAATATGTGCAAATATAAAACAGAAAACGATCTGGTTACCTAAATATTCAACCTTTCAAATCAGCATTTACCAAATGCACCTTTTGTTGCCACGGCAGACTTGAATCTGTGAGCTCAGGTCTCTGTCTATTAGTTATGCACATCCAGACTCAGATGTGGAGTGGGGTGTCAGGGTTAGGGAACCGAGTAGAAATATGTGTTACAGGTCAAGGATACAAAATTGAGGAGTTCAGAATAAAATACAAGCTAGTTACAATTCTTAGGTTACAAACCTTCACAGCTAATATAAGTTAGACAGAAATTCACCAAACAGGGTCTTTAAAACTCTCCTGAATCAGATTGTGTCAGGATTTAAAATGGAGATGGGCAGCTCGTTCCACCAGCTAGGAACTACACATGTAGAGTCTGGACTAAGATTTGACACCATGCAGAAAAGTAACACCTGATGTCGTTTACCTGAGTAGTCGAAAAGGAGCATAGGACCTCACAAGCTTTAACATATACAGTAAGTAGGTGCTGACCCATTGACTACTCTGTAGGCAGGAACCAAGGATTTGAACATAATGTGTGTTGCTACTGGGAGACAACGTAGTGATCTGAAAAGAGGAGTTACATATACATGCCCTGGGAGACTGTGTGGGGTCAGTGAAGATGGAAAGTGCTTTCTTCTGGCATCTCTTGAAATACATTACTTATATGAATGGGTGGGAGGCATGTCAGTGTAGGTTGTACCTTCCCTGTTTGACAAAAGCTGCATTGTTGCCCTAGCCTGTCCTATTCTGTTGTTACTTGTACTTATGAGAACGCCTAGGGAGTAGCCCTCCACACTAGACTGAATGAAAGCATGTGAGAACCTGACGTCTTATGAGGTTTCACACTTTCTTTACTTGAAAATACCTGTCCCAAAGTTAAACCTCGAGTTACAGATGCTGCATCATTTAGGCAAATGTGTGCATGTATTCCATTGCTTACTTACATAGTCATACTATAAGAATCGAAAAGGCATGAAAAGTGCTTGGCGGCAAACAAATGTGAGTAAAAATACAAACATTAAACATACAAAACAGCAAAACTGTCTATTCAATTAACCAGTTGTTTTATAATGGGGATTTTTTATACAGTGCACTCAATGGAAAAAAAAAAAAAAGATTGGAGCTTATAAAAATCTGGTTAGCTTTCATCACAATATGCTTTGACAATACAGGTCTTTTGTATTGGTATTTTGTGCAACTCTGCAGTGCATAGCACACTCTTTCTGCATCCTTGTACATATTTGTTTATTAAACTAGCACTAGGTCATCTTTAATATTTTTTATTAAAATTCATGAGTCTAGTCTGCTAAAGATTACTTCATCATGGCCTATGATCTTACCTCAGGCACGATTCAAGCTCTTTATAATACATGTGGCCTGCATTTTGTGCATGTGCACATGCTGAATTTGTGGAAATAAAGGCATTAATATGACCAAATAGAAAAATACTCTGGGGATGAAAAACAGTTCAGATAAACTCCTGTGTCTATCCAAAGCTTTAAAGAAGAAACTGTCTTAAATACAAAAAACAAAATGTGGGCAGCACGGTAACATAGTTGTAGAGCTGCTTCATCTCAGTAAGGAGACTGAGGATGACATCCGAAGTGTTCCCTTCATGGAGTTTGCATGTGCTCCCCATATCTGCATGGGTTTGCTTTGGGTGTTTTTGCTTCCTCCAAAGACATGCAGGTTAGGTGGATTAGTATTGCTAACTTAACCCTACTGCGTGTGGGTGTTCACCCTGTCCATGTGTTGTTACTGTCTTGCACCCAAAACATGCTGGGATAGGTTCCAGCTGTCCCATGACCCTGCTCAGGATAAGGGGGTTTGGAAGATGAATGGATGGATGAATTATTGAATAGATAGAAGGAAGGAAATACAAAAAAAAAGATTTGCATATGAAATGAAATGATACAAGTATAAATTCTGCAATTATTCTATTTGTTTATGGACCTGGTTGCAAAAGTGAAATTGAGATACTGTGTCATGTTCTCTCACTTCAGTCTAGCTTTTCCAACATGAAATCTTTTTAATTTGACCACACTCTCCTCAGACACCCTCGTAAACAGGTTACAAATGCCCAATTATGTGAAGAGACTGAGCAGTCAGTAATTTGTCTACTAAGGTTTACAGTGAAGGACAAGTGTACTGCATAGCACTTTCGTTCTTAACATCCTTATAACATTACACAGTCCCACCTTAAATCGAAGGAATTTTCATTTTTTGGTTTACATTGCTGTTTATTCAAAAACACATACAAATTAAATGCAATATCAAATACAATGACCTATTGGACAAGTTCTAGTGAGACCCACAGAAAGGTGTTCTTCACTAACAGTTTGCATTTGCAAAAGCAATGACATCATGTTTTGAATGAGACCATACCAATATAACCACCAAAACAACTGTTTACAAAGAAAACTTTATTTACCAGCCGTGTGACTCAATAAACATTACAGATTACTAGTTATGTGTTTAATGGGACATACAAGAAGACAACACACCATAAGAGACAGTGAAGAGGCTAGAATTACATGGCTTGTTTAACACATGGTTAGTATGCTAGATGAAGAGTCTAGATTATTCGTCTTCACCCGCTGAAATGTGTCACTACTAGAGGTGTAATAGTTCACAAATAACACGTTTTAGTTTAAACAATAGGCATCTCGGTTTATAGAAGGGGTGTTAATAATAGTAGCAGATAAGCTTTTTTTTTTTAAAAAAAAAAAAAAAAAAAAAAAACCAACAACAACAATTTAAGCATATGCAGTAACACAGACATGCAGTGGAATAAAGTGCAAGGCTTGCTATTCTGACAAAACACTACATCATGAATGAAAGTCAAAAGTGAGGAAATGAGGTCTGCTTGGTCATAACAGAATAAATAATCACACATGAAAAATGTAATGAATACCATCCACCTCCCACTATGTTCTATCCTCTTAAAAGCAAACCACCAAAACCCAATTGGGGGGAGATTGAGCATGCACTTGTTTTCGGTTTCGTATTTGCCAATGTTGATGCTATAAATCAGCTACATACAAGACAATTCACCAATCACATAAGAAGCACAATTCTGTTCACTCACCATTTAATTTGTGCAGAACTAATATTTACTCTGCTCACTTTCAGCCACTCAGTTGTTAAAATATTTGGTAAAAATGATGTGCGCAGATTTATAACAAAGAAAAAAATTACATTTTAAAACTGTTTCATTTAGAAGAATCATTTTACTTTCTTATGGTAGAATTTGCTCAAATGAAAACAAGCTGTCACTACTGCACTACAGGACTGAATCTGAGAGAACTACTGTGCGTATTGCATAATTTGGATGATCTTTTTGTCTTTCAGTATTTTACAAAATGAACAGATACTGATGACCAAATTAACTGCAAACACTGGAGCAGTCATATTTACATTAAATCTCGAGATACATTCAAATGTGCATTATAGTTTTCACATTCAAAATTGTGTATACTTTAATAAATCCATTAATGATATTGCTCTGTGAAATTTATGTAAGAAATGTGCCATCTCAAACTTGCACACTGCTTGAAGATACTTCGGTTTGGGCAGCTTTTATTATCATCAATGAAATGGACATCCTTCTGTCCCATTTAAAAGAGTACTGTTTTACATTCTAAATGATGGCTGCTCTGTTAGCTTTACTGTGAAAGGAGAAAACTGGCTGGTGTTTCAGATGTTTTTCAGATTTATACCTCACCCAGAGGCAAATTTCAAATTCACATACAGACCTAATCAGCAAAAACAATTCGGAAGGACAAGTTTCAAAACAGGGTAGTTTAATGGAGAAAAGAGCAAAGTGCCAGTATAGGTGGGCAAAAGGAATGTCAATTACTAATACAACACGGGCGATACAGTCCTAAGGGAAGCAACCTCTGAAAAGGATTTAGGGATTCATGTTGTCACAACATTTTCATCATCTAAGCCAGTGGTCTCAAACTCCAGTCCTGGTGGGCCGCATCGGCTGCAGTTTTCATTCTAACCCTTTTCTTAATTGGTGACCAGTTTTTGCTGCTAATTAATGCCTTTACCTTTTATTTTAATTGCCTTGTTTTTTAAGATTTGTTCTTCTGAATTGCTTTATTTCTTTCCTTAAATGGCACCCAAATAAAAATTAAATGTAGAGTAAGCCAACAGAAGACCAACTCAGTCAGGGCCTTCAACTCCAAGCAGTTGCTTAATTAGGTGCAAAGTCTTGTCACTAATTAAACTCGTTCTTTAATTCCATGGCTTGCTGCTGCTCTCATTGTGCAATAACAGACATTTCTGAAATTGTTGATTTTTCTCTTTTCTAAGAACACTGGTAAAATAGTTTGGGGACCTGAGCAGATCAACATTCCTCACACCTTCATCTTTCCTTATTTTCAGATATTGTATGATTGACAGTTTGCTGGTCATGGTTTTGCTTATTTTGTTATCTTTTTATTGTTTGGCTGCTAAATAAGGAAAAAGAAACAATTAAGGGGCCGGAGTCCTCAAGCACAAGTCAACTTCTTTTGAATTAATTTTAATTAATAAGCAGCAAAAACCGGTCACTAATTAAGAAAAGGGTTAGAATGAAAACCTGCAGCCACTGCGGTCTTCAAGGACCAGAGTTTGAGACCACTGATCTACGCAATGTGCAGAAGTTATTAAAAAGGCAAATAAAAAGTTAGGTGATAACATTAAAACAGTTCAATATAAATCAAGTGTCATTATTCTGAGACTCTGTAATGTACAAATGAGACCACATCCAGTCTACTGTGTGCAGTTTTGTTTACCACACTACAAGAAAGACATAGCAGCACTTGAAGCTGTGCAGAAGACAGCAACCAAGTGCATCCCAGGACTTGGCGTGGTATGACAGAGAATTAAACCTGTTTAATCTCAAACTGAGGAGACAGCATGGGGACCTAATCCAGGTCTGCATAATCCTCAAAGGCAGTGATGAAGTAGATCCAATTGAATCCTTACAATTTAGCAGTGAATCACATAATTGGGGACATCCATGAAAATTATAAGGGAAATGCATTAAGGACTGAAGCCAGAAAGCACTTCTTTTCCCAAAGAGTTTTGGGAATCTAGAACAATGTAGCTGAAGCAGAAACCATGACAACCTTTAAGAAGTACATGAGTGACATATTCGGACAGCTTAGCAAGATAAACAAGCTTGATAGCCTGAATGGTCACCTGCTGCATATCAAATTTTATATGAAATATGTTCAAAGAGAAAGCAGAAAAGCACACACTTGTCAATATGGGTCTCTTTCTACTTGTTGCACACATCTTGATTCTTTGAATTTTGTTCCTATGAACATCCTAGCAAAGTCAGTTTTGACTGGTGAAACACATTATACACAGTCATGTTTTACAAATAGAAGTGTTTGATGTACTAAAAGTCATGGTATGAAAGTTCATTTTGATTTTTACTTAGTGCTTAGCAGATACTTTGCATCTAATTCAATTCACCACCGAACTTTAAAGAATAACCCTCCAAAAATAAGGTTCAACCCAAAGCTAACAGTCTGAGAAAACCATGGCCAACTGACAGTTGATAGGGTCAGTGCAGGAATAAAATACCAGGAGGAGAAAGGAAAGCCTAAAGGTTCTTCTTTTCCTCAATATGTGGGTGGCTTTTCCCCAGGCACTCTGATTTCTTCCCACAAGTCAAAGACATGTGTGAGTTGACAGCCACCTATTAACAGACCCACTGGAAATGACGGAAAGTCTATGTGGACATGTTTGTGAGCTCTATGACATTCAGGCATCTTTATTCCCATCTCATACTGCTGGAATGGCTCTTCACAACTCTAAGATTGGACCTTGTGGGTGTGCTAAAGGAATGGAATTATCTATTTACACCTCTATGCACAATAAATCAAACGGGGGTAAGTAGCTGTTCTTCTGATGACAATCTCATGTTTATTTTCCTGGTGTGAATGTGAATTTCTATTTTTTTTTTTTGAGGAACAAGTGAACATTTTATTACAGGGGTTCCCAAACTTGGTCTTGGGGGCCCACTATGGCTTCAGGATTTTGTTTCAAGCAGATTCATAATCAGTGAAGACAACTGATAACACTGATCTCATTTAATTAGCAGGTATTTTTTCCCCTCTTATTCTACATTCAGAAAAGCACAGCAGCATGAGGTTTACATTATAAGACATTTAGAAATATTTCTATTTTTGCTATAAATTTAAATGCTTAATGCTCTTTTGTTGACTTCATTATATTTTACCCTCTCTCTGTATAGCAGGGGTCCTCAACTCCAGTCTTGAAATGCCCCAGTGGCTGCAAGTTTTCATTCTAACCCTTTTCTTAATTAGTGACCTGTTTTTGCTGCTAATTAACTTCTGAAGCAATTTTAATTGACTTCTTTTGTTCCTCTGAATTGCTTCATTTCTTTCCTTAAATGACACCCAAACAGAAATGAAATAAGTGAATAAGCCAACAGAAGGCAAAACTCCAACCAATTTCACTCCAACCAGCTGCTTAGTTAGGCACCGGTTCTTCTTGTTAATTAAACCCACTCTTTAATTCCATGGCTTGCTGCTGCTCTCATTGTGCAACAGCACACATTTCTAAAATTTATTATTTTATCTTTTCTAAGAGCTCTGTTCAAATCTTTTAGGGACCTGAGCAGATCAGCATTCTTCAGATATTCACCTCTCTTTATTTTCAGATTTTGTATGATCGACAATGTTGGTCATGTTTTGGTTCTTTTTATATCTCATTATTGTTTGGCTCCCAATTAAGGAAAAAAAGGCAATTAAGGGGTCTAAGTCTCCAAGAGCAAGTCAAATAAAATTAATTCAAAAGAAGTTAATTTGGAGCAAAAACAGGTCACTAATTAAGAAAATGGGTTTAAATGAAAACCTGCAGCCACAGGGGCCCACCAGGACCAGAGTTGGGGACCGCTGCTGTATAGTTTGCTCCCTTCCTTGGATTTTAATAAAGCCAATTAAAAAAAGCAGAGCAGACACCCAGGTAAACAATGCTGAATCGTGAAAGGCTGCAACTACTTTAGCATCAGACCCACTAATTAGTAAATAATGGATTAAGTACACAATTAGAGCAACTGGAAAAGTAGAATGAAAATCAGGATGAAAATCTCTCTATTATTAAAAAAAAAAAAAACCCTGGGAGGGAGACGAGACGCGATATTCTCGGAAGACAATTTGACGTCCCACGAGAGACACTTTAACGTCACGCGAGACAAGGCAGTGAGACCACATTTAAAACAAGTTCAAGGACATCTAACAAAGCAGTTGTTGGAATACCTTTGGCAGACAAACATAATGTGGTTCCAGCTCTTAAAACAACGACAAGCGACAAGCAGAACATGCAGCGTGCCAGGAGCAGCAGCTGCGGGAAGCCAGAAGATGATCCGACTGCTATTCCGCAGCGTGCATTCAGCATCACTTCACCTCCCCCCACCCCACCCCCCCAACGCGAGCGGCAGAGACACGAAGTGGCAAAAGGATTGATGCTGTACAGGCTTTGAAATGATTGACGCAGAGCGCGACAAGCAGAAAACGCAGCTCACCAGCAGAAACAAGCCAGCTGATGATTCGACTGCAACTCCTTAGCGTGCAGTAATGCCCCCCAAACCCCTGCCCCCTTCACAACCCAAGCGGCAGAGAAACGAAGTGGCAAAAGGACAGCTGCAGTACATGCTTTTGAATGATCAATGTGCAGCATGACTAAAAGAACACGCAGCTTACCAGCAGCAGAAAGACAGCAGATGATCCGACGGCATCTCCTTAGCATGCGTTCAGCTGCCCCCCTTCACAACACGAGCAGCGTTATACATCCTGCGAGAAAGAGATTTAACCACGCCTGAGGCCGGAAATAAAGGACAAGTATTGTTTTTACAAACGTTTACTTTAAAACGTGAAAATAATGCATATATAACAATTCCAATGAAAATAACAATTTCTTTAAATTGTATATTCAGTAATCAAACCCGGGGGTGGACGAGCAAAGTGAGCAGGGGGCAGAGCTGCCTAGTATTGTCAAAAAGAAAAAAAAAACGCATTATTCTCATATAACTGCTTAGTATATTTTAATTAAAAAAATTACCAAACTTAGTTTTCTAATTTCTATATTGTTCCCAAAACACAGAATCTAGGAAACAGCAGTCCACTTAATTAGCCCAGGAGTCCAATTAAAAACAGAATCTGGTTGGACACAGTGGGTCCCCAGGACTGAGTTTGAGAACCCCTGTATTAGTAAATTGTAAAGCAGGTCCATATCAATGAGTGACTGTTGGTATTTTTTGTGCCCCTGCTACCTTCCCAAGTTGTGATACATTAAAAGAATCGGAGTGAAACATTTTGAATCCTCCTGCTAGTAGCTCATCCACTTTAAACTTACTGTTAGCACTTTGAGAGATATTTTTAAATCGCTTCAGTGTACCGACTGTCAGGATGATACCCCACTACTCCAGGTGTTTTCACATCAAGTGTGTTGTAACATAAGACTGCTAAATAGAACACAATGATCTAATACAATTATATCAAAATGATAAGTAGAATGGATTTGTATGTATAAAGCAGTTCAACAGCCAGCTTTGGTTAATGTGTCACCAAGGTTACACTTGCTTCTAGCTCTATTAAACTATGCTGACTGCTTATTATATTGCCTGTCTGAGGAGGGGAGAAAAGAAACAAAAAAGGGACAATCACGTACTATCTGTATTCATGGAAGACCTAAATGATGTTACTATCAGCAGCTTATTAGTTAAAAGCGTCAACTAACACACACAATGACTCATTCTGCTTTTTGACAGATCACATGGAAAGTGCTGGCTTTGCAAAGTGTGTGTTTGCATGTGGTTTCATATTTGCAAACACTTTTCCGCTCCCACACCTGAGCTGTTCTAGGACCTCGCTGACCTCTGAGTGATATGACTGTTAAAAGTAGATACTTTAGTCAGAGGTTGTAAACAAGCCTACAGCTGTGAGAAAGTGATCTAAAGAAATTATGTTTTAAATCACATCTGTCTGCATATCGTCTGAATTTTGTGCATTTTTTTTTTTTTTTTTTAAATCGATTTAACTTTACAACTTTATACAAAGTTCATGCTCCCTTATTTAACTGTTCTACTGTTATGTCACAGTGGGCAGCAGTGAATCTTAATCACTATGTCACTGTGGTCGGTGTATATAATAAACCTTTCACTTATAAATAACCAGCTTAAGAAATATGATTCTGTCATACAATATACGAGGAACGTTCAAAAAGTTTCCGCACTTTTATATTTTCGCTGGCAACGGTGAGGACGGGAGGAGTAGTAATTGGGCATTAAAAAGTTGGTATGATGCTGGGAAAATTGCATCACAAACAAAAGTGATTATGTAGAAAAGTGATGTCATTGGTTTTTGAATTTCTTAATACCGGTGTACCTCAATAAATTAGAATATCATCGAAAAGTTAATTTATTTCTGTAATTCAATTCAAAAAGTGAAACTCATATCTACATAGATTCATTATACACAGAGTGATATATTTCAAGAGTTTATTTCTTTTCATTTTGCTGATTATGGCTTATAGCTAAGGAAAACCCAAAATTCAGTATCTCAGAAAATTAGAATATTGTGAAAAAGTTCCATATTGTAGACTCATGGTGTCACACTCCACTCAGCTAATTAACTTAAAACAGGTCCAGTGTAAAGTTTCCACAGTCAGTGGTAATTTGGGGAGCCATGTCATCTGCTGGTGCTGGTCCACTGTGTTTTATCAAGTCCAAAGTCAGCTCAGCAGTCTACCAGGAAATGTTAGAGCACATCATGCTTCCCTCTGCTGACAAGCTTTATGGAGATGCTAATTTCATTTTCCAGCAGGACTTGGTACCTGTCCACAATACCTGGTTTAATGACAATGGTATCACTGTGCTTGATTGGCCAGCAAACTCACCTGACCTAAACCCCACAGAGAATCTATGAGGTATTGTCAAGAGGAAGATGAGAGACACCAGACCCAACAATGTAGACGAGCTGAAGGCCGCTATCAAAGCCTCCTGGGCTTCAATAACACCTCAGCAGCACCTTTTTTTAAATTGGTCTTATGTAATGTTCTAATTTTCTGAGATACTGAATTTTGAGTTTTCCTTGGCTATAAACCATAATCATCCATCCATCCGTCCATTTTCCAACCCGTTGAATCTGAACACAGGGTCACAGGGGTCTGCTGGAGCCAATCCCAGCCAACACAGGGCGCAAGGCAGGAACCAATCCCAGGCAGGGCGCCAACCCACGGCAGGACACACACACCAAGCACACACTAGGGACAATTTAGAATCGCCAATCCACCTAACCAGCATGTCTTTGGACAGTGGGAGGAAACCGGAGTACCCGGAGGAAACCCACGCAGACACGGGGAGAACATGCAAACTCCACAGAGCACTACCACTGTGCCACCGTCATAATCATCAAAATGAAAAGAAATAAAACACTTGAAATATATCACTCTGTGTGTAATGAGTCTATATACGAGTTTCACTTTTTGAACTGAATTACTGAAATAAATTCACTTTTCGATGATATTCTAATTTATTGAGATGCACCTGTAAACAGAGTTTTAAAAAAAGTGCATAAACTTTTTGAACGTCCATTGAATATACTGTATTTAACTTATGCCTATTACTATTATTCTTGATTTCTGTATTCACTATTATGCTGTTCCTGTGAGAAAGTACTTCTTGGGCACCGTCAGGATAAACAGAGTAAATGTCTTGTTCCCAGAGATTTCTAGCAAAACAGCAGAGAATGTTCTCATTAAACTCTGAATGATTTATTGCATCAAAACAGTATGTTCTTAAAGTTCTGGCACTTAAACAACTCACAACTGCTGGACACCAGACATACTCTGGGAAGCCATAAACACTGTGCCTCCAAACCTTATTACTTTTAAATTACGGCCTTACAATATCTTCCACCTTCGAAAGTTTTGCACACTCAACAGCACCTGGAAAAGATCACAGCTTGAGCACTGACAACACCTCATCAAACAAAGAAAAAAAGAAAGAGTGAGCGTCTACCCTGTGTTAATCTCGGTCGACCTGCAACGAGCTTTACCTGGCAGAACCCAGCGTGGACGACATGCTGAATGATTATGAAATATACTGTAAGCTGTTTTTAAAATTTTCATTGGTGTCATTGATTGTGGTTGCTTTGTAGACTTGAGGTGGCACAGTAAGTGGAACTACGTTTGCACAGCATATTTCCCAAAACTGAACCAACAACAACATTAATTTCTATAACACATTATCATAGGCAGACTGTAGATCTAAGTGCTTTACAAGATGTCAAAGAAATAGCAATGAAAAAAAGAAAAACAAGTAAAATTAGACAAAACTAATAATGAATAAGTAATTAAAAATAAACTAATACAAGCTTACATAACATTTATAAATCGGAGAAAAGTAGAGTCCTTCTATACTGTAGAATATACTCTAAGTCTCTAAAGATTAACTCAATGACAAGGTGAAATGGCTGGGATGAATAAAAAACATTTAAAAAAAACCTCCAATTAAGGGGAAGGGAAAAAAAAAAATCTACAGAGGCTCCAATGCCAAAAGACCACCCAGCCCACACTGGGCATTCTACAGTACCTAACATCCACGTAATTAAGTTATTCCTTGCTGCTTCTAGGCTTTGTCCCAGAAGATCCGATGTATTAGGTTTCATGGACGGTTGTGGCACCCATCTCCATTTGATCAGATGATATTGGAAGAGCCATTCATGGTGTTAGCCCACCCTGCTAGATAAACTCATGAAGACTGCATGTTTGTGGATAGCAGTGTGGACTAAGTTCTACCAGTGATTCCCTGTGAAACTCTGATAGAGGGCTTGAGGGAGAGACAGCTTGACTGACAAGACCGGGAAGCATTCAGCTCACAGAGTTCAGAAGTAGTCTCTTCGCAGCTGATACTAAGAGTACTCCTATTAGCTCATGACGCAAGAAAACCACTTCCGGGTCAGACACCGAGGGTCTGTGCAGGACAACCAGCAGTTCACCACAGTGCAAATCTGCAAACCGAGATACTCCATGGTGCAAGTCTGCAGCAACACATTTAGTGACAAGGGTGGGATTAGCACTGTTGACTGGTGGAGTGCATTGGCAGTGTTGTACTGAAAGGTGGGTACTGAAAGAAAGATAACTCAGCTTACATCACTACAGATAGATAGTGTGGTATCTACACTGCCAAGAGTAGGCTCGTGATGTAGGGGGATTGCTTCTAAGCCAGATGTTACACTGGAAGTTCGCCACAGTGCAAAATAGAAAACTTAAAATGTGTCATGGTGTAAGTGCACAAAAATACAGGGGGGTAAGTCACAAATGGGACAGGTGGACTGTTGTCCACCCAGGTTTGAAAAGGAGACATACAATTTTACAGTCAAAATTCAATACCCAGTGTGAAAAGGTGCTATATGGGCACAGACCCGACACAGACTGACTCCGTGAGACACACATAAAATAAATAAACTTATTTTCTTCACCTGTGGGGCACATCTTCCCTGTGTCCAACAGGGACAACACAGTCCCAAAAGGAACACCAAACAAAACACCACCACAAAAACACTCTTCCTTTCTTCCACTCCTTTCGGCAGCTTCGTCTCCCTCCTCCCAACTCTGGCTCCTTGAGTAGTGGCTGCAGGCTACTCTTGTAGCCCACCCAGAAGTGCTTCAGGTGGTAATTAGCCTAATTAGGCTGCACGTCCGGGTGTGGCTGCATCACAGCCCAAACGGGCTCGTTAAGTCGTTCAGCTCCCCCTGGCGGTGGCCACGGAGCCCAAAAGGCATGAGCTCGGGTGTTCAATGATTGTGGCCCCATTACCGCCCAGGGGGGCTGTCACCAAGTGTTCCGGGGAATATAATGAGCCTTCCATGGCAGCTTCCCCAGATTCAGTGCCAAAGGGGCGTCCCGGCCAGGTATGGGCCACAGCCATCCGTCACACCAGCAATACCTGTGATGGGTGGCCTGGTCGACAAGGTAATAACAGACATGACTTGTCGGTAGACGGGGAAGGCAGGACTCTGCTAGGCCCTGCTAGGAAAGAAGCAGGTACTTAGAGAGATGATGCGGGCAGTTTAGTGTATGATATTAAGTCGGCAAAACGAAACCGACAAGGAGCCGCTAATACACAACCGATGCGATTGATTGATTGATTGATTGAAGTGCCAGAATCCATGGTTTCTAGGAGACCGGGCTTTTTACAGCACGCGCTTATACAGCTAGTATATATCTGTGTGTGTATATATATATATATATATATATATATATATATATATAGAAAACCTCAGAAGGAGTAAGAACAGAGGCCTACAAGTGTTTGTCAGGATGATAAGTTCTGAGCATTACATGCACTGTTGCCCCAAGACCCTAGAGGAAAGACAATGCACCTGGCCCTTGTTATAGAAGGAGAGGCTATGAAGGGCTGGGAGAAGTGTGTGAGACCTCTACAAATTCAAATTGCAGCATATGGCAGGAAGAGCAGTGACACAGCTTACCTTTAAAGTAATAAGGTGATAGGAATGCTACCCTGATGGCTCAGGGGTACAGAAGTACGGGTACAACAGTAGCCATTAAAGACAAGTCTAAGCCAGGTAATATTTACAGTATATAGTGCTTTTCTAAGCTACTCAGAGTGCTTTACAAAGATGGTGGAGAACTACTTCAACCACCGCCAATGAGTTACATCCACCTGGATTATGTAATGGCAGACACTCTTGCACCAGTATGCTTACCACACATTAGCTATTAGACTCTGAAGGGGTGAGACATAATTAGCCAAGTAAGGGCCAGGAGATGATTAGGGGGACTAGAATGACCTGCCTGAGGTGGGCAATTTAGTCAGGACATTTGGGTGCACCCAAACACTTTTCAAAAGATGCCCAGGGATCTTTTATGACCAGAGAGAGTCAAGACCTTGGTTTTATGTCTCACACAGTGTACAGCATCAATTTTTACAACACAGTATTCTCTTTACTGCAATGGGCATTGGCATTGGGTGAACACTCACTGATTGCCTCACCAACACCTCTTCCAGAAGAAATCCAAGTTTTTCCTAATCAGTTGTGGGGGCGGCCAGGGCCCTTGCTTGGCCAGGACGCCCCTGTGAGGGAAGAACCGAGGGAGAGTACATATTCATGGAACACGAGAAAGAAACCCCCCTGGATTACATCGGGGCCATGGGTTTGGGGCTTAGAAGCTCAACCCTGCTGGGGCCCTTGGCCGCCACCACCAGGGGGCACCTGGACAGTTCCGGAGCCCTGGACTATAGCACTTCCGCCACACTAGGAAGTGTTGCCAGATGAGGATCTAGGAGAACATGGAGCACTTCCGTGTGCACTGTTGAAGAGGCCACCTCATTCTGTTCGGGGAGCCAGAGTTGGGAGGTTGAGGACAAAACTCGCTGGGAGAAGACTGGAGGCGGCTAAAAAGAGAAAGAGTGACTGAGAAAGAAAGAAGAAAAAGAGAAGGGACTGAGCAGTGTTGTGCTGGATAATTGTGTACTGTGCTCTGAGGTGAGGAGTGGAAAATAGAGCTGCCCCACGAAGAAACAGACTGTGAGGTGTTTTGCACTTTTGTGTTTCTGTGCCTGGGTTTGGGGAGCTGTCTGTCCCTGTGGCTTTCACACAGTTTCCCATCCAAGTACTGGTACAGCACTAACATACTTTGCTTCAGGTGGACTACCTGTTCTAAAGTGCAGGTGGTATGGCTGCTGGCTATAATCAAGTCCAGAAGTGCAGAATATTTACAGTAGCAGTTATTTAGTTCTCTATTTTTTGACGTTTGTAATCATCCTCCAACTGTTAGGTTTGGTATCTTCCTTTTAATTATTTCCTAAATAACTACTGTTAACCACAACTTTTTAGTTCAGAATTTAATCCAGATACTTAAACACAGTAATCTTCACCTCCCCCATAAATAGGTGTGGTGTTGATGACAACACACGCAGCACAACTGAAAACCATATTCTTTGTAATGAAATCTTTCAACATATTCTCAAACACAAAATGGTGCCACTATGACAGCACAAAAATGAAACTAACAATTATAAATCCAAAGAAAAACACAGCAAGTGTGTAAATTAACAATAAAATTGACTTGAGGGGACACAAAAACTGAGATTTAAAACACCATTTTGTTTACTTTCTGCCTCCTCTATGGTGTTCTGGACGTTGATGTCTATCACAAAGGAAACTGCGTTTGGGATGTGGGTGGAAATCAAGAGAATCTGAAGGAAATTCACACAGACGTAGGGAGAACATGAAAAGTCTGTACTAACAGAGCCCACCACTCTTTCACTGTACCCCCAGAGAAAAACCCACCCAGATTTGGGGAGAATATGCTGATTACACACAGTTGATTTTAAGTATGCCCAGTTCCATCATGTGAATGAGTTTGCTCTGTACCATACTGGTGTCTCACCCAGGGTTAGTTACTGCCTTGCATCCAATGCTGCAGAGATGTTATTAAGTCTACAAGTCATCTCGCAAAATGAATCAGACCAAGATTACATCCGGACTACTATGTTTTCATTTTAAAATGACATTCTTAATTGGAAATGATCTCTGTCCACACTAGTAGTTTCACATCATTTATGAAAAGTATCTCCACCACTACTGAATCTACCAAAAATACACATGATATAAAAGTTCACCTACACTGGACATTGTGAAGCCACCAGGGGGCATACAACCACCCTAACTCGGACACAGGTTCAACACAACACCTGCTTTATTTACAGTTTAAAGTGCACAATCACAAGCACCAACACACCAATACACAGTCCCATCTTGCCACCAGTCCACCTGCCTCCACTCCTCCTCAGGCTTTGTCTTCTTCCTCCTGACTCTGGCCATTCAAGGGAGTGAGGTGGCTCCTCTTATTCAGATCCCAGGAGTGCTCCAGGTGGCTCTTCAGTATTACCTGCAATCACTCCCAGGTATGCTGAAGGTCCTCTATAGGGCTCTGCAGCTCCTCCTGGTGGCCCCCACAGAACCCAACAGGGTTTCACCAAACTCCAGCTCCCTACATGCCCTGCGGGAATCCGTGGTGCCACAGCCACCCAGAAGGGCTGCCCTTTAGGAATTGCCTCACCAATGCCCTCTCCTCTGGTCTTTCCACTGTTGGCATCCCGGCCAGGTAGAAAAAATCCTCAAAAAGATGGTAACACTGCTGACCATGGCATTAAATGCAAAACTATAGCGCTCAGTATATTATTTGCCTTTTGGGCATGTATGCAGCTTTCAGATTAGGTAAGATGCATATAGGTAAGCATCACAACAAGCACCTTGGAAAGCAACTCCTCTTCTGTGCTGGACTTATTCCGTTAAAGGTGACCACTCAGGGAAAGAGACATTGTAATGAGCAGGACCCAAAAAGGGAAAGGGCTGTGTAATAAGCACAAACAAATAAGAGCACATTTAAAGACTGTGCTTTTATTAAGCCTAGGTTTTCACCCATTCACACTGCAATACTGAGCTAGTGTTTTCAGAAATGTACAGTACTTGAGAGCATTTTCAAAAGTATACGTTTTCAGGGGTTAAAAATGCAGGGGTCATGTAGATGAAAGGCAAAAACTGAGACAAATGTCCACGTTTTTAAATGAAAACATAATAGCATGGACATAGCCCAAGAAGATGGCCAGGAGACCAAATGTGGGATGGACTGAAGTTTGGCTCTGCTTTCTTTCTAACCAAGTGTTCTACCTCTAAATAAACCGAATGTTGAACCTAATGCACCATAAATTAAATTCCTGACTCCAATTCTTCTATTTTAAGAAGTTGAGAAGAGCCCAAGAGACAGTAACATCCATTCACCTGTTTTTGAAAATACTTTTGTAGAGCACACACTAACATTACTTAATCCTTCCACGCTTTGAACAAAAAATAAACAATACGCAAATGAACAAAGTGACTACAATAAATAATAAAATCAATTTTGCTCATACATTTGACTCAAATCCTAAACCAAATTACTACATACAATGAAAATACCAGCTCACGATACAACAAACACAAAAGTCGGTGCATCAAGAATTTTGTACAAGAAAGGGGAAGCAACAAAATCCTACTTTTGGACAGACACACTGGATGCCATGTCAATACAGGATGTGGATAACTCTGCGTGAACTGAATTATAAAATGTGGGCAGCCAAAAGTAAAAGTGATTCATCTTAGACTACCTTGGTAATGTTTCTTAGTGTACGGATGAGTAACTGTTACGCTGTACTTGTGTTCCTGGAAGTTTCACAGGAGGACCATAAATCGAAAGTAAATGTATCACACAGCTCATGTCACCATGTTGTGAACATATGAGGAAAAGAAAAACAACAACAGTTTCAGCTAGTGAGTTGTTCACAGTATAATCACCCCACCACTGAAGGGACAGACAGCACAGTAAAGTTTTTTTTTTTTTTTTTAATCCCGTTTCTAATCATGCTCGCTTCACCCCCGACTCCCTCACCAATGCCAACTGCCCAGGAAGTTAGAAACGAGTGCAGTTATAAAAAAGAAGATGAAATCAAACAGCAGGAGAGGGAGTCAGGGAGGTTGAAGTGGGTGCAATTAGAAACAATATAAAAATTCTCCAAAGGCTGTGTTGATTCCTTAAGTGGCATCAAGTGGAAAAAGAGAAGGGCAGATTACACAGAGTACAAGTCTCATACACTGCTGTGCTGGTGACGGCCTCCTGCAACTGGTTTAGGTGTATGTGCCTGTATGACTGGCTCTGTGCTCAGGACTGCCCGTTTCCCATCCTGTGCCCAGGGCTACCAGCAAGATCATTGTACCCATCATGTAACCCAGCACCAGAAGAAGCCGGTATAAAAATGTGTCTACTGCATGTACTTAGTTTATTTCAGACAAAAAAATGCAAGAAAAACACAACAAGAAAAATAAATAAATACACCAACAGAAGGCAGGTAAAGACGGGTGAATTGCAGCACAAAACCCCCAATCTACTGTAGAAAACGTAAGCTTCTTCTGTGTGTAGTGCTAAAAAGAAATTGTTTCAAGGGCTGGCATGAAAAATAATATTGAAAGTAAATGTTTTTGATGAGTACATAATTAGTTACACAGTTACAAAGTGGTTTACCTGTTGCTGTGGAGTGACAAAGTTTTGTGTGTATATTTTTTTCTAAAAAAAAAAAAAAAAAAATTTTTGGGAACCTTTTTGGAAACTTTCAGCCTCCTGCACCTAGTCTCTTAAAACAAGTATTGCAGTGTTGTTACAGTGTGTGTATGTGTATATATATATACATACACACACTGTACAACACTGCAATACTTGTTTTAAGAGACTAGGTGCAGGAAATACACATACACACACTGTAACAACACTGCAATACTTGTTTTAAGAGACTAGGTGCAGGAGGCTGAAAGTTTCCAAAAAGGAGGCACCCTGCTGGGCCATCTTAACAGCACCATAGGCCACCAGGCAAAGTAGTACGCTGGGGCCGCTGTTTTGACAGCAAAACAGAAACATACAATAGGCATCAGAAACATTGTGGCCCCCAGGCCAGTGCCCTTTGTGCCCATATATTAAGATGGCCCTGGTGCCTTGTACCAAACAGTGTAACTTTGCCATGCTATGGGATATGACATCTAACCTCGGTACAATGACTGCAGCACTAAAGAAAATTGATTTCAGTTTTGTGCATCATAACATGTCTGTAACGTACTGGAAATTCCAGTTTTTTTGACAGAAATCCCTAAAGCGCAAATTTTTGTGTGTGTTTAATTTTATTAATATTGGCATAAACAAAAGGGATTTAATCATATAAATACTTTATTTTAAAATTTGATGTGCTGTGCTTGCTACTCTTCGACCATTTGCAGCACCTTAATTGCATAAACAGATTAATATCCATTAAATTTTTGGTATGTAATATAGGTGCAATAATGCCAAAAAACACTTAGTGCAGAAGGGATGAATGGCATGTTAGAGGCATCCATATATTATGTGCAGGTTATGTGCCAGAAACAAACGAAAGCCCATTGATGACACAAAGTGAACTGTACAGTTTACTTAAGTTCGTGTCACATTAGAGAACTTTTCCAATAATTTTGAGTGATAGCTTTCAATTATATAATCTTAGCAAACTGGAGGCAATCACTGCATGCTTCCATAACCGTTAACTGTCTAGTCTTATATACCCAGCAATGGTGTCCAGGATTGAAATGTAATAAATCTTCCACAGCATAATATAGGCCAACAAAACATCTGTGCGCATCACTGGGTAGTATACTGCAAAGTCAGTCAGTCATTTTCTAACCTGCCTAGTCCTGAAGAGGGCCGCGGGAGTCTGCTGGAGCTAACCTAGGTAGCATAGGGTGCAAGGAAGGAAAAAAAACCCTGGACAGTGGCTGCCAGTCCATCGCTAAGCGAACACACACACACCCCAACCACAGACTAAGGCCAATTTAGGATAACCACTTCACCTCACCAGTGTTAAAACGATACATGTATGGGCTTTTGCTGTGTATACAAGTAAGTGATCTCCTATACTGTGTATATACACACAAACATACATATTTATACAAATACAGTATGTATATATGCACACATATATACACACACATACATATACACATTCATGTATACATATACATAGTGTGTCAGAATGTATTGATAGGCATCTCCTTTTGGGTTGGTTGCAGGGGCCATGTGTTCCCCCTGTATACTGGGTGGCAGGATACCTCTAGTGGAGCTCCTATTTGTATCCGCACAGGGAATATTGGGAGCTGAGGTCCTGAGAGGCAGTCCTGCTAGGGTACTTGGGTGCCACCAGGGGAAGCTGCAGGGGAGCACTGGCCCAAGTTTGTGGAGCTTCCCCAGGCCCAAAAGTGTTTTCAACGTGCAATGCTCTGACCTCAGAAGCACTCCCACGTACTGAATAAAAGACGCCACCTCATCTGCACCAGTGATTCAGAGTTGGGAGGCAGTGAACAACACTCATGAAGGAGTGGTGGAAGTTGACAGCAGGTGACTAATTGTGCTGAGCCCTTGAACATTGTTAAGAAATTATTATATATTAAACTACATTTCATCGTACCTGAAATTGTGTTTGGTTGAGTTGTGCCCGGTGTTCAGGGCTCTGGGACACCCCCCCCTTGTGGTCACAATATAACATTTGGAACACTTAGCGACAAGCTCCGTTGTTCAGAGCCACATAATGAGGCAACCTTTTAAATTTCCAGTTCAGTTCCCTTATCCTGTTATGCACCACGCATTCTACAAAGACAGGACGACTGCTTTCGGATTTGTTATTAGCACACCTCATCGAGGTAGGATTTGCTCCTGCGGAAAATCAAGAGTAGCTCCATTTGACCCGTGTTTCTGATCGCGGGGGAGAGCAAGAAAACTGCGCATCCTCCCTCTGAAAGGCGTCACCCGCTGCGGTCGCCTCTAGTCCTCCAATACGCCTACACAACAACAGTAGCAACCTTTAAGATGTATAGCGCCCAAAATCCCAACCATCACTGGGTGTTCTATACAAACAAAATAAAACTCGTAAAATATTTTACCAAAACGTTAATAAATAACGTTACTGAATGTTCTATTTGTCCTTACCCTTCAACTGTACAGTATATCCAAGTCAATTACAACTTTTATGGCCGTAGATCACCCCTTCACCAATCGTTAACATTGACAATCGAAGGATGCATTTGACAGATTCCTGCTTCAAAAAGCGTAGATCTAACTATATACAGCGCTTTTCAATTTTCCACAGGTGCTTTACGCACGTAGTTTAGACTACAACGACTACGAGAATAACACCTATTGCGTGTGTGTGTGTGTACATATATATATATATATATATATATATATATATATATATATATATATATATCTCAAAAGCAATGGTTCGGGGGTCCAAGATACGGTAATCCGAGAAACATGTCTGAAATAATAATAATAAAAGTAAAAAAAATAATAATAATATTGTAATACCGTTAAAAGCTGCTGCCTGGGCTCCTTGTTGTCAGTTTCGGCTACATATCCATAGCTGAATTACCTTCAGGACACTCGCCATCTCGCTTAGATGTGCTGGCTGATCGCGATTAAACACATAAATCACTATCTCGTTTTACCAAACGCTCATCAGGACCGCGTTACATTTACCACCAAGAACCACATGTTTGTTTAACTTTTTCGACACATCGTAAATACGTTTCAGTTTCTCCGCTTTAAACTTATAAAAAGTGTACACTACAGCCTAGTCGCGAGCGGCTTTTCTGTTTTGTTTCTTTGCGAAGTGGCGACGGCGGTGGAGTGAGAGCAGAAGAAGCAAGACTTACCGTTAAGGTAGAAAATATCTGAGCCCAAATCTTTCTTTGTTTTTACATCCCATTGATCATTCTGTTACGCCTTCAGCCCTGTTACCGTAGCAATCTCAGCGCAGTCTATTTGAGATGAAAACAGCAGTAATGACAAAAGCTAAAAAAAACAAAAAGTGACAACTTGCTCACACCGCTCTCCTGTACTGTTCGCCAGAGAAGAAAATAACTTGCTTGTTTTATGGCAGCGCAGAAAAAACTCAGCCCATCAAAATAACAAGCAGGAAGAAGGAACACAATGTACAGAGCGATACAAAAGTTGAGAAATGCTGCCCCTAGTGTCTTGGTGATCTAACTGCAAAAGATTATGGACCGTTTGAAAAGCGCATAATGCAATACCGGTATTGCACACACATTTTACAATTATATATACTGTACAGTATATTATAAGCAATGATTAAAAAGTGAAGAAGGGGAGCGATATGGGCATAATTTGTTATATTTTAATCCTATTTTAGTGTCCACTTTTATTTTTGTTTTTATTTTCATGTGGCATTTGAATGTAACTTCAGTTGCGTTATGATATTCAAAAATATTTCTCCAACACTACAGATTATATTAGACTAGTCGAAGTACTTCGAGTTGCTAGGATATATTTGTAGAATGGGTTAAGGAAAGAAAACAAAGGTATATGTGTTTTTAAAATGGTTAATCAATCAATTTTTATTTAAAGTGCAGAATCACCATGTATCATTGTCCAAATATACTGTACAAATAAGAACAGTACCTGAGACCAGATATAAAGTAGGCAAATAAAAATAGAAATAAAAAAATATATATCATCAATGTTGAAGGAATAATGAATCATAAAATTTAAATGAAACAACAGTAAAAACACCCAGTTAAGGTATGTCAACAAGTAATAATAATAATCATTTCAGCATTTAAGGTAATGTTTCAAAGATGATAGACCTGATTGAATTTTAGGGCAGGTTGAAGTGAAATAAGTAAAGGTAGGTGTTTAGTCTTGATTTAAAAATATCAGCTGAGTGTGCTTCTCTTTCACATCATGGAAGGCCATTCTAAAGATAAACTGCATGGTAGGCATATGCTCTGTGACCAATTGATTTTTTTTAACTGAGGAAATGACGAAAGCTGGACCAAAAAAAAACAGAAAGAAGCCTAACGAAAGCATTAAGAGAGCAAAGAAGATGTGCCAGAGTGTATGGTGTAATTAGCTCACCTAAGTAAGGTGGTGCAATTCCATGCTAGGCCTTATACATTAAAAGAAGAACTTTACTGGTTAATAGCTTGCACTGGTAACCAGTAAAGTGGAGCTATCATGACTATTATATGCTCAAATTTATTTATTTTTTGTCAAAATTCTAGCTGCAGCATTCTAAACAACCTGAAAACATCTAGTAGCACAACTAGGAAGACTGGAGAAAAGAGAATGACAATAATCAAGTCTAGAAGAAACAAATGCATGTATTAATGTTTCAGCATCATGCAAAGATACAATAGATCGGATTTTTGCAATATTTCTAAGATGAAGAAAATGCGGTCTTGCTATTAGTCTTGATATGAGACTGGAATGTCAGACAAGTATCAAAAATCACTCCAAAAATTTTGATGGTGAAAATTTCAGAACCTCTACAGTCATCAATATTAACACTGAAGTTCTCACACGAGTGTTCATATTTGTCTGGTCTAATAACTAATAACTCTGTTTTATCGGCATTTAAAAGCAGAAAATTCACAAACAGTTCAGTTTTTTAATTTCTGACAAACATGCATGCAAATTTAGATGTTAGAAAAGGTCATTTGGCTTTACAGGTACTGTATATGTAGCTGCATATTATCAGTGTAACAGTGAAACTTAAATGATGACCCTGTTGTTATTGCTAGCTGTCCCATCTGTCATCCACACTGCCTCTCTATTAATGTCTCTGCACCCATGAGTTGTGACTCGTCCTCTTTGTTCAAGGTGAAAAGTTCATAATGCTTAAATTATGAACAAAAGCCAACAAAGCAGAAGTTAAACAATAACCCTTTCGTTCTCCTTTATTTTGCATTGCACTTTCACTCTTGATCAAGCCTCATCCAACATCACCCCTGCAAAAGTGCACAATACTCCTTTTATATTACAGTAGATAGAAGCAGAACGCTGTATTGCTCAGGTAAGTAATGTTAAGATCAGGGCATTTTGTCTGCTAGTCTGGCTTCAGTATGTTCAGATGTTACACTTGCTCTGAGCCAGCAGGTGGCACTAGTGTGCAAACTGTAGGAGGAGGAGGAGGTTAGGAGCATGTGCTGATACAGCACATTGCCACACTCACTACATGATGATCCCAGATTAGCACCCGAGTGCAGCCATGCAATGGGTGATACCTCAGCACCACACTAGTTCAGATGGAATGGAACCGATGTGAGGTTTTTTATGGTGGCTGGAGTGCCAATTCTGCCACCAACCCCCAAGTTTTTCCCCTGCAGGTTGGAGGGCCTACATGCAGGGCTGGGTGCAGATTAACATCATACCCAGGACGGAGCAATGCAAACTGTAGCATAGAGCAAAAACAAATAAATAAATAACACAGGCTTAAAATGTTGTGTTCCAGAGTAGTTAATCTTTTCCATGTGGTCCTTCTTCTTCTTCTTCTTTTTCTTTCGGCTGCTCCCATTAGGTGTTGCCACAATGGGTCATCCTGTCTTCTGCATCTTGCTCTGTTACACCCACCACCTACATGTCCTCTCTCAGCACATCCATAAACCTCCTCTTAGGCCTTCCTCTTTTCCTCATCCCTGGCACCTCTATCCTTATCACCCTTCTCCTAATATACTCAGTATATCTCCTCTGAACATGTCCAAACCAATGCAATCTCGCCACTATGACTGTCTCCTAACCGTCCAACTTGAGCTGACCCTCTAATGTACTCATTTCTAATCCAGTCCATCCTCATCACACCCAATGCAAATCTTAGCATCTTTAACTCTGCTACCTCCAGCTCTGTCTCCTGCTTTCTGGTCATTGTCACCGTCTCCAACCCATATAAAATAGCTGGTCTCACTACTGTCCTGTAGACCTTCCCTTTCACTCTTGCTGATACCCGTCTGTCACAAATCACTCCTGACACTCTTCTCCACCCATTCCACCCTGCCAGCACTCTCTTTTTCATCTCTCTTCCACAATTCCCTTTACTCTGAATTGTGGATCCCAAGTATTTAAACTCATCCACCTTCACCAACTCTATTCCCTCATCCTCACCATTTCTCTGACCTCCCTCTCATTTACACACATGTATTCTGTCTTGTTCCTACTGACCTTCATTCCTGTCCTCTCCAGAGCATATCTCCACCTCTCCAGGGTCTCTTCAACCTGCTCCCTACTCTTGCTACAGATCACAATGTCATCAGCAAACATTATAGTCCACGGGGACTCCTGTCTAATCTCATCTGTCAACCTGTCTATCACCATTGCAAATAAGAAAGGGCTCAGAGCCGATCCCTGATGTAATCCCACCTCCACGATGAATGCACCCGTCATTCCTACTGTAGACCTCACCATTGTCACACTTCCCTCGTACATATCCTGTACCACTCTTATATACTTCTCTGCCACTCCCAACTTCCTCATACAATACCACAGCTCCTCTCGAGGCATCATGTAATATGCTTTCTCCAGGTCCACAAAGACACAATGCAACTCCTTCTGGCCTTCTCTATACTTCTCCATCAACACCCTCAGAGCAAACATTGCATCTGTGGTGCTCTTTCCTGGCATGAAACCATACTGCTGCTCACTAATTATAACCTCCCTTCTTAACCTAGCTTCCACTACTCTTTCCTATAACTTCATGCTGTGGCTCATCAATTTTATCCCCCTGTAGTTACTACAGTCCTGCACATCCCCCTTATTCTTAAATATCGGCACCAGTACACTTCTTCTCCACTCCTCAGGCATCCTTTCAGTTTCCAAGATTCCATTAAACAATCTGGTTAAAAACTCCACTGCCATCTCTCCTAAACACCTCCATGCTTCCAAAGGTATATCATCTGGACCAACGGATTTTCCATTATTCATTCTCTTCATAGTTGTCCTTACTTTCTCCTTGCTAATCCGTTGCAGTTCCTGATTCACTATCTCCACATCATCCAACCTCTTCTCTCTCTTGTTCTCTTCATTCATCAGCCTCTCAAAGTACTCTTTCCATCTGCTCAATACACCCTCCTCACGTGTGAGTACATTTCCATCTTTATCCTTTATCACCCTAACCTGCTGCACATCTTTCCCAGCTTGGCCCCTTTGTCTAGTCAATCGGTACAGATCCTTTTCTCCCTCCTTAGTGTCTTACCACTCGTACAACTCATCATACACATTTTATTTAGACTTCGCCACCTCTCTCCTCACCTTGCACCTTATCTCCTTGTACTCTTGTCTACTTTCTGCACCTCTCTGACTATCCCACTCCTTTTGCCATCCTCTTCCTCTGTATACTCTCCTGTACTTCCACATTCTACCACCAGGTTTCCTATTCCTCCTTCTTCTGTCCAGATGTCATGCCAAGCACCCTTCTTGCTGTCACTCTTACTATTTCTGCTGCAGTTGCCCAGCTGTCTGGCAATTCTTCACTGCCACCCAGTGCCTGCCTTACATCCTCCCTAAACTGAAACTTGTAGTTTTCCTTTTTCAACTTCCACCATTTGATCCTTTTCTCTGGCCTCCCTCTCCTCCTCTTCTTCTTGATCTCCAACGTCATCCTAAATCCATCAAACACTCAACTTGCGGGGCATATGCACTAACAACATTCATCATCACACCTTCAGTTTCAAGCTTCATAATCATTACTCTGTCTGACACTCTTTTTGGTGGTGGCTGTTGTTAACCGGGCCTCAACCAATCCGGTATGGAAATTTGTATTGTTGTTTGCATATTGATCTGGCAAAATATTACACCGGATGCCCTTCCTGATGTAACCCTCCCTATTTATCCAGGCTTGGGACCGGCACGAAGAAACACAAACCATGCAAAATGTGGTTCAGATCTTTGAAAGGGTGTTGGCTTGTATAGGGAATACACTGACAGAAAGACATTTCATGTTATACTAGCCATTCCCCGCAGCTCCGCCCAAATAGAAGTGAAACAGGACAAACTTTAAAAATCAATAAACAAAAAGGTATCACTAGCTAAGCGGAGGCAAGTTACACTCCAAAACATAAACGTAGACTGACTCCCCACTCCTAACGTCATGCTTCCCCCTCCCCTCAGCCCACAGCCTCTGTCTCAGGTTAGTGTGAATATATTGCTCCTGCAAGCGAACTATGATTCTTAGTACGATGAGAGAAGTCACAAAATCAACTGGAATGTTCAAGCAAATTTTTGAAAAAAATCCGATTTAAATCTGTTAAGTAGTTCTCTCATTTGCTAGCTAAGCGGATGTAAGATACGTCCCAAGGCTGGAGCGTGACTGAGGTGGGCCCCGCGCCCATCCCCTCGGCCCGCTACCCCTGTCATGGATTCACATAAATAAATCAGTATCGCAAGTGAACTATGATACTTAGCACAATGAAAGAAGTCTCAAAATCAACTGGAATGTTCAAGCAAATTATAGAAAAAATCCTGATCTAAATCTGTTAAATAGTTCTCATATGAAAAGCGGACAGACATACAAACAGACAGACAGACAGATGTTGGATATTATATATACAGAGACAGATATATAGATTATCAAGAAAACACTACATCTCCTTCACTGTGCATATACTTTATTTTCCTAATATAACACATATTCAAAATACTAAAGAGCAAATAAAAGAATTCAATTCTGGTTACATGAAGAACCAAATAGATCAAAACAGCAAGAGTTCCCATCATAGCACATGTTTTTACACTGTGCTCTTTAAGATACGTGGCTGTGCCCAAGTCAGCTTGTGAAATCATGGCAGTTGTCTTACTTAATAATGAGACGAGAGTCAAGAACAAGTGTGAACTTTCTTTAAAGTATCAACTATCTTGCAAAATAAAAGTAATTTTGAATCCCAATCTTACTGTTCTAGCAGTGAAAGGAGTGAAACAGATAAATCTGTTATTCATAAGGACAGGAAGATAAAATGTCAATCTAAACTAGCCAAAATTCAAAAAACAATAAATTAGGTAGTCAAGTCAAAACACAAAGGTAAATACATAGAGTGTGCAAGTAAAGGCTCATTATTCTGTAAGTTTAATACACCAAAAAACTTTTTGAAAGAATCTGCAATCCTGAACAAACATGAAGTGCATAGTGCTAATGTTTATAATTTCACATACCACTGGTTAAATGAACATATAAACAATATAACAATGATAAACAAAGATCTCCATCACACAGTGGCACCAATGAATAGATAAGACTGTCTAGCAAGTGAAAAAATATTATCGGGAAGACAGTACATCTTGTACTTGAGCATATCTAAGATGTTTCGACGAGCAAAGGTCAAGTCACCGGTACAGCTTCACAGAGGTAATCCTGAGGTACTACAGATGTTGCTCCTCAAAATTAATATAGATGTAATGTCAATGTCAATGTCACTTTATTTATATAGCACATTTAAAACAACATAGTAATGCTGCGGCCAAAGTGCTTTACAATAATAGAATAAAAGAAAAAACAATAAACAATAAAACATAAATAGTAATAAAATATATAAACATAAAATAAGATAGATAATAAATAGGAATGATGTTATATGCTCACAAAGAGGAAAACCATCAGTATTACTGAAGGTCACTGAATGCAAGTGAAAAGAAGTGAGTTTTTAATCTTGTTTTGAACTGTTCAATTGTAGACGACTCCTTAATATGATGAGGTAGAGAGTTCCACAGGCGAGGGGCAGCAGCTGCAAAGGCCCTGTCCCCCTTGGTTTTACATTTGGTACGAGGGACAACAAGAGACAACTGACCAGAAGATCTAAGCACTCTAGATGGCTGGTGTAAAACACACATTTCAGATAAATAGGCAGGAGCGAGTCCATGTAACGATTTAAAAACTAGCAGCAAGATTTTAAAATCAATTCGAAAACTGACAGGCAGCCAGTGTAACGAAGCTAAAATAGGAGAAACAGAGTCATACTTCCTTGCCCCAAC
This sequence comes from Polypterus bichir lapradei, assembly GCA_026402145.1. NCBI lineage: Eukaryota > Metazoa > Chordata > Cladistia > Polypteriformes > Polypteridae > Polypterus > Polypterus bichir. The sequence continues at coordinate 13,996,724 of JANRMT010062820.1, forward strand.
CAGAAGGCGAGCAGCAGCATTTTGGACCAGCTGTAACCTGTGTATCAGAGATTTGTTAATCCCAGAATACGGCGAATTGCAATAATCGAGGCGAGAAAAAAATAAAAGCATGAGTAGCTTTCTCAAGATCTTTAGAAGATAAAAAAGGAGGCCACCTACAATTGAAATGTTAGATCACATTTCACCTTGTTCAGCTGTTGTTCACAAGAGCTTTATCCATAAGTGCTTTATTTAACAGTATAATAAAAATACCTGTGTTTGAGATATTGTGAGCGTATGACTAGATAACTTCATATGCAGATTTAAAGTTGTCTGTTATTTTCCGAGGTCTTCACATACGAGCAAGTAAATAGCCTCCCTGTGGTAACAGGGTCTACTAAGGAGGTGCTGAGTGATTTTGAAACTTTAGAGGGAGAAGTGCTGTCCAGATTAAATAGGCTGAAATCAAACAAATCCCCTAACCCCAACCCCAGACAGTATTTATCTTTGAGGTTTTTAAGGTTGTTAGTGAATACATGTAGAAACCATTGACACATATTTTTAGTAAGTCACTGTACAATGAGGAAAGACTGGATGGAATTCTATTAGGATGCAACAAAATGATATGATCAAAGTGGAGCATACAATATTGTTTATCTTGACTTTCGGAAAGTATTTGATTTCGTGCCACATGAGAGATTGCACATCAAACTAAATGAAGTGGATGCTCAGGGTGTGTTGTATGTAGATGGGTGCAAAATTGGCTCTCACATGGGAAGCAGAGGGTTATGGTGCAAGGAATTGGGTGATGTTAAGAGAGATGTCCCTCAGGGGTCAGTGCCAAGGCTGCTGCTCTTTTTAATATATATAAATGATCTGAATAGGAATATAAATAACAAGCTGGTTAAGTTTGCAGATGATATCAAGCTAAGTGGATTGGAAGATAATCGAGAATCCGTTGAATCATTACAAAGGGACTTGGACAGCAGACAGGCTTGAGCAGATTTGTGGCAGATGAAATTTATGGTATGATATGTAAAATATTTCATATATGAAGTAAAAATGTTAGATTTGAATACACAATGGGAGGTCTAAAATTTGAAAGTGCACCTTATGAGAAGGATTTAGGAGTCATAGTGGACTCAGCACTAACAACTGCCAGACAGTGTTCAGAAGTCATTAAGAAGACAGAAACAGAATGTTAGGTTATATAGCACCTTGATGTGTGGAGTACAAGATCAAGTAGGTTCAGCTCAAACTTAGTAACACACCGGTTAGACTTCACCTGGAGTACTGTCTACAGTTTTGGTCTCTAGGCTACAAAAAAGACATACCAGAAGTGCCAGAAAAAGTCCACAGAAAAGCGACTGGGCTGATTCCAGGGCTACTGGGGATGAATTATAAAAGAGCTTAAGCAAAAGAAGATTAAGAGGAGAATGATTGGAGTGTTTAAAATTATGAAGGGAATTAGTACAGTGGATCTAGAATGTTACTGATTGAGACGCGGACAAAGGTAAATTTCACACAAATATTAGAACAACGTTTCTCAACCTTTAAGTAGTTGCGACCCAAGTTTTCATAACAGTTTTAATTGCACCCCCTCCTAACGTTTTTTTGAAAGGAGCCCACTAATACCAATTTGTTCTTTTTTAATTAATGATATTCATTTACCAAATTATGTATTAGATAGACTGCACTACATTGTATTACTTTGTCAGTCAGTCAGTCATTTTCCAACCTGCTATATCCCAACACAGGGTCACGGGGGTCTGCTGGAGCCAACCCCAGCCAACACAGGGCGCAAGGCAGGAACAAATCCCAGGCAGGGCGCCAACCTACCGCAGCTGTATTCCTTTGTACACTGTTAAAATAAAACTGCACCATGCACTTGTTTTGCACCAGTCTTTGTGTCCTCTCATTGCCCTAACCGTCCCAGTCATGACTATCGACGACCTGAGTCCAAGAAGATGCCAAGGCTACAGTCAACCTGTGCATGCCACACCTGGGCATTTATCAGAGATAAAATATATGATGCAAAGCTGATCTATGATGAATCATGCTGCGCAACAGCAAATGATATAAGAAATTTCCATGAAGAAAAAAAAAGCACATCACTTGTTTTGCATAATCCACATGTGAAGTCATCCAGTGGTATATTCATAAAGTGCAAACCTTGTGGATTTTTTGCTGAACTGTTGTTAAATAAAAACGTCTGGAAAACACAGTGCATAAACAGGAAACACAATTTGCATGGGACTGAGAGTTTGAATTGAAGATCTGCCTCCCTCCCACATTTATTGGTGAAGATAACTATCTGACATGTGAGTTGTCACAGCTATAGCAAAGAGCTGGATTAAAACTAAACTGACACTTTGTTTATGGGGTTCTGTTACTGGATTGCATGCACCATACTCTTTTCTGCTTGACTGTGTGATTGATCACTGCAAAGGAGTGGCATACTGGTTTGTTTGCTCCTTGCTTTGCACCCGGTGCTGCTGGAATAATAATAATGACACAGTATTGTGTTAGATTGCTGAGGAATTTAAAAAGTAATTATAAGATGTGTTACCCCCAACACTTACCCAAATTTTGTGCTGCTGAACTTAACTTTGTAAGTTCAGCTCATCAACATAAATTAATCAATTTTTGACACACAGAGCAACAAGTAGAATACGTAGCTCGCCAGCAGCAGCAGAAACAAGCCAGCAGATGATCCAACTGCTTAGCGTGTGTTAAGCCGCCCCTCCTTCACAACATGAGCAGCGTTATACGTCCTGCGAGAAAGAGATTTAACCAATCCCAGTGCCGGAAATAAAGGACAAGTACAGTATTGTTTTCACAAAAGTTTTAAAGTAAAAGTGAAAATAATGCATATATAACAATTCCCATGAAAATAGCAATCTCTTTAAATTGTATATCCGGTAAACCAAACCCGGGGGTGGGCAAGCGAAGCGAGCAGGGGGTGGAGCCCCTTTTGTTCTTCAAATAAGTTGAATTGTCCGTGTTCTTCAAAACTGTTATGACTTATGTTATAGAAATAGATTAGTTTAACCAGGATTCTTGGAGTCTGCTCCATTTAGTCATGGGATTAGGCCTACTGATTTGTAAAGATTTTGCAAGGGTAGTTTATGAGATAATATATTTAAATATACATGTATGCACACATGGAGGCATACAAAAGTGTGTGCATACACGCTTACACACAAACACTGTCATAGAAATTTATAAGTGAAGATAGCGGACAGCTTGTTTACCCTATCAGAGCATATGGTTTGGTCTGCAAACTGTCCTCATTTTCCCGGAAATGTCCTAATTTTTAAAGCATCATGGACTTTCTGGGAGGAATTTATAAAATTTTGAAAATGTCTGGAACTTCGGCTCTTAAAATCTGAAAATTTCCATATCCTTGTCATTACTAAAAATTGAAAGCCATACACCAATCAGAATTTGCGGAAGTAGCGTGCACACTTTTTCCCCAGAAACTTCACGTCCATTCCGGCAGTAAACAATGCAGATATTGATGAGAATACTCAATGTCTGTCCAACTTGGCTTTTTCACTTCATCTTTTGAATTCAGCTTTATCATCTTGGTGAGTAGACAGTTCATTATAAATGTTCTTTTCCTTAATTATTTGTAATCCTAATTTACCGTAACTAAGTGAATTTATTCAGAATCGAAATTACAATTTCATGTTTTCTATGTGAGACCTTATTTTCAATTCTTCTTTCAGCAGCTTGGTTAAACAAGAAGTTTCATACGTCCAAGTGCAGTCTGTCGTATTTAAGTGCGAGCAAGTACTGCTTTGTAATATTTTAATGGAAAATATTATTACCACCTGTTGTTCCAAAATCGATTTATAATTGTAAATAATGAATCAACTATTAAAGTTTCAGTTAATTAAAAGAAATCACACATTTATTCTCTCATATAAATACAAAAATCTTTCTACTAATCAGTTGACCAAATAATAAGTCACTTCTTTAAGTAAACAATATTTTCATAATTCTTTCATTTACACTAAATTCAGGAATACCCATTATGCCGAAAAGAAAGTGCAAGTTCACAGAATACTTGAACAACAAATCTCCTTGTTTTCGAAAGGGCAGAGCAAATTCAATTAAGTGGCTAAGGCTCACAAGATTCAATTTCACTAGCATGCTATGTAAAGATTTCTATTCATGTTTATCCAAGAACCCAGATTTACTTAGAAAAATAACTTCAGTGGAAAAATATAAAAGAATGTAAATAAATAAACTAAATTGAAAAGAGTAAAATCATTTTTTACTAGAAGTGAATTTACCAGTTGTATATTTTCCATTCCATATTGAATTTTAACTTTTGCTATTACAAAACACATTTAACTTACCTGGTATGACTTCAAGCCGCAGGAAAAAATGGTTCACACAAGCCACCGATGTGATGCCAAAAACTGTAATCCGATGGGTGAGGCGTTCAAACAAAGAGACACCAGACAATTGCCATTCTGCCGACTTCTTATGGCTCCCTTTTAAAAGCTGCACCTCATTTTGTTTCACCCAGCCTCACTTGCGGCAATCTTTGAAGCTGTCCAATGGCACAGTACTTCTAGGTCCGCTAGTCTATCTAAGCACCACTGCTACAGCATCATCTGTGGTTTTACACAGTAGGTTGCAAAACTCGCAATTTTTATTTAATTATTGATTACAAACCCACAATTAGGTGGACCCATGAATCATAAACCCATGAATCTGTATTTTTTAAATGGGAGTTTTGATAAATTTCAAAAATGTGTACAATGTGATCTGACATTACCAACAAATTACTTGAAGAATAAGTATACTAAATTTCAATTAAATTGATCCACTAAGAACTGAGCAGTTTCACATGGACAGACAGAAGGACACACATGCATAGCAGACCCTTTGCATTTAATGCAAACACACCAAAAACAATTTAGGACAGCTAAAACATCAGAAAACCCAATCATTTAGAGAAAGCATCACACATTTGCACTCAAATCTTTATTCATTGAAATCCATACATATCCAAGTTCAATACAATAGTATAATCAAAATATACAGACTTTCATTGTAATTTGGAACCCAACATTTTTGCCACTTTTCTATTACAAATCTGGGTTGTGCCTAGTTCATGTCTTATTTCCTCCTACCTTTCTTTGAGAGGTTTCTATAACACCCTGCAAAATCTGAAGTTCCCCTTTGGTATTTTAATACAACTGAAATGTATGGAAGTCACAAAATGGCTTCAAGAAGGCCATCTTATCACATGGTCCCTGACTGGCTTCCAACATGCTTTGATATTCAGGTGATAAGACCACAGTCAAAACTTTGTTGCTCTGGATGCCTTTCTTAAATTCTAGCTTGGGTTAGTCTATTTACATTGGTCTTGTTTCTTGCAATAATAACATTTTTCAAGAACCATAAACATTTACAGCAGTTATAGTTTCCAATATAATTTTCATATTACAAGTATTTATCACTTCCATTTTACATGAAATACCTTGTTCAGTACTCTTACTTGTTATTGGAGTTGTCACCTCAATTCTGATTCCTGTTACAGTGGAAATTGTCAAAAATGCAATAAAGTTGAAGCATTATGCATTGAAAAATTGAGATATAAATGTAAAACTGAAAAATCTGTAAAACATCATGATAAGTAAGTACACATTTGGTATTACTTTTTTCATGAGGTCTAAGTATATGATCTCTCTGAAGTGTTTTTTTCATGCATAACAGCCTGTTACAAACTGCTCAAGATAGGTGACAAGGGATAAAGTTGTAATATTTCTTATGATTCTTTCTATACTCACTATCATAATCCAAAACAACATTTATGGTTATGAGCAGACTTTTGTAAAACTACCCTGCAGGTTTGATTGATAGCATAAAAATCTTCCCTCAATATCTCAACCATGCAGACGCCAACAGCAGCAAACTAACATTAAATGGGAGAGCCAGCATTCCATCAGAGTTAACATGTTATGCAAAATAAAATATGCGACCCTTACCAGGAAAAGTGGTTTCAGAAAATGAGATGAGAAGAGTTCAGTTTGACTAAAGTGAGATGATTCAAGGTCCGAAGTAAAGATATTTACACAAGATGTTAGATTGATCACCATAGTACATAAGGGATACACTAAATTCAAGATGACGGAACACTTTCTGTGCCAGTTTTCCCTCAAAGTTTTGCAATTTTTTAGTTAAAATCCACTCTGCTACTAAATCCAGATTAATTGTGATAGTCGTTCTTAAGCAGAAAGTGTTGCTTTGTCCTGATTGCTTTTGAAACCCATAAATATCCTACAAATCTCACAAGATTTATTAAGCATTGGTGTGGTTTCTTGAATCTTTGCTTTGCCTTGATGGTTTTGGGACAGTTACAGTATACCTTCTTTTCTTAAATCTAAGTGTGTTGGTCACCACTTTAGCAGCTACTCTACCCAAAAAAAACTTCTAGGGAAAGAGCAGGTGGTGAACCAGCATTATATAGTGCATCAATGATAGAGATCGATATCGTAAAAAAAAAATAAAAGCGTGGGCGCTTTTTGAATGTTGATTGATGAAAAGCGCCCACACTTTTATTTTACGAGTGATGTATGAGAGACTTATTTTTTACTTTTTAGTACACTTCTTAACTTAATATGAGCATGGTTTTTAAAAAGTATTTTTTTATATATATTATTTTCAACTTTTTAGTCTTGGGTTTGTTTTAATATAATTTTGTAATCAATATTTTAACACTTCCTTTAATATTTTTATCCGTTACTAGCGCCAACTATTGGTGAAATCTTGAACTATTCTTCATATGAAAATTTAATTTCTTAATTAACATGGATTAATTGATCAATTAGTGAAACTTATTGATTCATGTTTTGTCATCGGAAGTGAGTAAGTGTGCAAAAGTTCAAGTCATTTGGACAATAGGAAGTGGGTTAAATACTGATTACAAGATTTGTACCAGACAACAAACAGGTGAAGTTAATATAAGCGTGGTAATAATTATCCATGAACATTTACCTACATTTCTTGAACTAGAAAAGGATTCTTTGTTGCTCATGGACGGCCCAGTACTAGCACAGTTAGATACAACTAACAAACATGTAGACATGTTTTTAACATCCTGTCAGTTCTCTGAGAGTTAGTAAGTGGATAGTGAATTAAGTTAACGCCAAAATTACGTATGTGAAACATTGATTAACTTAAATATAGATCGAAACAAAATCATACTGTAATATGTGCATCACGTCCATTTCTCAATCATTCTATTATCCCTCACTTTCTCCATTACTGAGTCTTGGAAAGCTAGAATATTATTCACTGGTAGCGAAGAGTTAAATGTTTCAAGTAAAATTGAATTTGCAGTGAAACTCAGAGTTTGACTTTGCAAGCAAATTGGCAAAACAAATCGTGTTTCGCTTCCATTGACATTGACAAAAGACGAAAGTTGTTTAATTCTGTCTAGAAACATTTCAGCACTTGAATTCCTTATATGTCTGCCTGTTGTTAAAAAAAGATCTCTAACGAAAAAAACCCCACCAGATTCATTTCCTGTCATGTGTAGATATTTTGTTCATCCACCACACAAGTTCTGGTTGTATGATCCCAATTTGCCAATTATGATGACAATCCTGGCAACTGCAATCTTAAAGATGTATCAAAGACAAGAAAGAAACTTGAAACTCCATGGCACTGGGAGAGTTTATATTCTCAACTAATTCTACAGTAAGCAAGAAACTGGGAAAAATGTTTGCTATGTTTTAGGATGTAGATAGGATTTTCCCATGAAGAAAAGACAGTAATGTACACGATTACTGCATTTTTGTGCATTCTCGGGGAGGAGTGCTTAGGAGGCTTTTCAAGGGCTAGGAGAAGGTAGGCAATACCACCCTGAGCAGAGAGGGGGCTCTGTCTCTCAGAGGCTTGACCACTGAAGGAGGGGATCTCCAGTTCCAACTTTCACCCATGCAACGTTGCCCCTTCAGGATTGGTAACATAAAAACCTAGAGACTACCAGGAGTCACTTATTCAATGAAAACCTGCATCTGACAATGATGGAGCTTTCACTCCAAAGAACCTTTTTGTTTAATCAGCATCATGAGAGCATTTTTCTTTCTTGTTTACTCATCTTGCATATTAAATGTGGCTACATGCTGGTCCCCCAAACCTTTTTTTTCCTGTTTTCTTTCTCTAGACATTGTGTGGGACAACTTTCACTATAACTAACGGAATCACTGCTATCTGTTAGCTCACTTAAATCTTTTTTTTTTTTGCAACTTTGACAAAGAACCTATCCAATGACAGATGCTTTTGCATCCTTTTGAGGATTTCGCTGCAATGTGACATTGCATTGTCGTTAAACTGATTCATCGCTCGCATGCCGACTGACAGCGAGTATGGGAGACGATTACCCACAATCCCACAGCGAGAGAAAGAGAAGAACCATCAGCTCAGTTGTGATCATGTGACGCTCGGCAGACAAAGTGTATACGTACTACTCGTATTGCAAGACCTCACTCGTTTATCAAGTTAAAATTTATTAAAAATTTTTGCTCGTCTTGCAAAACACTCACAGACCGTTACTCACAAACCAAGGTTTTACTGTACCTGCATTGTCTCATATAACACCTCATCCAATTCTACAGTTTACTGAAAGGGAATTAACTGAGAGCAAATCTTCCACAGTAAAACCTAAAGAAATTTCCTATTCAAAAAATATTAATCAGTTAATCACAATGCCCCATTTCACATTACAGTCAAGCCATAGTGTAACATGCCCACCAATTGTGTGTCAACATAGGACCTGTAGGAAAAACCCAAGCAAACGTACACTTGAGTGAAGTGGGGAAACAATTTCCTCACAACTTAATATCACCCTTTCCCTTACAATTGGGTAAATTTCTGTACAAATAGTCAGAAAAATACATAGGGAACTGTAGGTGTTCTCAACAAGGCTCCACAGCACCAAACAAGCTATCACCATTTTCTATATGGTGTTCTTGCTAATATAAAAGATTCCTCTTCATTTGAGTTTTTAAATCCCAGCTAAAGACTCACAACTTTAGTTTACCCTGACTAGAGCTGCTGATTAGCTGTGCATACTGCATTTCTGTTTGTTAGTCATTTATAAAAAATCAGAAATTATCATAATTTTTATAAACCATTACTAACCCTCCTTTATTCTATTTCTCTTCTCAGTATATGGGTGTGGCACTCAGTGCCATTGCTCTACTGCCAAGCTGCTCTCCTGTGTATGGAAAAGTCATCTTGAAAAACAAAGCACTGGAATCATTGGACAGAAAGATTCTGTCATCAAATTGGACAGCCAGCACAGACTCCACTATGGAAAACCCAGGAGCAGGTAGAGGGCAACTTTGCTACAAGGTCTCCGGGACTGCAACTTTGTTTTTGAATTTCTCTTTTACAATTTTAATCTCCTCCATTTGCAATCCATTGTCAACTGGCCATAGTTCATCATTCAATTAAGGGACAGATACAAAAAATAACTTGTATTGTATTGTATTACATATAGTGTCTTTTTATAATGAACGCCATCTCAAAGTATTATAGAGGAGCATGGTCCAAGGCAGGTTTCAGACCAACTGCTTTGTCATTGAAAACCTAATACTTCAATTTCTAGAAGTATTAGATTTAAGATTTTGTATTCCACATGGTTTATTTAAAATGTAGACCATTCAGCTCACTGCTTGTCAATATAGGGTGGTCCAGATCTAATTATGCAATTTTCATTACACTATAACTTATTAAGTTTATTACATAGAAAATCACCCGAAAAATCTCGGACCATTGAGAAGTATGCAAACCGACGACATGAAGAATCGTCTTTGTGCCGAACTGGAATCTTCCAAGCATAAATCAAAGTCATCCAGATGATCTGGATCTGCATAATTAGATCTGGACCACCCTGTATGTATTCTGCTAACTTTTGGAAAATATCATCCATCAAGTTTCCAAGGTTCACAAAGTACGGCTTTAAACCACAGTACTTGGTAATTTATTTCACACATCTATAGTTCTTTGTACATAATATTTGTACAAAACTTAGCCTTAACCAGTTTCTATCTCAGCCCCTATATTCTTGCATAAAACATATTTTTTTTTTTTTTAATTTTTAAAAGATGGAATTTATTTAACTTATGACTTGCTCTCAGGCAAAAATATTAGTAGGCTGCATTGAATAATATTTTTGTAACAAAACATGTTTTTAAAATTTTCAATATACTGTATCAATAAAACTGAAATTTATAATTACAATAGAAATGCAGACTATACGAGTATTAAAATATTAAAACATATTTTAAAGTAAGATCCAGAATCTATTGTCCTGATTAATTTCTTTAAGAATGTGGGTCTTCAATCATGGTTCACTGTGACTGCAGGTTTTCATTTCAATCCTTTTTCTAAATAGGAGTCAGTCCTTGCTGATAATGAATCTTGGTATTTTAATTAAGTGACCTGTCAGGACTTTCATTATTCCATAATTTTACACATTGTAGATTTTTATTTTCTGAGAACATTATCCTTATTTTTTTGTGGGCCAAAACAGATGTATACTTCTTTGTCCTTTTTTATTTTCTGTCATTTATTTCAAACATTTCATTAACACAGAAACTTCATTATGGATGTACACAGTGGAAAATAAATCCAACTTAGCTGGAGAATTGGTGGTCCCTCGGTCATTTGCATCTCATTATTAATTAGTGACTAATTAGGAAAACAGAGAAACAATTAGAACAAAAAAAAAAAAACAACTGAAACAAGCAATTGCAGGTTCTGAATTGTAATAAGTGAGTTTAATTACTTAATGTGAGCTTAATTATGCAAATTAATGCATTTTAATTAAGAACTTTGTTGAAGCAAAAACCTGCAGCCCTCCAGGACCATGATGGAGGATCCCTGCTTTAGAATAATTCTATTATGTCTCCTCTAAAATTCCTTGAATCAAGCCATATAGCTTACACCACACAGTCCTAGAATCAGTCTAGTTATTCTTCTCTGGATTTTTTCTAGCACTGTTAGACCTTGTAATATGGAGACCTGAACTGCACTTCATAGTGTGGACAGGCCCTCAGGAGTACGTTGTACTGCTTAAATGTACCAATTAATTATTTGTACTTGACACATCAAGCTGTGTAAACTAATCTCCTAATACCCTTCTTAATGATTTCTATGTAGTCTGGATGCGCGATGCATCCACTTGGATTCCAAACTCCTACATTTCATTCCCCTGTTGTGCATTCAGATCTAACATTTTGACTTTCTACTAGCAACACATATATGTTTAAATTAAATTTCATAACCCATATATTTACTCAAATTAGAATTCCGTCCAGGTCTACTTGTAGTGATTATTCTTCACTCTAGCTTACCTGTCATTCTTCCTGCTTTAATGTCACCAGAAAATTTCACCAGCTTGTTAGTTACATTTTTATCTTAATCACTAGGGGGCTGCCCCCAGCTCGTTTCGCTCGCGAACCCCCCCAGCCTTCGCTACGCACCAGCCTCTTCACATCTCTGCTGCTCGTGTATGTGGATTTCACCTTCACCAAACAACAAATCTTTTAATTCTTGCGGATATGCCTCTTCATTGGGAAGAAACACTACTTTTCCCTGATGGCAACATGAATTAGATGATCTACAGGTGTCAGACTTAAAGTTTAAATCCGAACAATATATTCAATCTCTTTTTGCTGTTCCTTTATTTCACCGAGTAATAATTTCCATTTGTTTGCGTTTTTGCGATCTTTGTTCATTGTTTTGAGACTTTTGAATTTTAGTACTTTCATTATCTCTAACCTGCTCTGCATTTGTATCGCACCAGCATTTTTGAATTGTTTACAACGTTCTACTTTGTTATCTATTTTGTCTTTTATTTCCGGCCCCGGGCGTGGTTAAATCTCTTGGCACAAAGTCTCGTCTTGCAGGACATCTCTCTGAAAAAGTCACGTCTCGTCCCAGGCTAAAAAGTCTGGTCTCGTCCCAGGATTTTTTTTTATTATAATAGAGAGATTCATAAAAATTTTAAAAAGCCATGGTACCAACGCTGATCCATGAGGATCAATACTTTTAACATCACTTCATTTAGAAAGTGTTCATCTTACCATCAGACTTTAAATTCTTTATTTGAGCCAGTGCTGAACTCATCTAGACCCTAACCCTTTAACTCACACTTCTTTAATGTTGATTGCAAGCCTTTCATGTGATACCTAATCTAAAGCTTTTTTGAAAACCAAATAAATTGCACCAGATATGCCTCTCTGACATAACGATTTTGTTGTTTCCACCTTAGATCATATCATATGAATGAAACACAATCTTCCTCCCTAAACCCATGTTGACTGCTAACTAATACAGCTGTTCTAGATGTGTGTTGATCTATTTGATTTCTTTAAAAATCAGCTCTGTTAATGCATCCATGACACATGTTACGTTTACTGGCCTAAAGTTACTCCGATTGATGCGATCACCTTTTTGTTGTACCAAGACAATATTTATCATCTTCTAGCCCTTAAAAATTCCTTCCAGTTAAGCAGCAGTTTCTGAAAAGTACACATCAAGGGTTTATATACATGTCACACACAAACATCAGGCATGTCTCATGGATCTAGGTTCATTTAAAAATACAGGGAAGGATTTGGATGAGCTGCCACTAACGCTATTTCTGTTTGCTTTAGAGTGGAGGAGAACTATCTAGATAACTGATGATGTCATTTCCTCTTTGAAGACTAGTGGCTCCACCCTTCCACTTATATATAAGCCCACAGGATGCAGAAACTCCTCATCAGTCGTGTCCTAGCTTTAGACCAGAATGGACCTCTAATTGAAGTTTTCTACAGGCAAAGAAGCAAGGATGACCACATCATTAGATGTATACGCTGATTTTTGCACCTATTTTGTGCTTTTTCAACCTGGACATTAAAAGGGGTCACTACTGGTACCCCAGCTCTTTTGTTGTTTCTCCTCTTTTGCTATCTTTTCTGCCAGCATTTTTTTCTTTCACTTTCAGCCATTTTAATCCTAGTAGAACTTTTCTCTCTCTTCAGATTTAGAAATTGCATAGTACCTCCTGAACTCTGAAGTCTCTATAGCTCTGTAGCAACTGGTGGTTCTTCACATCTGAAAACTTTTATATATTTTGAATTATGTTAATTAAAGTTTATCATTATTATCATGTGCTTACAATCAGTGATTTAATGTCTTTGAACTAAATTCACATTTCCATGTTTGGGTAGTTCATGATTATAAATTCAGCCTGAAGGAAAAGGACAAAAATAAAAATTCTCCAATTCCAGAAGAAAACCCTCGCAGTTTTCACAGCACAAGTGAGCACACCTGCTTTTTTAAACCCAATATAATCTTCTACAAAAAACTGACAAAAAAGGATCAGGAGATCAACAAAATCAAATACACACAAAGGTCAACACCAGGATAGCAAAACACAGGTATCAAAACCAGAAACAAACCCCTAAATTGAAGAGTCAAAATATCTGTTACCAAGGAATATGGAAACAAAGAAAATTGCATGAAGCTATAAGGAGCAATCCAAAATCATAAATGGCTACCAAATGCCCGGTGATGATCTTTTATCTTGTCATAGCAATGACATCAGAGATCATGCACTTCCAGGTCATCTCCTTAGCAACATTATGTCAACCATAAGCAAAATGGCAGCACTCATAAAACGTAAAATAGCACCGAAACAAGACTTAAAATATTTTAACTCATTTCAACTAATATTAAATCAATAACATATTTTCAACAAGCATAATATGCATGAAAAATACAACATTAATATAGCAAAATGTGTCACAACGAACTTGTTCATAACAGCCTGCATGGATAAGTGAGGATTATTGACCGTGCCTATATAAATACACTATGAAGTTTTGGTTTCGATTTTAAGCTGCTCACTGATTTTATGAGTCGGCCTGAATTTCAGCTTCATTGGCTGTTGTTTCACTTGCAGTAAGAAAGGGGTCGCAATGGCCAATTTCATCTTACGATATGATTGTTGTACGATTGGAAAAATTTCTGTCATGTCAAAAATTTCAATCGGCTGCTATGTAGTGTGAGCAGACTCACGAGCTGGTTTTCTGATGTGACCAACATCGTTCAGCGACAGCTATACATTGCACTCTGAGTAGTGACTCTGTCATGCTCATTTTCACTTTTTTGATTTAAAAAAGTTAACTGTCATGTACCACCACAGATACAACTAAATGGCCAATGAGAAAAGTATCTTAGGAAACATTTACTAGAAGAACCCAAAATAAACAAACACAAGTGTAAATTACATAGATTTACATACCTCTCATTCTCTCTGTAAAGTGGACAGACCATATTGTCCACGCTTTCCTAACCATCCGTATGTACAATTACGCCTTTTTTAATTTGTACTTTAAGAGCACAGTACAGCAAGAATCAGTAACACATCTCTCTTTTTTTGACATTTTGGCAACCCTGTGGCCATATTGTTTTTGGTTTTCAATGGGTAAGCTTTACTGCAAAATGTCAATGGTTAAAAGTGTCAGTCGGCACCATGTGCACGTATAGTCTGAGGAGCCAATCAGAATGAACCTGCTTGTGCAGTTTCTGCACATATATGACTGGGGACTCTGTCATGAAGTGTGAGTAGTCACTTGACTGTGATTTCTAAAAATCGCACAACGTTTGCCCAGCATTATTGCTGTTGGAGTAAAATATGTTTGAAAAATGAATGATTACCTTAAAATTTAATATTAAGCAAATCAATAAATAAACAATTTTGACATCAGGGCTGAAAATGCAACTAATTCCTTTGCATTCTTACTCGATGTAACGTATTTTTAATTAAACCAGTAATTAAGACTCTTCCTAAGACTTTTGCAGACATTCAGAACAGGATGGTTCATTTTGCCCACCTTCACTATTCCGTGTGAAGAAAATGTGTCCCTCGGTACACTTATACCAGTTCCCCTGTAGGAACATGAAGTGATCAAAAACTTTTGTTTGTTTTTCTAACAAGCCTTCCAAGCCAGACTGCCACTTAAAGTTTTGCTTCTTTGGTCTGAGTAATTCACATGCTTCTGTAACATCTATCTTCTTTTGCTCAAGCCGGTAAATTAGGTTTTCCATGTGAATTAGGTTAAATTTACTTTCCAAACTGATAAGAAGCCGAGATCTATCTACACTTGTGAGGTACATGGACTGAATTTTCAATGCCTCGATTAAAATAATGATTCCTTGAATTTCCATGTTATTGCTTCTGAATTTTCCTTCTGCTATTGCTACACTACATTCCTCGATACGTTTGCAGATTTTTTCCTCATATTTGTGTGCTGTCAGTATCAACTTGGAAGTTGATTTTATGTCAGACAGCTTTGAAAGTAATGGTAATTGAGCTTGAATGGTGGTCAGGAATTTCATTCCTGAATCTGGCTCCTCAAGCTTAGACCGGTACGCCTCAGCTATTTCTGGGAAGTTTACCTCAATTTCACTGTCCTCCAAAAATTGTAAAGTTTCTGTTACACTCTTAGCAAATACCTTCCTTTTCACCTGCTCGATTTCAAGCAGAGTTTGCTTCACCAGTGAAGCATAGCGCACACTTCTTCGAATAGGAGTATTACACTTGGGGCAACTTTTTAGTTTGATCACACCAGAGGGTTCCGGTGAAAACATCCAACTATCAAACCCGGTCACCTCAAAGATGTGGTTACAGTTCATCAGTTGAACAAACCTAGCATCTGGATCAGCTTCTCGACCAAAGAATAATTCCTGGACTTCTTCCGCATTGCAAATACGACACTTTCTTGGACAAGGCTCGCCACACATGCCAATGCATGCATGTTTACATTTGAGTTTTCTAATGCATGGGTATTGGCAAGGCTCTCTATCACATGGTTCATAACACAGGTTGGTGCATTTGTGATGTGAGCACCACCAACCGCAAGGCTTGGTGCATGGAATACATGCCTGACAACACTTCTTATTGCATTTTCCATGAAAGCACTTGTTTTCACAGAGCTTCAAACAAGGAATGCAATCTTCACCACACTGTTTTTCACATGGGTGGGAGCAAAGTAGCAGCTTCTCACATTGGATGGAGCAAGGGGGGTGGGATGTTCCTTTGGAGCATTTGCTGCAATTACCAGTGCACTGGTGCCCACAATTCAGAAGGGTCTCACATGGCACTAAACATGAAACAGAGATCTTTTTACATAGTATGTCCTCTTTCTGTAAACACACTATAGACTTTTCATGACCACACCCTAAATCAATTGTGACATTTTTCGGACATTTGTATGTGCACGTTTCTCCACATATGCGACAACACTGATGACCACATTCTAGAGTTTTGGTGCATGGCTCAGTGCAAATAAATTTATCAGCTGGGACTGAACAAGGCACATTTTGCAAGTGGCCACACTTTGGTATTGTTTTACTGACCAATACTTGACACTGTCCACATTTATCAAAGCACTTCTTTGTACATTTGTGGCCTTCAGTGCAGAGTATTTTCTGGCAAGGCTTGACACATTTGAAATTAGAGTGGTCAGAATCATAAGGGTGGCACAACCGTGTGCAAACATGGCCACACTTGAGCCGAAACTCACAAGGCAGCATGCACCCACCTTCTGGCACCTTCTTGAAGTCCTCAGCTTCAGATGCAAAAGTGACATTTTTTGGATGATTCTCACATTGAAGGACTAAAAACTTCCCAATCTGATCATTCATGGAGACCACGTTTAAAATGTTGCTCCAAAGAGGAACCTTGGACAACATTTTAAAATTCCCAATACAGAACAAACCCTTCCTGGCTCTGGACAAAGCAACACAAATTCGGTTTGGTATCTGCAAAAAACCAACTCGCCCTTCCAGATTACTACGGACCAAGGAAAGAATTATAATATCGTTCTCCTCACCCTGGTACTTGTCAACAACCCGGATTTTGATATCATTGAAGAAATCATTTTTCATAATCTTCCTCAAGTAATGGAATTGTCCTGTGTATGTGGTAAGAACCGTAATTGTTGATGATAAATATCCCTGATTTATAAAGTACTTGCAAAGGGATTTAACAAAGGTGGCTTCGTGAACATTCTGGTGACTTCGGCCTTCATGAATTGTCTCTTCGAGGTGTTCATGCTCCACAAAAAATAGATTTGAATTAACCCCCTGGGAAATAAAATAAACACACATATATATTAGGTATTTAAATACAGAGGAACAGGTCATTCTCTGTCATATTAAAGAATATTATAGCATTTAAACTGTGATGGGCGCCCACAGCCACTACCTGGCTGGGACGCCAGATGAATGGAAGGAATGTGAGGAGAGAGCATCCACAAGGCACTACCTTCCCCAGGATGCTACATGGCAGTCCTCCTGTGTGACTGTAGCACCACAGATTCCCGCAAGGCATGCTGGGAGTTGGAGTTTGGTACAGCCCTGTTGGGTTCCATGGGGACCGCCAAGGGGAGCTGCAGAGCCCCACACTGGGCTTCCACCACACCTGGAAGTGATTCCAGGTAACATTGATGAGCCACCAACTGCACTCCCAGGAGATACATAAAAGGAGCCGCCTCACTCCATTCGGAGAGCCAGAGACAGGTGGAAAAGGAGAAAGCTGACCAGGAGGAGAGGAGGCAGAAAGAGAAGGAAAGAGAAAAGAAGAGAAGTGTATTTTTGTGCCGGGCACTGTGCTTTGGAACTGTGCTGTGATGGTGTGAAATGAGGGAAAGCGTTCCCCATAAGGAAAAATAAAAGTGTGTGTGTTGAACTTGTGTCCTGCGTCTGTCTGTGTCGGGTTTGGGCGACAGGATGGAAAAGGACAAAAATCGGCAATGGTGGCCACAAAAGGTATAAATAAATATAAACATTTTTGGATTTGTCAAAAACAAATCGCTTCTGGGAGCGTAAGTAAAATCTCAGAATCCAAAAGTTACAAAATGTCTTATAAAAAAATCTCTTCTCCAAGACCCTACTTGATCAAATGTGTTTATGTGTTGTCCTAAAAACTGAAAATATGGATTATTTAGAATAGAAGATCACCGTTCCTCTTGAATGTTATAAAAGGCAAGTGATGGAGGTTGGTGGCATGAAAGGGCATCTCTGTGTACAAACGTATTCTACAATATCTTTAAAATTTGGGGAGGAGGATAGGCAACAGGTGAACACAGAAATCACTGTTAGACAGATGGATGTACCTAAGAAAGAAACTCTGATTTATCACACCAGCACAAAATTTGCGCACCCAGAAAAGTAAGAATTGTGTGTTGTGGATGGTTACTTGCTTAGTTGCATAATGCAGCAGATTTATACTCTTTTACTTTTTTCACATTTTGTTATATTGCTGCCTTATCCTAAAATCATTTAAATTCATTTTTCCCCACATCAAGCAACACCCAGTACTCCAGGATGACAAAGAAAAAACAGGATTTTAGAAATCTGCAAATGCATGAAAAATAAAAAACTGAAAAAGTATTCAGACCTTTTGTTATGACACTGGAAATTTGGCTGAAATGCATCCCATTCTATTGATCATCATTTAGATGTTTCTCCACCTCGTTTTGGAGTTCACCCGAAGTCAATTCAATTGATTGGATATGATAAGGAAAGGCACACACCTGTCTATAGATGGTCCCATGACTGACAAGGTGTATCAGAGCAAACACCAAGTTGCAAGGTCAAAGAAATTGCTTACAGAGCTTAGAGACAGGATTGTGTCAAGGCACAGATCTGGGGAAGCTTACAAAAACTTTCTGTAGCACTGAAGGTTCCCAAGAGCACAGTCACCATAATAATTCTTAAATGGAAGATGTTTCAAACAAGCACAGCTCTTCCTAGATCTGGCTGCCCAGGGGGAAAATGGTCTTAGTGAGAGAGGTGATCAAGGATCCGATGATCATTCTCATTCAGCTGCAGTGAAGCTATGCAGAGATGGGAGAAACTTCCATCCATCCATCCATTTTCCAACCCGCTGAATCTGAACACAGGGTCACAGGGGTCTTCTGGAGCCAATCCCTGCCAACACAGGGCACAAGGCAGGAACCAATCCTGGGCAGGGTGCCAACCCACTGCAGGACACACACAAACACACCCACACACCAAGCACACACTAGGGCCAATTTAGAATCGCCAATCCACCTAACCTGCATGTCTTTGGACTGTGGGAGGAAACCCACGCAGACACGGGGAGAACATGCAAACTCCACGTAGGGAGGACCCGTGAAGCGAACCTGGGTCTCCTAACTGCGAGGCAGCAGTGCTACCACTGCACCACCATGTCGCCCTGGGAGAAACTTCCAGAAGGATAAGCATTACTACAACACTCCACTAATCTGGGATTAATGGCAGATGCCACATGGAAGCCCGCTTGGAGTTTGTGAAAAAGTACCCAAAACACTCTCAGACTGTGAGAAACAAGATTCTCAGGTCTGATGAAGTCAAGATTAGCATCAAGTCTGGAGGAAGCCAGGCACCTGCGTAATACCATTCCAATGGTGAAGCGTGGTGGTGGCAGCATCAAGCTGTGGGGTTATTTTTCATTGGAAGACTGAGAGACTCATCAGTGTAGAGGGAATGCTGAACAGAGCAAAGTACAGAGATATCCTTAATGAAAGTCTGCGCTAGAGCCCTCTGGACCTCACACAGCATATCACGCATACACATCGGAGGATCACCTTCTGGGCTCATCCAAGGTATGTAATACCACCCGAGAAGAGAGGGGGGCATTGTAATTAACTATGTCATCTCCTTTTCTTTCCACAGTGCTGAAAAGATGACCAGTGAGGACAACTGACCATGCCCATTCTGATCCAAGCCCAGTAAAGCCTGGGCATCTCTGGAAGGTGGCATCTCATTTCGGACTGAGCAAACCGGAGGATGGAGTTTCTCCAAAGTTAGATCCACTCAAGAAGATCCATCAAATACTTTAAGCCACAAGAGCTACCAGTTGTTTATTTTGTTTATCTTGATGCGCCATTGGACGCTTACTTTGTTTGTCTGTCTACTGTAGGCAATCACTTGTTTATAAAATTTCTCTTTTTTTGCCAGTTTCTGGTAGAAAGAAATCAGTGTGCACAACTTTGCTCTCAATCAGTCATAATCGCAAATTACACACACTCATTTTAGTTTGTATATTGCATAATGAGCATTTTGAAGCAAGTTACGGCCTTTGCAAAAGAAAACTTCCTCATAACCTGAATATGGTCTGACTGCCTTAACAGTTGTGGCGACCCTCTAAACCTATTAACATGCCCAACTTCACCAACTGTTTAAATGTTCTCATTTTTGTAAATTCACAGAACACAGTGGGTTTTGTGTGAATTAGTAAGATCTAACCAGCCAGCTAAGAGCACCTTTTAGTTTTGACCATCATTCCATTCATCCAATAGGAAATGTGAATCCATGGCCAATACCGTGTGTGAGCTTTTTCATATTATTAATTTACGACTGTCAAAATGTTTAAAAGGTGGGTCAAAATCTATATGTTTTACTTCTATAAAAAATAATCAAGCAAAGTAGAGAAAAAATGTAGTTTTCTTCATTTAAGAGCTTAAGAGAATTATTCTTACGAGGCTGACCTTGATTTTGTCATAGAGATAGACTGATTGGTGATTCTCCAACTTGTCATAAATATGTGGAGTTAAGAGTTTAGCAATTTCTGGACGCATCCGATGCTGTAGAAATGCAAAAAGAGAAACATATTACACACTTATACCCTGTTTGAAATATATTTAGAAAACATCACAGACTAGCAATAAATTAATGTAAACACATTGCACCACAGGTTAATTAATAAATTGAAGTATCAGTGAATGCAGCGTTGTACAGCTGGTATTTTTTTAGGCAAAATCCATTTTACTCACTTCAGATGTTCTAATCTGGAATTTATTTAAAGCAGGGGTTGGCAAGTGTTTTCAAATAAAGGCTACTCACCAAATTTAATAGACTGCTAGGAACTAGGTAGTTCATGACTTTACAAGTGATCTTTTTGTATTTAATATACTGTGATTGTCCATGTAGTTCCCAATTGTTATAATTTAAGTAATAAAGTATAAAGGGGAGTAAGGTTACCCTAGGACAGAGGTGGAGTGTTGTGTAGATTAAGATTTTTGATAATTGTTTATAAACTGCCATTTAAGATCTCTAAAAGAAGAAGGAACCTTTATGAAAAGAAGCCACTGTAACTCCCCAATGTTTTAGCAATGATATATGTATTCATTTAATATATTTTGTTATGCACCTTTTTCAACCTCCAGCTTTAGCGGTATTTTTCAAATGATAAAAATGTCTTGCTCTGGCCAACTGTAATGGGGAAGAGGGGAATTGACTAGAGTGGACCAGTTTATAACTCGATTACCTGTACAGTGGTGTGAAAAACTATTTGCCCCCTTCCTGATTTCTTATTGTTTTGCATGTTTGTCACACAAAATGTTTCTGATCATCAAACACATTTAACCATTATTTAAATATAACACAAGTAAACACAAAATGCAGTTTTTAAATGATGGTTTTTATTATTTAGGGAGAAAAAAAA